>SJYO01055647.1:337500-595484 GCA_006410555.1 Capra ibex
GGTACACAAGGACCGAGGGGCTGACGCTAGTCGACCCTCAGTCGCTCGTGAGTCTTCCGGTGTCTCTCCGTCCTATGGGGAGGAACACCTCAAGTAAGACCTTAGAGACGTTCCCTCCCTTGGAAGGTCGTTCACCTTCAGTGTCCACTCGGGGTCTCTCCACCTCCCGGTCCGTTGTGGTTGGAAGTATTGGATACTGACCACTTCTGGTCCTGACAGGGAACAGGGACTGGTCCTTCTATCGTCGAGTGTGTACGTCCCGTCGACTGTTAGGTGTTTCGATGGGAGAGTAAGTCTGAGAGTGACGTAGGAGGGGACCCTTCCTCGTAGCGACCTACCTATGTCTTTGGTTCCGGGTCTTTCCGTCCTAGTAGTTTCCGGTGAGTAGGACCTTTACCGTGTTGAGTCTGGAGGGTCTGGGGATCCGGGAGGACCAGGTCGACAGAAAGTGACAAGGAGTAAGTGCCCGTTCGGTTTCAGTTGTAGAGCGACCGGGTCTTTGCCGGGTTCACAGATAGTTGTCTTTTCGTCTTCCACCAGAGAGATATGTCACCTTGTAATGAGCCGGTTCTCTTCTTCCTTTAAGTGTTCGGTGTTGCGTCCGCTTAGACTCCTGTAATACGAGTCACTTTGCTTGGTCTGGTGTTTTCCTGCTTAAGACATACTAAGGTGAATAAGCTCCGTGGGTCTCTTTTGAGTGTCTTTGTCTTTCGTCTTGCCACCCACGGTTCCCGACCTCCCTTCTCTGGCAGCAGCAAATTGCCCCTGTCTCGAAGTCAAACCCTTCTCCTTCTTCGAGACCTGTCCTACCCCCACTACCAACGTGTTGTCCCACTTACATGAATTACGGTGCCCTGACAAACGACTTTTTACCAGTGCCGCCATTTAAACTGTAATACACATAAAATGCTGAGTGTGTGTGTTTTTGCTTCATGATTATAGCCGATGTTGTACCCATTTGGAACTTTTGTAATACAATGTACTTTCTTCGGTTTTTGGTTTCCAGTGTATCACATTATAAGGTAAGTAACCCCCCGGTTTTTCAAACGAACCCAAAAAGGCATTCTAGCACACCTTTTTTTGGTTTACCTAAAAAAAAAACCAGGTTAGATTATAAACTTTATTAGTCTTGTCTATTTAGATATCTCCGTCTTTTATCTTCTCACAACCGGTGTTCGGTCCCCTCCTCTCTCTTCCCTCGTACTGACGACTACCCACACCCCAGAGGAAAGTCCCACCACTCCTACGAGATCTTACTCTGTCTCCACCACCAGCGGGTCGGACGTTTGTGTCGTACACGGTGACTTAGCGTGTAAATCTTCACCAGTCGAGAGGCAATGTACTTAAGGTGATGTTTAAAAATTTCCTCCGGTCCTTTCTTTTAGGGGTTAAGAGAGGAAGACGTGGGTAGACGGAAGGGGAGAGGACGTAGGTGTGGAAGTGGGTCGCGGGAGTAAGAGACGACCCGTACACAGGTCACCGGGAAGGACCGGGAAGGTACACGACGTGTGGGACCTTGGAGGTAAAAGGGAGACGCAGGTCGGACTCGTCAGTCTCCGAACCTTAGGAGGACTCACTCACAGGAAGACTCGTCCGACCTAAGATCCCTCTCGTCCTCTTTAGACCTTCTATCGGAGGACCCTCTCGTCCACCCGGTCTGGCGGAAGGGGTTCACAGGAGGGCAGCCTCCGAAGCAATTTGGGAGAAGAACCTGAAGAGACGACCAGGTCCCCAATTCTTAGGAGGACGGTTACATCCCCTGCGCCCAAGGTAGGGACCAGGCCCTTCTAGGGTGCCCGGAGTGTCGTTGACTCGGGTCCGAGGCGTTGGTGACTCGGGTCCGTGGATCTCTGACACGAGGCGTCGTTCTCTTCGGTGACGTTACTCTTCGACCGCACGTCGTTGTTTCCAGGTCGTACCGGGGTTTACTGTTACTTAATTAATTATTATTTTAGGAGCAGGTTCAAGTCTTGGTCCGTTCCACGAGGTCCTTCGGTTTTTCCGTATGGAGCCGGGACGGGTCCCCTCGTCACGACCGACCCTGTGGACCTGGGTTCCTCGGCGGACCTCTCCTACTATCAGGATCTCACCGGGTGTGTCACACCTCCCGGGGTCCCTTTTTGTTTGGGAGATTGAGAACGGGTAGCCTGGGGCCGGACTCGATCTCTTAGGGTGCCCCTGGGTAGACGCAGAGAAGAGACGGGTCACCGGTGACCCGGAAGGTGAGAGGGTCGGACCTCCTTGGGCCTCCATCGTTCTGTCCACTAGCGCCACGACCACCCTCTGTGTTTCGCGACCGGAGACGGAGGAGGGGAGGGACGCCGGCGCAGAAGAGATTATTCCCTCTCTTTCCCGTGTTAACCCCGTCTTTCTCCCCTCCTGGGGTCTTGTTTGACTGGGTGGCTGCGACTCTTGGGTCTCACCTACCACTCGTCCCGGGTGGGTGGGACCGTCTGTTCCGGGGCAAGCGAGACTTGACAAGGGAAATTTTCACGTGGACGGGGCCGGGTGGGGGGGGTGGGGGTGCCCGTAGGATTATGTCGGTCAGACTTTCGACGAGAGTGAAGTCCTTTCCTTTTCCATGGTGAAGGGTCCTAGAGTTCCTGTGTGTTGGGCGTCCCGGAGACTGGTGTCGGAGGACCCACACACCGATGTTCTGAACTGTTGCCCCTCGGGTCCCCCGGGGGTTCAGTACGGGTGCGGTACTAGGGTCTCGCGTGACGGGATAAAGGTCTTAGATACGATTTAGGACGAGATGCAGGTACCACGGAAACCCGGAGAAACTTCTCGTTTTCGATGTCTTGTTCTTTTCTCTTTAAGACAAAAGAAGAGATCCATTTTTTACTTTGTTTTTTGAGTGTGTTTGGGTTTGGCTTTTGAAGACCCGTGACAAGTCTGACTTGACGTAGTCCTTTATGAGTACCTTAAAAACAACAACATAAACCGGAGTGCCGTCCAAAAGGTCCTAGAATCGAGGGGTTGGTCCCTAACTTCGGGTCGGGAGTCGTCCCTTTCGGTACTCAGGATTGGTGACCTGGTAGTCCGTTGAGGGGACTACCTAAATATTTGTTACTGTATTGTTGTACCGTACCCAGTACATCCCTTACGTTGTCTTACTTGAACTTCTTAGCTCTGGGGTCATCCTGTTCTTAGGACCGGTCGACAATTGAACGAGATACCAACCGGGTTTAGTACGGGAGGGACTCGACATGACAGACACTTTGCACTGTCGACGTTCGTGACCTGTGGTGTAATTCTGGCGAAGGTCGGAGTCAAAGGGGTGGACATTTTACCCGTATCGTCGTGAAGACCCACAGTTCACTTTTTGTTATCCGTCTTCGAGAGACCCGGGACCTCCCACGATGGGTTTTGTACCTACTTCCTCTTTCCTGCAAAAGGGAGACCTAGAGATCGGTGACGGAGAGGGGTTTACCAGTAGTCAACCGGGACTCAATGGAGGGCCGGTGATATGACCCGTGCCCCCTGAGTTTCAGTTTATTCGGGTCCTGGGACTCGAACGTCTCGTCGATCCGAACTGGTCCCCTAGGAGTATCAGACCTCTCCCTTCTCAACAACGGAAGAGGAACCCGTCCTTAGAATCCTAGGTCTTTTCAGGTAATACTTCGTAGTTGGACAGACCAATACACTACCCACGGAAATAGTCGGATTTGGGAGGTTTGTGGTCAGGACATCGAGAGTCCGGTGGTTCTGTTTAGTTCACTTGGTTTGTAGGGTCTAAAGTGTTCGGGCGGAGGGAGGTCAAGTGTTGGCGCAGAACTCAGAGTTCGGACGAGGGGTAGGTCAGACCCCACCATTCCAAAGTCCGTTTACCTTTCAGTTTACTTTCTAGTTTGGGTACCTAAAAAAAAAAAAAAGTTGTGAGGAAGGTGAGAGGATAAGAGAATTCTACGACTTAAGGAGAAAAGGGGGCGACGACGTTTCAGTCTGTCATGTAAGGAGTCCTTTCCCCTGTCAGTCGCTCCTTTTTATTGCTCCATTTTTTTCTCGTTACCCACACTAGCCGCGAGATTTGGAACCATGGATTCCTCACTTCCCGTCCGACACGACCAGTCGAGAGTAGTGGTGCTCGAGTGCTGCGAGCCACTCAGTAGCTCCGATTCTGGGCTTTATTTTGGTCACCGAGCCCTCGAGTCGACTTATGACTACCTTCCTATACAAGGGACGGAGGGGACCGATGAGGACCACCGTTTTCGAGTCCGACGTACCGGGGGTTCATATTTTTAATTACTCGAGGAAACGTATGACCCAATTACGTTTAGCACGAGACCTAGTTAATTTAGCCGGTGAAGTCTTGAAACGAACCGACACGATCCTTTACAGTGTCCGCACCCCCCTTTTTTACTCCAGAATTCAATGCGTGCAGGTAGACTGCCGAGTTGTTCCCCCTCACGAAAGTCTTGAGACCTTCGAAAACAATAATTACCACAAAATCACAACCCAAGAATTTGTGTAGTTTGTTTAAAGGAAGTTTGACCATCAATGACTGACGGTGCCCCTTCCGACGTCCGGAGGGTGGAGGGTCTACCGAGTTGGTGTTACTTGCGCACCGGACAGTCTACGTGTTGTGACTGCTTGATTAACTTTATACGACGTCCTTCGGTTGGGGTTTATTTACACTTTATCGCCGAAGGAATGCGGTCTCGGGCGGGCGGCTTGCAGGAGGGACCGACCGGTAGGCATGGCTGACTCGCCAGGGGACCGAGGCTCTCACGACGAAGACACACCAAAAGTTACCTGAATTTACAGAAAAAAAAAGGGGTAACACTAATGGGCTCTCCCTTTTTAAGATTAACGTCTTTTACAAACCAAAAGAAGGGAGAATACCCCTTTTTTTTGTTTTGTTTTGCACGTTCACCTTTCAGTTGAGAGTCCTTTTGTTAATAACCCGGGAGTCCGTCCTGCCTCCCTTCTTTACCTGGGTACCCGTTATTTGTCCGGAACTGGCCGGAGGCCCGTCGGGACACACCTACCTGCAACCAGGGACAGCCTTGACCCTTACCGGTGGGGTTGCAGGCGGGGACCGGGAAGTTCCACCCAAAAGTTCCCCGACATTTCTCTGTCGTCCACCTGTCGGGTAGAAGGTGGACGAAGTGCGTCCCGTGACCGCGGACCACCCGAGAGGCACCCCGGACTGAGGAGGCACCTGGTGTCGGTCAACTCCGGTCCTCCGGTGTCCCGGACTGAGCCAGGCCGTCCCGACGTCGTCCTCTATCGAGAACGGGACGGAGTGTCGTGTCGTCTACTCAGTCGGTCCGGGATACCTCTGGACCCGCCATCACGGGCCGACGATTTCTCTTTTACGGAAGGAAGTTCCCCTTGGTAGAGGATTTTCCCTTTCTTTCTCGGAGCCTCTCTTCTTTGTCGTTAGTGAGGATACTGGACGCATGGTTGAGAAGTTCCCCGCGTTCGTTGTCTTACAAAAACATTTCCACGGGTCGTCATTCTTTCGGTCCTGACCTCCGCACCCCGGGGTCCTTCGGGGTACGACCGGGCTTTACGGAGGGATCCTCGTAGTAAGGAAACCCACTGTCCGACGGGAGTCGAGGAGGGTCGTTTCTGGTCAAGACAATCTACACTCCAACAGGCGTAGAAGACTACACGCCTTTGTGCCCTAGAGGACAAGCGTCCGACACCTTTCCCCTTTACCCGTGGGAAGACCTTCCCCATGTCCTCCCGCTCCCCCCTTTGGATGTGGGGCTATAAAGAGGAAGAAGACCGTGGGTCCTACCTCTTTTGTGTTCTTCGAAGCCAGGGTCGGAAATGAGCGGTCCTTAATGACTCACAGCGGCTCCTCAGGTCCACCGTGATCACCATATCTTGGGTGGGCGGTTTCGTCCTTTGAGTCGAAGCTAGGGACCCAGCCCTTCTAGGGGACCTCCCCTTTTACCGTCGGGTGTGCTCATAAGAACGGACCTCTTAGGGTCCCTGTCTCCTCGGACCTCCCGATGTCAGGAACCCCACCGTTTCTTACTTGAGTCGACTCGTGTGCACTCCTCGGGACAAGACCTACGACGTCTGTGTTGCTGTTTCCGTCGTCTACTCCAGACACGTACCCTCACCCTCCTGACACCGGTGCTTCTCCTTTCCGAGAGTGTTGTTTACGCTATCCTCGCCTCCCCTTTCTTGGTGTGAGCCCTAGTCGGTCCCCACCCACGTTCACAACCGGCCCGGGGTCGATAAGTGTATTCGACGTAGTCCAGGAAGTGGAGAGACTCGGACAAAGGAAAGACAATTTACACCGTTGTCAGGGAGGAATAGCGAGTCCTCACAACACAACACCTTGATGAAACGTATTTGTCAACCATTGGTAATAAGTGCCTAAGGCATCATAAATGCCGGGGAGGACAGACCGATCTCAAAATGGACATTGAGTCTTTGACTCCTCGCGCTACGAATGAGTCAGAAAACGTCTGCACGTGTCTCGTCCCTTTTTGACTCAGTGGGACGGACGGACTCGGGACGTCTCCAGTTTGTTCCGCCGGGGGACGGAAAGTCAAGTTTGACAGTTGTTCATAGGAGAGGCACCAGACAAATCACGGTACCAAAAGTGTGAAGACACGAAAAACAATCGCTAAATTGTACCGGGGCTCGTACTCCGACTTCGCGACAGATCACGAGTCTCGGCCCCTTTTGGCACTACGTGGAATATCTCTTTTGTACGTACAATCGACTAGAAGCGAGTCCGTAACTCACCGTCACGACAACCGACTCAAGTCAAATTAGTTAGTTGACAACAACAAATCAGTGATTCAGCACAAAGAAAACGTTAGGGAACTTGATATCGGGTGGTCCGAGGAGACAGGTACCCTAAAGGGTCCGTTCTTATGACTCACGCAACAGTAAAGGAGGAGGTCCCCTAGAAGGGCTGGGTCCCTAGCTTGGACGTAGAGGACTTAACCGACCATTCGCCTAAGAAAAGGTGAATCGGTGGTCCCTTCGGGTCACTTAGTCATTGTATATAATTCATTCTTTGTGTGTATTTTTCTCAAAAGATAACCAGTCCCCTGTTTACGACACCGGTCTCCGACCGTCCTTGGATTGAGACTTCAAGGGGTTTCTCGTCTTGACGGTCTTGACCTGGACCTGACACACGTGTGCACTGGACCCTACATAATATAATGTGAACTTCTGGAAGACGGGACTACCCGGTGGCGGGGTGTGTCGACTTCCGACTGTACAGGTGTGGGTAGACCAGTCGTAATGGTACCCTACCCTTAGTCGGAACCCTAGGGGTTCAGGAGCCCGGAGAAAAATATTGAGAGACAGAAAGGGGACGTGGTGGTTGAGGGGTGTGGCGGGGTGTTTTCCCTTTACCTTGACACCCAAATCCCGAGAGCCTCCTTTTCGAAACTCTTTCTACGGCCTAAAGTCGTTTTTCTCCCACACTTTGACGAAAGAGAGAAATTTTTTTTTTAGTAAAAAAAAAATGTTACTCCCGAAATTTTTTTTTGTTTTTTGAATAAACCGACACGGACGCCGTACACGTCGACACCGTCCGTCCTAGATCAAGGGACTGGTCCCTAGCTTGAGACCGGGGGACGTAGCCCTCGAACCTCAGAATTCGGGACCTGGTGCTCCCTTCAGAACTTTGACGAAAGAGCTACGAGAAGGGGTTCCGCGAACGAACTCAAACTAAACAGACGACGGCCTTGGGACGGACAACCAATTAGACCAAAGGGAGGAGACCGTTCCCGTCAACAATTATACTCATTGACTTCTTTTACGGTCGGGAGGAGAGGTTGTGTCGAGAAAGACGGAAACCAGTACTGTTAAAGCGTCCTGAAAGAGAACCACAAGCGGTCGGACCCTCACTTCTTCCGTCATGGGGACATGGGTGAAATGTCCTTGTTTCCTGGCTACAAGTCCCGACGACGGACAACAGTTGGGGGCGGTCATTGTTCTCGGGTGTGGCTCGATCCTTAATCCCTGGACCCAAGGTCCAAAACCCCGTCCGGAACCCGTTCAGCGAAGAGAAGAGGCCCTAGTGAGTAGGAACTGCCCCGTGTCAGGAGTTCCGAGGTCACAAGGGTCTCGTAGGACGTTCCGACCTCCTCTGGACTTTTCCGTGGTGGTCGGAACGGTAAAAGAGAGGAAAAGGTGTCCTTGGAAAAGACCTTCCCGGGACCACTATTGGTGTCTAAACTTTGAGATTTAAGATGTGTGGAAAGGTCCACGACACTGATAGTTTTGAGGCGGGTAAGAAGTTCCGGAGGAAGTTTAGGGTGGAGAAGGTCCTTCAGTTGAGACTGGCAGAATGGGTCTTTCCCGCAGAGGAGGAGACTTGGGACGGACGACAAATTCGGTGTCGTACGGGGCACAATGGGCACCCCGCTTAGAGGGATTGGTGTGGCACTCAGCTTCAAAATGTAAGTCACAATGAATAGCATAAGTTGAGAAATATACAGGTCAAAAGGTCTTTGGGAAACACTACTGAATATTTCCGTCTAAATTTGTATACATATATACAAATTTATATGAATTATATGCGTGTATCTGTCATTTCATCTTTATCATACGACTGGTGCTCCCACTCACTTATATCAGAGATATACTTATACAGTCCAACAGGTAGGTCACAGGACCTTCGGTCCCTTCTCCTCCGCTGGACTTAGTCAGTCTTTATGTCACGTCCACGTTGCTCGTCTCAGGTCGTCTTAACCCATCCTTGGGTGTCTCGGAGACCCGTTCACCCAACTGGAGAGACACAGAGTCGTAGAAAGAGACCCTCTTTCCTCCCTCTTGTGGTGGAGTGAACGTCCCACGTGTCCCGTCGGAACCCGTACGACATGTACGTCATGTGTAAGGTTTGTACAAAGGAAGGGGTAGAAGGAAGGGTAATAGTCTCCTTCGTTTGACGAAAGGGACGTGTGTCCCCTCCGTTCCGAAGATTTAAGATTTTAGTTAAAAAGTATGTGCGAGACTCTTCTGAACTCGTCTCTCCCTCGTTACGGGAAACGAGTAATGGGGCCCAAAATCTCGTCTCGCCTGTTTCTAAACGGCACCGACGGCCCCGTGATGAACCATTGTAGGACCCATGGATCACTTTTGGATTACTTGTGACTACCTTCCTGCGTCTTTCTTCAGTAAACTTCTGGTGAATCACTCCGAAGGGACCACCAGGTCACCAATTCTTAGACGGACGGCCACGTCCCCTGTGCCCAAGCTAGGGACCAGGTCCTCCTAGCGTGTACGGAACCTCGTTGATTCGGGCACGCGGTTTTGATGACTCGGATGCACGTCGTTGATGACTTCACGCTTTCGGGATCTCGGACACGAGTCGTTGTTCTCTTCGGTGACGGTGTCTGCCGTTGATCTCTCGTCGGGGGTGAGTGGTGTTGATCTTTCTTCAGGTGTGTCGTTGCTTCTGGGTCCTGTCGGTTTTTATTTTATTTATTAAAAAATTTGGAAGTAATAATTTTTGTTTATTTATGGTGAACCGATGTAGCCACAGGTAACCGTCCCCCAGGACCACCCGTCCAAAGTCCTCCCGACAGGTGTTCCGACTCTTCCCCATCCCTTCCCCGGACCTTCGTACACTGACGAGTGAGTCCTACCGAGTGGAAAGGACGGGTACCGACTCCTGTGTCCGTACTACTCTAGTGACCGGAAGGCGTTGTCTCGCATGTGTGGGGGTGGGAGATGAGGTGACAGAAAAGGTTTTCGTCGGTCCGTCTCTAGAGCTTCGTGGTCTTCAAAGGCGAAGGTTAGAGATGTCTACTTGCCGTGGCAAGAGGTACCGACCGAGAAGAGTCTCCGGTTCGATCTTTGGGACTTGCCCTACCCTACCACTCCTCTTGTAGACGGACGAAAGTAAAGTAAATACATAAAAAAAGAAAGCGACGTGGAGTGCCGAACGTCTTGTAGGGGTTCGTCCCTAGCTTGGGCCCGGGGGACGACACCTTTGTGTCTCAGAACTCGTGACCTGACGGTCCCTCCAGGGGTAGACGGACCAAAATTTTGTCCGGAGATCTATCCTTCCTTCCGTTTTAACCCAGGGACACTCTCTCTTACATGTCAGTTGACCTTGTTCCCGAGAATCGAAGAGTGGAAATAGGGTATCTGGAAAAGGGATCTCGGAGGGTACACGGTCCGTGTCCTCTCCGTCTCTTTACTCTAAATCCCGGTTGGGGACGAGGGGATCCTCGAGTCAGATCGTCCCTCAGTGTCCTATTGTAAGTTGACGGTAAGTTGACGGTAAGAAGGACCATTCAACTTAATCGTACCCCGTGTTTCCACCTCCACTACCTGAGGTGGACCCTTCCGGTCACTTCTGTTCGGACCTAGAGACATTACTTGTCAGTTTTTCCGTCTCCTACGTCCCGGGTCTAGGACATCCCGGAGTATCTTCGTCTCCTTAAAAGAAAGTCTAAGGTATTCCTTCCTGGTTGGTTCTAGTTCTCTTTGGACCATTGAATCAATGTCTGCAATACCCTCCCGGTCCGGACCTTGGAACTTAGGGTCAGACCAAGAGATGACGGAGGGTACGGGCTACTTACGTCTTCCGGTTTCTCTCTTCAGGTAAGGTGTGGGTCCCGGGTCTCTCGGGTGTCAGACACGGACCTGTAGGAGTATCGTCTCGTACATAACAGGATCAGTAAACCGTTCAGTGAGAGATGTTCTTTTTGTCGGGAAGGATTGAGTACCACAAAGAGAGACGTTTCCTTCTCTCGACCCTCAGAGAAGATTAGCGGTCGCATCTTAAATTGTCCCTGTCAGGTCCTCAGTCTATTCGATCCCAGGGTCTCGATTTCGATTTCCATCTCGGGGGGCCCCACCCCTGAAGATGAGGTAGGTCTGTGATTACGACTGTCACGGGTCCTACGTCCTGGTCCCTACTTAGTTTGGGGTGGAGGTAGGAGGTCCTCGACTGTTAGGTCGTCCCCTCTATTCGGTCTGTGTTTTCATTGATATTTTATTCCGTCCACCACTATTCTCAGTGTGTTCCCTGGGTCTATTCCACGTTACCCTCAAGTCTCGTCTCTACTCAGTGCGACCCCCGAACCGGTACCCCTTCTGAGTTTACTTCCCCTCGTAAGGGAAGTCTTTCCTCCCTCCCCAGATCGGCCGGTGGGGTTGCCGAGGGGATACCCTTGACCCCTCTCTCGATCGTCACCAACCTCTTTCTACGAGTTTCCTCCAGGGGAGACTTCTTGAGACTAAGATCTCCCCTCCTCCACCCGTCCGGACTCCGAAAGACGGGATGGGGTATAAATTCTCCGTCCCTGTCCTTACATCCTACTCCTTAGATCCTAAATACATCTCCCGTCGTTTACCCAACTTTCCCCTATCTCGGTCTTCTAAACGGAACTTTACTGTAAACGGATCGTTTGTGTGAGATAAATGAGTCTTTCAGGTGGCCTCCAAAGGGATTCTCTCTTAATCGACGTGCAATACCCCCTCCCCCCTGAGTTCTCAAAACAGGAGGGGTTCAGTGGGTCGCCGGGACGTGCGGGGGCCGGGGGATGGGGTATTCTTTTCGACTCTCCCTATCCTTCCGTCTACCGACGAGTCTGCGTCTCGACCGTGGCGTCCAAAATGTTGTCCTTTCCCGCTGAGTGTCCTACCTCTAACCGATCTAAAAAGGAGGTCGCTCCCCCTGTGGGCCCTCGTGAAGAAGGTTCAGGACCGGGGGAGAGAGACTCCCGGTGTGGGGTGCGAATCCGGGGCCCATGGGTGGGTCCGTCCGGTCCCGACCTCCTCCTCTCTTCGTGTCTCCCGACACCGGTGGTGAAGGAGGGCTGGGGAGCCAGTCCTCGCGCCCGGCCGGCCCCGTCCGGGTCGTGGCGTGTGTGTGGACGGGGACGCGGCGGCACTGTGAACAGTGACCCCCTCCCCTCGGGAGGCGCGGGGTCGGCCTTGGCTGCCTTTAAGCCTTAATCGTGACCCGGGGAGTGGGGGGCTTAGGCCGCCCGGGCACGAACCCCATCCCCCCAGCCCCCGCCTAAAGGAGTCGGGGCCAGGGCCGCGCGGTGTGGGAGGAGGGTCGCGCCCCGACCCCCGGGCCCAGAGGGTGAAAAGGCGCGTGGCTGGTCCTCCCGCCCGGCCCCGGAGGCCCTCGGCGGCGGACGGGCCGGCCACGCCCCTCCCCCCAGGGGCGGGGCTCGGGCGGGGGGGACCCCAAGCGACGCCGGGACTCCTCCCCCGGGTCGGCGCGGCGGAAGGCCGGCCCGTCGGCTCTGTGAGTGGGGCGAGACGTGCCGCGACGAGGCAGGAGAAGCCGGCGCGACCCGGCGGCGGCGGAGTGCGCCGGGCCCTCTGAGGCCGGGCCACCGGGGCCGGGCCGGCCGACGCGGGGCGCCGAGGTGCGCGGCGGCGGCGGCGGTCGACCGGGGCCCGCTCGCCGGCCCGAGGGCGCCCGTACGAGGGGCTGGCAGCCGCCCGCCCGCCGCTCGCCCGCGTGCACGCTCGGCGGAGCCCAGACCCGCGAGCCTCGCCCCCGGCGCCCGCCCCTACCTCCGCCGCCGGCCGCCCCGCGCCCCGGCCCGCGCGGGCGCCTGGCCGGACTGTCGAGATGTGCCGCCGCGGCGGCACGGGGCGCGCGGGGTCGCCGGCGACGACGGGCACGCGCGGCCCGGGCGGAGCGTAAGGGAGTGAGCCGCCACCCGGACGCGGAGGCAGTCCGGTGCGCGCCTCGGCGGGCGGCGGAGGCGGGCGGGCGGGCGGCGCTCCCGGTCGGAGGCGGCTCTCTTTGGGGCTGTTTGAACCGGGCCGAGCCCGCAGTCCAGACGCGAGCGGGCCCGCTGGGGGCGTTTCCGGACCTCCAGTGAAGGTACTCCCCTCCGGGGCCGGGTGCTGGAGAACCGGGAAAATTATGACACTCGGAGTGAACGGTCCTTTGTGAGAGGGGGGGTGGTGGGGTTGTGATGGTCCCCTTTCCTTACTCTAAATGTCTTTTCCTTTTTTTTTTTTTTCCTTTCCTTTTTAGCTCAGGAAACCCTCATTCTATTGTTTTAGTTCCCCTTCCTCGTCGCCTTGTGATTCCTTCCGTAAACCTTACACACCCGTTTGGTTTCCATCAGTTACCTTAAGGTCTGGAACTGTGGACCACGAAAATAGGCAATGGTTGGGCTAAACGTCTTTATCTCCGTTGGTCCTCAAGAGAGGAGTCCTGTGGTTTATACCAGACCTGGCTTTTTACTTTTACGAGAAACCGTTAGTCTTCCGCACCGTCATTATCATCGGTCTCCCATTCTAGATCGGGGACTGGAGTTCTTCCTTGACCGTCTCCTAGTCTTTATCGAAGTAGAACTATAAGACTGGTCTGACCTGTGAGGTCAACCTGGTTCTCCCATGACTCACGATAAATTTAGTACTTCATATATAAATCTAATTCGTTCCTACCGAAATAGTTCTAAACTTCATTGACTTAATTTGTCCCGTGTGGGGTTTGGATCCTCATCAAATGAATAGTGATTCATAGTGAAAGAGTCCAACTTTCCTCCGTCCCTCGGAAGGGGAACCCTCCCGTTCACATTCCACTTCAATTTTCGTCGGGTTCTACGCAAGTCTAGTTCAGTCTCTCCTTGTTGGGTCTGGTTTCCGACAGGTTAGAGGAACCTGTGACTTACCCGGTTGAGGAAGGGAGGTGGTTCTCCGTGGGATTCTGGGTCATTTCCAAAGGTCGGGGTCGACGACAAGACTCATCCGGTCCCTAACTCAGTAGTAGATAGAGGACGTGTCCACAGGAGGAACGGACTCTTAGACGCCTTCGGTTTGACCCACTGTCCAGGAAAGTGACGATGAAGACGGAACTGGAAATGAAAAAACTATTTCCATTTTTCTTTTTTTCAAAAGTCTCGTATATCTAAAGACCTCACTCCGAGAGACGGACATCCGGTCAGTCTTGTCTCCGGGACCTGTCGACGGGAACATTGGGACGTCATGCACGGGGGTTTGGTCATTGAGTCTCCTGAATTGTGGTAATTTTTGGTCTCGGGTGTTGACCGGTCGTCCTTATTTGTGTGACTATCGTGTCTACAAACATAGGTGTTTATAAATAAGTCACGGACATACGTTTCTCTACCAGGGACGAGAACGTCTCGAATGTTAAAGTAGTGAGATCGTAGACTGAACTAAATTTTTGACGTTGTTCCTGACCAGAAATTACAGTCGTCGTGATGTCCTTCGTCTAAAGAATGACATAACCAGTACCAATGTCACTTTAACACTTATTTTATAATAGAAACTTCAGACATCAGTGTCGTTACTGTACCGTATATTACAGGTCGTTTACGTTTCAATACCGAACTAAGGAGGATAAACTCTCCTCAGATAACTTTATCTTGTGTTTAGTCTTTCCCTTTCGGATCATTGTGTCCAGGATTTTTATGACCACATCAAATAATAATTTGACGGTGTCTTGAGAACCGTTCCACCCTTTAATAACGGACGTTTTAACCATGTCATATTAAGTAAATTAGTCTGGACGTTTAAAGTATTGGTACATGTTAGTGAACACTACCCATTTATGCTAAATGGAAACTAAGGATTTCCCGAAATCTATACATAGCTATAAATAAAAGATTTCGAAGAATTTCTGAGTGTCGTGTTCACCGTGTATTTTTAAATGACTTTTGACGAAAACTCTATGGATTTTTAGTTTTACTGTCTTTACAGATTGAAGAGTCTTAAGTTTATCGTAAGTCGGTTCGTGGACCGAAAAGGTTCAATTTTTTTCTTTGCTTAAGACCAACGAATAGTTTGAGGTTTTCGTTTAGTATTTGAAGTACAATTGAAAGTTTGTAAGTCACCGTAGGAGAAGGAAATACACCAGGACGAAGTGTCCGGTCGTTAAAATCTTCAGATTAATACCTTGTAAGTTTCCTCGTTAATAAAAATAATGTAACCGTTATAAAAATCGTTTTGTCGAATATAGTTTGTTGGGGCTTTAGTGTAAATTCTAACGTCCCATAGACTTGAATGATGTCTCGAGTAGTTAATGAGTACCTTTTGTTTGTTTGTTTGGTGGTCTCCCTTCGAGTAAATTTGGGGCTCTTTCGAGTAAAAAACGTTTTTCTACCTCTCTTGTAGAAACTGGTGGATTGCATACAGTTGGTCGGGTTCCGTCAAAAATTCAGTTAACGATCCCTGTACCAGGTGAAAAGATTCTTTCGTGACTTTAGTGATGAAGTTTTCGGATAAATTATTGAGTCTTACTTAGACTTTATATGATGACTAACTTTTGAATTCTCTGTGGTCCGTGAAACGTATATTAGAGGGTGTTGCCTTCCTTCGAAGAATAGAAATGTACCTCCTTTCGGACTCGTCCCACACTAGGTCCAAACCGAGTGGACAGGGGACAGGTCGAGGATGTCAGGATCACACCTAATCATCGATATAGGTGAACCGTGGAAGTTCGTTAGTTCGTGTAAGGAGGGAGTCCGCCAAGTCACTTTCCTTCCGCCGTCCAGACCCACTGTCCTCTCGTCATTGAGATAAACTTAAAATTTACCGTGAAGGATCTTCACCTTCTAAGTGAATCATTTTTTTGGATTGACGTCGGTCGTTGATTTCATATCAAATGGAGGGACCCTATATTGTCAACGAAAAATTCCAACAGTGGAAAGGTCGAAAATCCGACAAAAATTTCTCTCATCAACATGCAATTCGTAATGATTTTCCTTTCTGTCAACCTTCCTAAAAGGAACCACAGGGAGAAGTGTCCATACCTCTCTTTTCTTAAAAAAAAATTAAAGACTTCACTGACTATGAAGGTCAAATACTGTACAGTGTTTAGTTTAGTGTACAAAGGACTCTCCGTGTCTTCTGTGAAATTACCCCGAATTTATGACCTTATACTGATGATTCTTCTATTGAGGGACCATTCTATTTTGAGAGTAGAGAAGACTTTCCCGTTAAAGGATAAGAAACCTTATATTGTCTGAAATGTTATTTTCGTCCCTTGTTACTTTGTCCGATTGTTAAAAGTCCACTCAAAAATTACAGTGCATATCCTGGTATGATTTCCCTCGTAGTGGACATTTCAGTTAGGGAAATTCAAAACTGTGTCGATATGACCTCTAACTAATTTTACTTACAAAAGAAGTGATCTTGATCCTCTAATTTTTCTTTCTTTCTTTCTTTCTTTTTTCTGATCTTTTTTTATGACCCTCATTCCGTGAACTAAGACTACTCATTGACTAATCGGTCTCCAGAAGTTGTCCAACGTCCTCCACCCTCGTTTCCAAACTAAGTACCTGTCCTTCCTTGTCCTCTCCGTCGACAGTCACCCAAGGGGAACGACTCTTGGGAGGTGTTGTGACTCGTCCCTCGGACTCCTCCCTCGGTCCGGACCTCGAGTCCGTCTCCTTCGAAACCACTTCCCACGAGTTTCTAAGAGACTCTAGGGACGAGTTTCCGTATGTATCTGGGATCACCTTATAGCCCACCGAACCGAGTGGTTTTGATGTACGATAATTTTCGGTGTCCCTCCTCCTCTTTTTCGAGTTTTCATTTGGTTTGAAATTTTGGACTTAGTCACCCTTAATCACAACTTTCACACCTTACTCAGAACAAATAGTTGTGTATGACTCGAACTCACCCATGACCCAAGACTGACCGGTGGTTTGTTTACTCGTCGACTCCTCGGGCCTGGAACTGGTCGTCAGTCCTGGAGATGGACGGTATGGAGACCAGTCTAGTGTCGGAGAACGGATGCACCTTTAAGACTCTCGTCCTCCGTGACGGTTCCGTCACCCGATGTCGGGGGGTCGTTCCGGTTCACTTTCCGTGCCGCGAGATAGATCTGTGTAATGGACACGTCATTGTTCGTCGTATTCGACGAGACTGGAGGTGGATGACAAGAATGTCGTCGATGTTACCTTCACATAAGAAGTGACCCTCCCACCCCCCTACCCCCCCCTACCACCTCTCTACAATTTTTGTAGAAGGACTGTTAGACTGTAGACTCCGGCACATGTGACTCCTTTGACGAGAATGTAGGAGTGACCCACCACCGGACATAAAGTAGTTTCGAAAAATAGTAGAGTGACAGTTTCCACCCTGTGTTCAATGTAAGTCTTTCTACCCGTCTTTCGATGTCGAGAGGGTTGACTAAAAAAAGATCTTTCATGATGTATATATTGTTTTAATCTCTAAAGATAGAGATCGTAAAAAGAAAGAATGTTTATTCTTTCGAATTCCCTTTGTCTTACTTTATAAGAGTGAAAGTCTCGAAAGGTTATAAGGTAATAAAGGTTACAAAGGTAATAATTGAGATTATAAGTCAGAATTCTGTGCAAAGTTTGTCCTTAATAGTAAATTTTTTTTGAAGTTGTATCGATTTAGATCCCATACGAAAAAAAAACGTAAGTCGTACATAATGAGATAGTGACACCTTCGAGAATTCGTAAATAAATTTTTTTGAATCTTAGTATAAGTGTTACATCTTGTTCAAATATTTTGACCACACGTTTCAAGTAGTATTTTCCTATTGTGATACAAATCTTTGTTTCGACGGAGGGGACAATATAAAGAAATAAGAACTATATTTGTCCTCTGTATATGATAAATTTTTATTATGAAAAATTTATCATTTTATATGTTCTCCAAGGACTCGTATTGTTTTTATAGAACTTTTATACACCGATAGACTTCATATTTTATCGTTCACATTTCTTATCGTACTAACATTTTGATGCAAACTTCCGAATCTTTGTCATATTTTATCAAACGGAAAAAACTCACGTATTAATATGTAATCACGTTTGTTTTTACAGAGTTTTAAATTACTGATGTTTAGAGTTTCTAAACGTCTCCACGCGTTTTGTACCTTAAAGAAATTGCAGTACGCTTGTCTTGGGTCGAGAGCTAATTAGAAGAGGTTTGCTAGAAGGTTCCGAAGGACCCACTTTTATTTCCTTTTTTGAATTAGTCTTAAGATGGTTCAAGTGGTTAAGATATTCATAGTGGTTTTACTGGAGAGAAAGTCGTTTACTCGTTCAAATTTGTAGTTTTTAATTTTAATAAAACCGAAAATATGTTTAGTAGAAATGTAATAAAGTAAATTTGATATTTGTATTTAGTGGTAAAGTTGGTAAGTTCCATTGACGACTTGAAATTTATCAGAGTTATACAAACTATGTGATACACCCTTAATATCGTTGTCGTTGGGTCAAGAGATCTTCCTCTCTTAATAAACTGAGGCGACTTGACTTTTGTCATGTTCTCCTCGGGTCTTCCGAGAAGTATGTAAAGGGGTCTTTTTTACCTGTGTAGACTAACCACGACATTGGGTGAATATAGTCTCTTGAAAGAAGACTGGTTTTAAAGATCCAATTTTTCCTTTTTACGACCTCCTCTCGAAAGGTTCTTTGTTCTCTGACATGTTACTTAGTCACATTGTTGACGATAAAATTTTATTTGTGATGATGACAATTTGTCATGGACTTTATATATAAGTGGTGAAATCCATAAAATAAGTCATGATTGAGGTTACCATAGGACTTTATTTTGGATTTTTAAAAGAGAAGTTGTTGAAAGTGACATTCTTTAATTGTCAAGTAAAAATCTTATAAGTCTTCTATCTTCTCGTTTTTCATTGTTGGTGCCAAGGACAAAGGACAAAAAATACATATGTCTTTGTAGTAAAAATTCTTTTTTTTAGTTTGTGAAGAAATCTTACAAAAAGTTAAATTGAAAAGAACAATACCTTATAGGAAATACTCTAGTAAAATTTAATTTATATATAAGACTTTGTACAGAGATGTGTATGGATTTTATGACGGAATCCTTAGTAAGGGAGTTCATTTTTGCGATTCAGGTTTTTTAACATATTAAAATTTCGAAACCTATGTACAGTTCGACTTAAGGTCCTTCAGACACTGTGAAAGAGGAATGAGTCACAACTTCCTATTCGAAAAGGGATCGGGTCGATAGTAACAAAAAAAAAAAGTGGACGGTTACATTCTCGAATTTTTACTACGTACGTGTGCACACACACGAGTCAACACAGGTTCAGAAACGTTGGGATACCTGACATTGGGTGGTCCGAGGAAACAGGTACCCTAAGAGGTCGTTCTTATGACCTCACACAACAGTAAAGGAAGAGGTCTAAAAAGGGTGGGCCCAATAGTTTAGGTACCGAGGACGCCGAGGACGTGACCGTCCGTAAAAGAAATGGTGACTCGGAGGACCTTTCGGAATTTTTAATACGAAAACAAATTTACACACAAACAAAAAAAATTTGAGTAATCACTCCACCTCGTAAAAAGTAGAAAAAAACGGGAAAAATTTGAATGCTTAGGATGTGTTCGTAGGAGTCGGAAAACACACACACACCAACGGGAAACAGAAGAATGATATAAGTTTGTCGAAACTGTATGTACTGACCTTTGATTCCGGGAATTTTTTTCAGAATAAAATTCTCGAACAACCCTGAAGAGACCACCGAGTCACCATTTCTTAGACGGACGGTTACTTCCTCTGTGTTCAAACTAGGGACTAGGTCCTTCTAGGGTGTACGACGTTTCGTTGATTCGGTCATACGGTGTTGAGAACTCGGACACGAGGTCTCGGTCCCTCGGTGTTGACGACTCGGGTGCACGGTGTTGATATCTTCATGCGTGCGAGATGTCGGACAGACATTGTTCTCTTCAGTGGTGTTGTTCTTCGGGTGTGTGGTAGTGAGTTCTTTTCAGGTGTCACTTCGTCGCTTCTGCGTTGTATCGGTTTTTATTTTTATTTATTCTAATATTCCTCAAACCCGGACGGACTATTGAGTCAACCATTTCTTAGGTTAGGGACCCAGCCCTTCTAGGCGACCTCTTCCCTATCCGATGGGTGAGGTCCTAAACACCCGAGGGAACACCGAGTCGACCATTTCTTAGGCGGACGTTACGCCCTCTGGACCCAAATTAGGGACCCAACCCTTCTAGGGGACCTCTTCCCTTTCCGATGGGTTAGGTCATAAGACCGGACCTCTTAAGGTACCTGGTCAGTTACCCCAACGTTTCTCAGCCTATGCTGACTCACTGAAAGTGAAGTGAAGTATTTCTCGAATTTTAGTAGTAATACATTTGTATATTCGTATACATTTGTATATACCTTGGTTTACAAAGTCTATGTAAATCTTAATCTCTTGGTTGTTTAAGAAGAAGACGGAAGGGTTATTTGACGGAATAAATAAATAAAAACCGACGTGAAACACTGAACACCCTAGACCCTGGTCCTAGTTTGTTTTTGTACACGACGGACGTCCCCTTAGTGTTTCAGGATTGGTGATCTGGTGGTCCTTTAAAGAGTCATTTGATGAATTTTTACTCAAAGTACACAACTCAGAATAGTTAATAATTTATTTTTGAAAGTCTCGTTGTTTCTGTTACTTTCAGTCAGTCTCTGTTTTCTCTGCAATTTCTATTACTTCTTGGGTACACCCTAGAAGGACCTGACCCCTAGCTTGAGTATACAGAGGCCGTGACCGTCCGTCTAAGAAGTGGTGACTCGGTGGTCCCTTCAGGGTTGTTCGAGAATTTTATTCTGAAAATTTCCCGGAAGCAAAGGCCAGTGCATACAGTTTTGACGAAGTTATATCACTCTTCTGTTTCCCGTTGTTTTCTTTTCCCGACTCTTACGAGCACATCCTAGGTATTCATGTTTGGATCTTCTTCTGGAGAAGATACACAGAGAGAAAGGAAGACCATAGTGTCTAACTAGACTCTTACTTGAAAAGGACTTTAATTCCGTGAGTTATACGGTCGTTTAAACCTTTTGAGTCGTCACCGGTGTCCTGACCTTTTCCAGTCAAAAGTAAGGTTAACGTTTCTTTCCTTTACGTTTTCTTACGAGTTTGATGGCGTGTTAACGTGAGTAGAGTGTACGATCATTTCATTACGAGTTTTAAGAGGTTCGGTCCGAAGTCGTTATGTACTTGGCACTTGAGGGACTACAAGTTCGACCAAAATCTTTTCCGTCTCCTTGGTCTCTAGTTTAACAGTCGTAGGTGACCTAGTACCTTTTTCGTTCTCTCAAGGTCTTTTTGTAGATAAAGACGATATAACTGATACGGTTTCGGAAACTGACACACCTAGTGTTATTTGACACCTTTTAAGACTTTCTCTACCCTTATGGTCTGGTGGATTGGACGGAGAACTCTTTAGACCAGTCCTTCGTTGTCAACCTTAACTTGTACCTTGTTGTCTGACCAAGGTTTATCCTTTTCCTCATGCAGTTCCGACATATAACAGTGGGACGAATAAGTTGAATATACGTCTCATGTAGTACTCTTTGCGACCTGACCTTCTTTGTGTTCGACCTTAGTTCTAACGACCCTCTTTATAGATATTGGAGTCTATACGTCTACTGTGGTGGGAATACCATCTTTCACTTCTCCCCGATTTTTCGGAGAACTACTTTCACTTTCTCCTCTCACTTTTTCAACTGAATTTCGAGTTGTAAGTCTTTTGCTTCTAGTACGGTAGGCCATGGTCGTGAAGTACCCTTTATCTACCCCTTTGTTACCTTTGTCACAGTCTGAAATAAAAAACCCCGAGGTTTTAGTGACGTCTACCACTTACGTCGGTACTTTAATTTTCTGTGAATGGGGAACCTTCTTTTCAATACTGGTTGGATCTATCATATAAGTTTTCGTTTCTGTAATGAAACGGCTGATTCCAGGCAGATCAGTTCCGATACCAAAAAGGACACCAGTACATACCTACACTCTCAACCTGACACTTCTTCCGACTCGTGGCTTCTTAGCTACCAAAACTTGACACCGCAACCTCTTCTGAGAACTCTCAGGGAACCTGACGTTCCTCTAAGTGGGTCAGGTAAGACTTCCTCTAGTCGGGACCCTAAAGAAACCTTCTTTACTACGATTTCGACTTTGAGGTCATGAAACCGGTGGAGTACGCTTCTCAACTGAGTAACCTTTTCTGAGACTACGACCCTCCCTAACCCCCGTCCTCTTCTTCCCCTGCTGACTCCTACTCTACCGACCTACCGTAGTGCCCGAGCTACCTGCACTCAGACTCACTTGAGTCCCTCTACCACTACCTATCCCTCCGGACCGCACGACGCTAAGTACCCCAGCGTTTCTCAGCCTGTGCTGACTCGCTGACTTGACTGACTGACTTCCGAGACTTTTCGGTTTCGTAAGGCAATATACTCTGTGTCGTGACTACACTACAAATTTTACAATGTTTTTCTCTAAATTTTACAGGGTACCGAAGTACGTAAAATAACCATTAAGAGAAACTTTTCGTTGATTTTCTTTCCGTGTGCCCGGTAAAGTGGACGTGGTAGAGGACGAGTTATTACCTTAGTGTAGAGAGAAAAATTGGAGTGTAGATAAGGTCAACGTTTCACGGTGACAAAATGTGCAAATGATTTACCTTTCTCTAAGTCTTTATTAAACGTTAAACCCCTCCTTTTTTGTTTTGTGTTTTCCTCTCTAAAGTACACTCTCGGAATTGTTACGTCTTTAGACAATTGTCTGTAGAACGGTAAACGAGGGTTCAATCAAAGAACTTTTGTACTACCGTACTTACGGAAAAAGAATATTCATAGTTCATTTTAGTGAAACAAGGACTTTTGATCGTAGTTCAATATTTTATACAACAGTAATGGTTTGTGAAGGGTATTCCCGATTTTCAAGACTAACTGACAAAGTCACACGGATTTTTGACTGTAATTTCTTGGTGACACCTCCGACACGCCTGAAGGGACCACCGGGTCACCAATTCTTAGGCGGACGGTTGCGTTCCCTGTGTCCAAACTAGGGACCAGGCCCTTGAAACCTAGGGTGTACGGAGTCCCGTTGATTTGGGTACACGGTGTTGATGACTCGGGAGCGAGATCTCGGGTGCGAGACGTCGTTCTCTCTGGTCGCTTTCCTCTTCGGGTGCGCGGTGTTGATCTCTTTCGGTCGTGTGTCGGTCGTCGTTGGGTCGTGTCGGTATTCCTTCAGTTATTTGTGAAAAAGATTTAATCTTCTTTTTTTTAGGAGTACCAATTTACCTCGTGACTGATCGTAGTCCGGAGGTTTCGTCTAAGTTCGATTCTGTGCAGTGGACTAAATTAGAGCAGACGTTTCACTGAGCAGGAGGTCATCTGCCGTAAGCCGAATCACGACGGAGTTAGACCATTGTTTGTCTTTTTTTTTCAGATTTATTTTTGTCCCCTTAAGATTAATAACCGTTCCTACAAATATTGTCCTACCTCTCTTTTCTGAAGTCGGATCATAAAAGAACAGGTAGAGCTGAAGTGGGTTCAAGGGAGACTGTGTTAATCATTGCTGTCGAGCCAAGTGTGCGCAAAGGTCATGTCGAAACATACCGTAGTTGTCATTGAAGGACGCAAACTGAGTTATTAAGGGAAGACTGACAAGGAGTCTGTATACATGATTCAAGTCTATTTCTAAATTTTGAAAAAAACAAACAAACAAAAATGGACCAGAAAAAGAAAACATTCAAGTAGTTTTTTGGCAAGGCAAAGTCGATCCCAGGAATAGAAACGACATATGAGTTTTAACAATGGGACACCACGACACCTCTCCCCGACTGTGACAAGTATCGATTGACTGAACAAGAAGAGGGTCCGACCAGAGTGTCTCTGAAAGAAGCGAGGTAAACCGTTGCCAAGCCCCCTTCTCGATACTAATTGTACCTACAGTCACCGAAAAAGACTCATAAAAAAAAGACGGTCTTTTTTTTCTTTAAAGAAGGAATAGTTGAGAAGAGTCTCTCGTACATGTATGATTTATACGATGGGTTGAAGTGAAAGACCTTTACCGACGATGTGCCAGTTTTTTTACATTACTTTTCTTTTATACATTAGTTAGTATATATGAGTCGAAAAAGAGGAGTCTTAAGATTTTTGGAAAGGGAGTCAGACTGTTAGAAGTGTAGAGGGGATTTATTTGCATACGTTTGAAAGACATTTGAACTTCGTTTTTTTCAAATTTTTTATTCGTTGTGTAAATCACCGGTATATAGTTGTAATGTCTCAATCGTAAAATTCCCGGACGCGTTCGTTAAAGTACATATAATAAAATGTTGAAATAGATTTTGCCTTTCATGTTAACTCTTTTTCCTTTTTTGTAGGTTTCGGATTCAACATATATTCAATATCTTGTATTTTTTGACTTGTCGTACCGGGACCATTAATTTGTAATTGTAGGGGACTGGAGTCAAGGGTTGAAAGGTTACTCCTATTGTGTTTGTTATACTCATAGTTTTTACGAATAAAAATCTCTGGGAACCCATTTTTTTTAAATTCACGTCCGATATTACTGTAGATCTCGGAACTTTGGTCTTTGAGTGTTTTACTTACTCATTTTGGTATTACTTATTAAAAAATCCTTTTCTATGGAAGGCTCAGTAGATCTCCTTCTTTGACCTCAACAAAGGAACCTAACCTTGCAACATGTCATCTGTGTCCTTGTCATAGATTTAGTAGGTTTTCATATAGTTTAGATAACTTACTTCGTTCAAAATGAACACTCTTTTTTTACAATTGGCTGCAAGGGATAAGAGGTGATCTGTCTACTCGACCGTAGGTTCAATTGAGTGTATAAATGTATAAAAAATTCTCTCTTTCCACCAGTATATAAAAAATTTTGAATTTAAATTTATTATAAAAGATTGTGTTTTGATATAAATGTACGACCACTGAATTTCGTAAATGATTATGTACTAGAGTAGACTAGAAACAATTGTTCGTATACTTTATTCGTCCATCCGTAATAATAGGGACAAAATATCTTCTCCTTTGACTCCAAGTTACACGAAGTAATTAAAAGGGGTTGTCGGACTGTCTCGACCCGGTGGTCGAGAGCACAGAATCCGCAGTCACCAGTAAAGGGTGGTGTCATGTGTGACGTCTGGTGGGAAGTCTCTCTTGTCGGAAGAGTCTCGTGTTTGACTACAAGTCACGGTCCCGGTGTGGTCCTGTCGGGTGAAAGAACATGTTTGCCGGGGGTCAAAAGGACTATGGAATTTGGAAAAATCCTTTTGTTTCTTAATAAGATATAGGTTTTCGACCTTCCCCAAGACTCCGTCATCAATTTAAAATATCATCGGTCAAATGTATCAATTTTTGACAAAAGTACATAATATCATGAAAAAATAAAAATCATTCCGCAAATAAATTTACTAAATTTAGGTGTCTTAGGGGTGACTGTTGACTTTTTAATCACTATCGATCTGCATTGTCCACTATAATTTTTTTTTTTTAGTTAAAATATGTATAAAATAAGATGTCAAAATCTCTTGAATGGCTTAGCCCGACGAAAGTAAAAACGATTCATCTACTGATTTAGGACCCCTGTTTAAAAGAAATCCCCTAGCGAAACCTGATATGCGGTGCCAGTGACCACAATTGTATTAGAGAGAAAAACGATGTCTCCTTTTACTTCTCCCCTGTCAGAAAAGGAAGATGCATACCCGATACAACCGTCTTGAGTCTTTTCATGACTTTCTTTTTGATTGAAATTTTTCTTATGTAAAAGTGACATTTTGAAAAACTTTCTATTTGTTCTCATATGTTTTAATCTTGTTAAGTATGAAGATTGATAGATCTCCTTTGGTGACCGGTGTCAAATGAGATAGTCTGACAGCAAGGTCACGAGGTAGAGTTTTGACCAAAAAGTCCTAAAATCTTCAGCTGACCTTTATTCTACCTTTGTGGTCACGTGGATACTTGTCAAGATTCTCGTGTCAGTATATACTTAAAGAAGTCGACGAATACTTTTATCTTTGATTCCTATGTCTTTAGGTTACGAATTGAAATTTTAGTATGAACGTTGACCGATTTCTTTTACGACTCAGTGAAATCCATTGATGTACTTTTTTTTTTTTTGGTGTCGAAATAAAGTCCGATCGAATTAAACAAACTTGATTATTAATCAGTCGGTTTTTATAAACTCAAACTGAGTTTTTGACTTCACCATAATCAACATTTTGTAAACACCCTGTGTGTATTTTTAGAGTGCAACTATTTGCCACTCTTAAAGAAGACAATACCGGTATCATTGACACGTTAGTCTGTCACAATGACTTGTTCTACCGTAAATCTCTAAGCCACAAGTCTCGTGATGATCCACGCTCCTTCTCGTATTCCCTCCGTCTTTTGTAGTTACACATGTCGAGTCTACAGTGAGAAGGTTCGGGTTCTGTCTTTGGAGATTGGGAATGAACCTCATGAGCTAAATGCTAAACTTCCACCGTTTCTACTACTAGAGACACTTCGTCTTAATTTGGAGAAAACAGAAACGACCCGTGGAAAGAGACCCCTGGCTGAACGTGACTGACTTCTCAGTCGACCGGCTCCTAAGTGGTTAAGACATTGTCTTTTTACATTTTTTGTTTTGATCGAAGTCAATAGACGGAAGTAGTTGTCTACCAATGTGTTTCGTTCGTTAAGAAGATAGATATAATATTACTAATAAACGTTTACGTGGTGTAATGTTACTTTTACGAACTACTTTTTTTTTACACCCTAAAAAGTTCTCTCAAATAAAAATCTTTTGTCCAGTGATTAAATAAATGATCCCCTATGACGAATCCTTTACGTTGCGGCTTCTAGAATTACTGTACTAATCGTCCGGACTGGTTTATTCGCGGTCTCTTTCATGTTCACGGACTTGGACACTTTGTGTGAAGTTCATAATTCGTGTGAAGAACCCGAAGGGACCACCGAGTCACCATTTCTTAGACGGACGGTTACGTCCTCTGTGCCCACGTCAGGGACTAGACCCTTCTAGGGTGTACGACACCTCGTTTATTCGAACTCGCGGAGTTGATATCGGACTATATCTCGGGTCCTCGAGATTGATGACTCGGGTGGACGACGTCGATGCCTTCGGGTGTGTGGGATCTCGGACGAGAGGTGTTCTCTTCGGGGACGTCCCTCTTCTTGTCGGTGTTGTCTCATTGGGGACGACCGCCGTTGATCTTTCTTCGGACACACGTTGATTCTGGGTCGTGTCGGTTTTCATTTGTTTCAATAATTATTTGTCTGGAGGACAGGATGACTGTCTACGAGTCATTCGTTCTTTCCCTCGCATCGTTTACAATGTAGAGTGAAGTGCTTGAGGTTTACGGACGAAATTGAAAAACTACACACGTTTATTCTGTTTGACTCCATCTTTCAAGGTTTATGAGAATTCTTACAGTGTCCTTAGAAATTATTGTCTCTGATTATACAGTAAATGAAACATATTTTCCCTACATACATTGTTGTTACTGTGTAATTGTTGATCCTAAGTTGACAGACTTTATCCCGACTTCGTCGTCCTTTTGTTTAAATTGAAAAATAAAGTAATGAACCCCGTAAAGTAAAATTCTTCCATATATCAACCCCATCTTTCCCCCTCCTCTAGATACATACGTAGATATAAAGATAGTCTGTTCCTTATTTTATGAATGATAAGCTCCATAGGAGGAAGAGACAGACACACGGGGTTGAAAATTTATGAAAAAGAAGTAGTTCAAGAAAATTTCGAAAGTACTAACCACACAGATTTCAGAGAGAGACGAAAAAATAGTTATTTGAACCACTTGAAGGTCCACTTTCTAGGAAAAGGTCTCGTCTTACCATGGAATTTATCATTAATGTTCTGTGTGTCACAATACTGGACTTATAAAGGACAGAGGGGTTTTAATGCAACTTACTCTAAGAATACTACTTAAGAATAAGAGTTACGCTACCACACATACAGTCCCCGCCCCTCCATCCCAGAACTTCCACTAATCCAAAACTACTATTGCACTCTCACTTCGGGGATACGACCCCAATTATGGAAATATTTTTCTCCTTCTCTATGGAACTAGAGAGGGAGGTGTATACGTGGTTCCTTTCCGGTGCATTCCTGTCTTAGACCGGGTCGGTACGACCGTGGGACTAGAGTCTGACGGGTGGAGGTCTCGACATCTTTCATTGGCAAACAACAAATTCGGTGGGTCAGTTCCCATTAGACAACATTGTCGGACTTGATTCTACCAAATGACCCTAATAATGATCTGATCTCCTTATTTTACTCCCAACTATCAATATGAGGTGTTACTTATGCATACGAAAAGTTATGTTCAGTTATTTTGACTTGGACAACATATTCTGGTAACAAAGAGTTAGGAAAAGTATCGGATCGCGTACGACAACAAATCGACACTTCAGCACAGACGGAGAGAACACTGTCGTATCTGACATCGGGTGGTCCGAGGTGACAGGTACCCTAAAGGGTCCGTTCTTGTGACCTCACGTAACGGTGCGGGAAGAGGTCCCCTAGAAGGACTGGGTCCCTAGCTTGGTCGTAGAGGACGTAATCGTCCACCCAAGAATTGGTGACTCGGTGGTACCTTCGTGAGTCTCTTTGTCTTATAAATATACCGTGAGACCTCCTTTGCTTACTCCAACGAAGACCTCCGAGGCCACTAGGTGTCCCACTCCTAGTTGGAGTACAGGATTGACGTTCGGGTACGTGTCTCGTGTGCCGATACGGTCCCCGTGTTCACGTCTCCGAGACGTCGTGGAGACTTTCATTTTAAAGGATTTTCGTGATCGGAAAGTTTCATTTTCTTTTTAGTCTAGGAGTTTTAATTCTGTACTTTCCTTGTTCCTCTACCGAGAAATTTGGAAGGATTTGAAACTTTCCGTTTACTTTAGAGATTCTTTTCGATTCTCACGGATTTACTCTAGAAGCGACCTCGACAGAGTGGATCCTTCCGTCCAGAGGAGGCCGACCGACAGGTGGAACCACAGGTCCCCGACGGGTCACTTCTACCTTACGAGGCGAGGGCCCTAGTCGGTGAAGGAGGCCGACTGCAGACTCGGACGGTCGCACGACGCTCTTACTCTTCACACGAGTCTGCGACGTTCGAGACTCGAGACCAAATCTGACGCGTGTCTGTCGTTTGTTGGACGAGAGTTTATGAGAAAGGTGTAAATGGGTCCCTAACTTTCTGACGTATCTTGTTAGAATAGTAACATCGATCTACTTGAGATAAACTTCCAAAAGCCAAGGTTGACTTAACGAGAAGAACCAGAGCCTTCTTGTTCTGTTTATTTAGAAACTGTTTAGTTGCGTATCAAATCTGTTTTGTAAATCGAGTGTGGATGTTTTAAAGTATTAAACACTTACAGAACTTGATTTAGATCGGAGTTCTAAACCACGTAAGTGCACGTGTGTCGAGACTTGTGGGGGCGGGTCGGGGAGTGGTGAGAAGTGTGGGAAATACTGGGTAGCCTCGAGTCCCGGTCCCCTACTTCCTGCCAGGACGGAGAGGGAGGATCTAGTCCTCCCGAGTGTCTTAAAAGACATTTCTGTCTTTTCCGGAAGGTAGACGTGTCAGGTTGTGGTATCGGTAGTCGGTGTATGTGTGTTTGAGCACTTACGAACGGTGTGTCGATCTAAGTTTGTCGAGACACAACACCCCTCCCTCCACCCTCCCCCCAAGTACAAACCCTTGCGTACATTCTTAATTACTAAAATTTTAAATTTTTTTTTTTTTATTTTTTAATTTTTTTTTTTTTTTTTTTGTTTGTCGAGACACTTCTTCCCGGGACGACATGACTGGTCACGGCAAGATCTGGTCCTGCCAGGACGGAGGCAAGGACACTTCGTGTCGGGTAGGCTTCGAGTAAGGTGGTAAGAGACCATCGAGGACGGGAACAGGACTCGTGGGAGGGAGACGTGTACCCTCGACGAGGTGGAGGACGGTTGGTACGTTGAGAGTTCTCCTACGAGTGACCTGAAATACTGGGATCTCTTCTGCCAGGGGAGTCTTTAGTTTGGAGGTTCTAGGAAGGCTGAGGGCACGAGTTCGTAGGCCTACGTGTTGTGAGAGTGGAGTTCCGGACACTGGGACCCGGAGGGGGAAGGGACCCGCAGTCGGGGAAGACCGAAATGTCGAGGAGAAATGGTGGGTAGGGGTTGGGTCCTGTGAGAGGACGACTAGTAATGCGTGACGGACCTTGGGGAAAAGACGAGTGAAAGGACATGTGGACTGACCGTCGTTCTGGATTCGGACCTACTGATGTTACTGGAGTGAAAAGAAGTCACAGACATAGAAATGTCGACTCGAAACACCCTTTCTTCGACGGACGGACACATCTGACCCTGTAGTAGTCTCTTAGTGATAGAGTTCACCTACGGGCTGTGACCGACGGTTGTGCAGAAGGACATTAGTTCCTCGAGGCTAAGTGGTTTATACTGATAGACTGTGGGAGAGGTGAGAGGAGTTTGGGGAGTGGGGTCCGAACTGACAGTCCACTATTGGTGGGTAGTGTGAGGTTTCTCTTTTGTCTTTGGTCCTCTGTCCTTGAGGACGGAAGGAGAGAGACGCGGAAAAGTGTTGGTTTGAAAAAAAACTTCCCAACAGAGCAGATAAAAGTAAAATTAGGGTCAGTGAGGAGAAGGGGAGTCAAAAATTTACTTCTTAGTAAAGTTTGTAAAAATCTTTTAATGTTTCTCATGGTATTGTTCGTGAGCGGGTATCAAAATTGTTTACGATTGTAGAATGGTATACACAAAAATTAAAATTCTGTATTTTTCGTATAAAGACCAACAAATGTAAAAAATTTAATGTATTTCCCGTATTACATGTGTAGGAAAATTACGAAAAAGATGAGTTGGAAGACATACTCTGTATGGGTACAATTATGTATATATTTGGAGATGGTAAAATTAGTAAATGGGTGTCATACTGACATATTGTTCAATAAATAGGAAAGGGGACAACCACTTACAAATCAAAAGTTCCATGAGGGAAAAGTCGTTACGATATTATTTGTATGTGTTCTTGAAGAGATTCCATTTGTAGATAACATACACACGAGTCCACGAGTCGACATAGACTGAGAAACGTTGGGGAACCTGACGTCGATTGGTCCGAGGAGACGGACAGTTAAAAGGTCCGTTCTTATGACCTCACCCAACGGTAAACGATGAGGTTTATGGATAATCTAATCACTTTTTTATTAACTCTAAAACATAACAACTTGGGACCGATAAACCGTGACCTTATGGAAGAATTTACACCAATACAATATGTATTAAAATTACGTGTAAAAAAAACGATCACTGAATAATGAACGACAAATATAAATAAAATCTGATATTTTTACTACAATCTACTTTTGGTTTAAGTTCACTGAAAAAAAAAAAAATTAAGTTTAAGTTTTACCCAACATTTCGTGGCCTCTGTTGAACGTTGTGGTTGTTACGAAACCTGGGTCCTTGACGATTCTTTTCATGTCACGTGACCACTAAGTTTTTCAAAACGTTTCCTCTGTTCTCGGAAGTTCTACTCCTCGCGTCACTGGTGGTGACCTTCGACTGTTGTTGGCTCTCGGTAGTAACTTCGACTAGGAGAATGTTGATGTGTTCTTCAACGGTTTCTTAGGTTGTAGCATTCACTTTCACTTTCCCGAAGGGACCACCGAATCGACCATTTCTTAGACGGACGTCACGCCCTCTGGACCCAAACTAGGGACCCAACCCTTCTAGGGGACCTCTTTCCTTACCGCTGAGTGAAGTCATAAGACCGGACCCTTTAAGGTACCTGACATGTCAGGTACCCCATCGTTTCTCAGTCTGTGCTGATTCGCTAAAAGTGAAAGTGACCGTAAACTTTCGTTTGACCTTTCCACTTTTTGGAGTGACTCACTCACGGAGTACTCGAGTACGTTTAGTTTTTTGGGCAGCAAAACGTCATGGCGAAAGAGAATAAGATGTGTTGTTGCTTGGTAAAGAGTCCTAACGCTGTACGCTGTTGTTCACCTAAAATATACTGGTCACTGCTGGTCGAGTCACCTACCTGGTACCTGGTTCTTCGTCGAGGTTTCGTGAAGGGTTTCGGTTTGAACGTGGTTCGTTTCCAGTACCAGCGACACATCACCAGACGACACGCGAACTAGGTGACGTCGAAAGACTTAGGGTCACTGTCGTAATATAGACCCTTATAGCTACTCTACGTGGTTTTTGAGTTTCGGACATCGACCATGACCAGTTGTCTTATACGGGTTAAGAAAAGGTTCTGTTACGGGTTGGTGCACATCGTGTTGGTTGTGAAGTTTTCCACTTGTTTAGCCCGATACTTCAAGACGGAGTAGGTGGTATAGGTGGACTGTAGAGCGGTTGGTTGGTAGTGAAGTTGGTAGAGGTGTTGAAAGACGTTCCTTTTGCGAAGGTGTTGGTCGTCCTCCGTCTTTTACAAAAGGCTCTCAAACTGTTTAGGGTTTCGTACCTAGACATGCGATATCCTTATTTGTGTGAATAAAGAGTAACCGTTTTTACATAACCAACCTTGCCAGGAATAAAACTAATTATTTCTACACAAACTCGGATCAATATTACTAAATAGACCTCCTCCCGTACTGTTAGGTGCGGTCATAGGAACGGATCTCTTAGGATACCTGGTTCCTCATACCACCCGATGTCAGGTATCGTAGTGTCAGCTTGTACTGACTTCATTGACTTGTGTATTACTAAATTTTAAGTGTCAGGTTTTGACGTTAATGAAAACATGGTTAGATTATTGATCGTAGGATAAAGAAAACGTTGATCAAAAAACAACAACAAGGTATAATACAATTCTAATTTGGTGTAACTCAGATTAAGTCCTCACCCGTTTAAAAAAGTCATTTGTCGGTCTATTATTTATAAAATCCACAATAGTCGGTCTATCTGAGTCAGGGTTGATGAGTGGAAACGGTGACATCGTGTCTGGTCGATATCTGTCGTACATTCACTTATTTGAAATACATTCGGTTAGTTTGAAATAAATACCTGTGATTTTTGACTTAAAGTATATTAAAAGTACATTGTACTTTAAAAAAAAAGGGGCTTTTTAATTTTTGTTTTTGGTAAGAAACGAGTGTTTGGGATGTCTTTGTCCGGCCTCCGGACCTAAAGAGGTCCCTCGACAGCGAACAGTTGGGGACTAGATCAGACATATACCAGTGCGACTCGTCATAGTATGTATTTACATAGTGTTATGTGACTGTAATGTCGACAACCTGTAGACCCAAAAGTGAGCGAGAAGTAAGTTATGTAAGGGTTGACCGAAGGCGAAGATACCGAGATGTATTTGCCGAGAGGTCCAGTAGTCCTTGGGGGTCGAACGTTTACGTTCCCTGTGAGTCAGGGATAGAGTGACCAAGAGTACCATCGACGAAGTCAGAAAGAGGACAAAAAATCGTCGATAAAGAGTTCAAAGGAAAAGGTCGAGGAAGAGATGGGTTTTGGTGTTGTGACCTCGAGAAGTCTCGAGACTGCACCTGAGTGAAGAGTGATTTGTGTGGGTAGGTAGGTTATTCACGGTGGATGTTTCTGTTTTGAGATCATAAATATTGAGGTCAGAAGAAAGACGTGAGGTTTACATTTGAATAGTAGGGGACGAACTCAAGGTGAACCTTAAGTGTACTTAGAGTGTGATTTTATAAGTTCTACCTTTAAGACTAGAAATGAGGTACAAGATGAGAAGGGTAGAGAAGGGACCAAGTTACACTGTGGGAACCGACAAATTCTGTCTTTGTTTCCAAAATGGACCGAAATAGACTGTGGAGGGAAAGAATGCGAGGTAGGTTGAGTATTGGTACAAGACACCGAAGATGGAGGTCCTAAAAGAGTTTAGGAAGGGGAGATGGGTAAAGACACCGGTGTTGGGTCGATTATGGTAGAGAGAGGTTCAGGAAGTTCTCAGATTAATCAGACAAAGATGAGAAAAGGGAAGGAGTGCCGTCCAAGTGACTTGTTTTACTATTTAGTCCACTGTGGTAAAATGATAAGTTTTTCGGAAGTCTCCACGGGGTTACCTGAATCTCATTTTGAGTTTGGGAACTGGTACCGAATCTGTCAATACATACTACCGTTGTCATTCCGGTGTGTTCGGAGGAGACCCAAGAAGTTTGTATTTTGATTCGAGAGAGGAAGGAGTCCTGAGTCTTCTGGTGACAGAGACACACCTTGTGAGGGAGGGAAGGTGTGGAGAGAGGCCTTGCTGAGGTGTGTGTAGAATGGAGAGACGAATGTACAGGGGAGGAGTCTTTCCTGAAAGGGGGGTCCGTTTGGAATCAGGAAGGAAAATAAGTTAGAGTTTGTAGGTTGAAGTCAATAAATGTAAAAAAAAGAAATTTATTAGGTAATACAGGGTGTATTTTATCTACTCATTTTTAAATCTGTTACAAAGAGGAAACTGTTAATGTTGAATTTTTCCAATTGTTGTGTTAGATTTTAAAAAGACTATTTTGCAGTTATAATCCTTCAATATTAGATGAGAGATAATGGAAAAAATGTATTTTTAGTATTATTTTTGGTTAAGTTTAATACTTTTTTGAATGAGACATTTACATAGTAGTTCTATTACAAGAATCGAATACTATTTCGATTAGACCTTTTTGACTTTTCTTTTTAAGTGTGTTGGATTGTGTCTAGGTAGTAGTATTCAAAAAGTAATTGTGTCCTTACTTTAAATACCTTCAATTCTCGATGCCGTTGAGTGAGGTCATAAGAACGGACCTGTTAGGGTACCTGTCTCCTCGGACCATCAAGTACCCTAGCGTTTCTCAATCTGTGCTGACTCGTTAACTCGTGTTCCCGATTGTCTGGGAAACTCTACAACATCAGGTTACAGGAACAAAAATGTCTATTCTAACTCGAGGTTTTTTTAATTCACTAAGTAGACTCCAGTGTGTCGACCCGTCTCAGTTTTTGGTTTTTGGTAGGGTTAAGAGGAGTCAGGGTTAGACGAAAATGATAAAAGAGGAAAACCGTTTACGGAGACGTATTCTCAAAAGTGTTATAGATTGTCATTCTACGAAAGTGTGTATTCTAGACACTGCTGTAAATTGGGACGGAAGAAGTGGTAAATCTGTCTCCTCACAGAGTCGAGTTAATATCCTAAATGGATAATGATCAAAGTGTCTCTAATTTACTTCATTGAATGAACCGTACACTCCCAGAGTGCCCTCAAAATCTTAATACTGCTTCTGAGTTGTATAAAAGTACGAGATGAACGAACTGAACTCGAAGTTCAAAACTTTAACAGGATTAAGTTTGCGTCATTTTATTTAATTCATGTAAAGTTGTTCGAATTTTATGTCGAGTTGATATTTAATGAATAAATTGTCTGTAAAGATCCTTTCCCCACTGTTTTCTCTATGTTTAAGTATTTTAAAAAAGTATCATTTTACAGTGTAATTTGAAATTTTTCGACTTGTTTTAGTCCCTCTTATATCTTTCCGTTTGTCTTTTTTTAGGATGTTTCCTCATAAAGTATACGATATTGATGTCCTTTTCCCTTGTTGTTTACGTAAATTATATCGTTCATCTTTTTTTCAAATCTTTAAACTGATGTCTATTTTGTCATGTTTAATTTATGTTTATTTTAAGTTCGTTAGTTTATTTAACGTTAAACGTTTATTTGACGTTCTACAAATTAAGATTGTCCATGTACTGAATATGTTTTATATGTGTCCAATCCAAGAGTGTTTTCTCCTTCGTCCGAACGGTAGGTTTCGTCTGGATAATTGTTCTTGAACGAAAAACTTGTTGAGAGTTGAATGTCCGTCGAGTAGATTAAACACGATACAAGTCTTATTGTCGAATAGAAGTTCAAATGGTTGTCTTTTATTCATGATACCGGTTAATTAATAAAACTCCGAATAGAAACGTAAAAAAGACAAGAAAATTTTGAAAACTTATACAGAAATAGAATAGAAAGTTTAAATCTAAGAATGGATGAGACAACGTCCCTTTCAAACTTTTTCTTTCGAGATTGTCCCGACTGACACATATGGTTAGACTATTGTTTTGATAGGGATCTTAACTGTTAGGTGTTCTTTTCTGAACTCGTCTGTTCTTTCGATGTGTCATGAAGACAAGAAAAGACTCTTCAGGAATTCTCGTACCATTTTAGAGATTTATTCCCTGTAGTAATTAGAGGTTTGTGTTTTTATATGAGACTTCGGTTAATCTTTATAGATTAGTATCGGTATCCCCGGTAAATGTGTGACACGGAATGGATTAATTCGTTTAGCCTAGTACTTATGTCAAGGACTTGGACCAGAAATTCTTTATATATTAGTGTTTTAACCACACTTACGACAAAAGAAAAACCTCGTGTTTTTATTAAGTCACTTAATCTGATGAAGGATTTTAAGAAAAGTTACTGAATTATAGTGAATGCGAAATGGATACGATTCTTTTACGTATTGCAAATTCGTGTGCGTGTGGAACGTCCGTGTCGGTGGTTACATAAGATTAATAAAATTTGAGAAGTCGATTTTATTTTACATAAAGGTCCACTTCCCTTCTACTCCTATTTTAGATTAGAGTTTCACGAATTTTTAGGAGTTTTTTCCCAAAGGAAAGGGTAGTAAATGTTAAATCTGTGTATAAATTCCCGACTTTCTTGTTAATTTTCCAAAAACGAATAATCTAAAATGGAAAAGTTTAGTCTTTAGACTCATACACGTAGTTCGTTAAATAAGAGTCAATATAAATTACATAGGATACTTTCATTTCTTTTTTAAGTCTATTGACTTCTGTTTATAAATCTACATCAGAATCTAATCAAAATGTAATACGTGGAATTCTCCTTATGTGGTTTTCTCTTGATATTTCTTTTAATACGTATTAGTCGTTCAGACCGTAGTTGGTCTCTTTTATGTGTATTGTGTTTCCGTTTTTACTCTGTCGTTTATGACCAAATTAGTTTATCGACACACATTCAAGGGAAAAATTATTTTCACTTCATTTCACTTCAGTGAGTCAGTACAGACTGAGAAACGTCGGGGTACCTGATATCGGATGGTCCGAGGAGGTAGGTATCGTAAAAGGTCCGTTCTTATGACCTCACCCAACGGTAAAGGAAGAGGTTGTCTAGAAGGGCTGGGTCCCTAGTTTGGGTCCAGAAGACACAACGTCCGTCTACGAAATGGTAGACTCGGTGGTCCCTTCGGGGTAGGTTCATGATTGGTCCGGGTTGGGACGAGTCGAAGACTCTAGTCTGCTCTAACCGGTACAAGTTCCGCCATACCGGGGAAAAATTATTTATTTCGGATAATTCGAAACGAGCTAATCTTTGTTAGTCACAGTTTTAATTGTGAAAATTTGTGTTTGACTGACTTTGGAGTCATTTACCTTTTTGATTTTGGACATTATTACTCTAAAGTCAACATTGCTGATCGGGGACTTTGGGGTCTGTAAGACCGATGGTTCGACACGAACGGAAAAGTAATTGGAACCTATTAGTGTTGGGATGTAAAATACGTTGTCTTAATGAACTTTGAGTGAATGAATAACACCTCAAAGTCACTTAATCTTTAACATCTAGGGTTTGTCTCAAAATTAACATTCTTAAGTTTGTATCCAATGAGTTGGGGTGTTTTTCGATGACAAAACGTTGTGTTTTGAAATATAGATTTATCATAATTGATACGCGTAAACATAAAATATGAGAAGATTTTTAAAGTAGAGTGGAGTTTACTTCGTTGGTGAGTTATTTATAAAAAATTTAATTGTTTAAATTGTTTGAACATTCAAGTTCCCGTCTATAAACTTTTATTCCTATGATTGTGTCTCTCCCATTCAGATGAAGTTTATCGGTCTACCCGTGTTTCCTCCCCTCTTTTTTCCCTCTGTCAGTCTAGAGGACTGAAGGTTTGACTACGCAGACGGGGTGTCCTTCAAGTCTTGTACTTAGTCACTGGTAATGGAAATGAGAAAGCACAAGAAAAGGTTCCCTGAGTATGAGAGGATTTTCGATGTTCCTTTTTGTTTTCTTGACGTAGTGTTCTAATTTATAATATTGTAGTCACCTCTGATATTTTTGGATATTTTAGTGATGGGTATGAGAAGTTTCTACGATCACAGTACTTTCCTGTTACAATTGTGTAACAAAGTCTAATTTCCGTTGATTTTTTTACTCTTCCTTTTTTTTCTCTACTCACTCACTTAAGGGACCACCAAGTCACCAATCCGGAGGGTATTCGACGTGTCACACCTTTTATTTGTCAGTGTACACCGATCGTCGCTAGTACAATCTTCCGTGTCAGGATATTTTATCAGACACTAGAAGTTTCTTAAACTTCCAATATTTTCTTTTTGTTTTTGACTCCTTGACGAGGTCTAATTTCCTCTATTTTTTCTATACTGTTGAGTTACGTCATACATCAGAACCTAGTCTAGGACTTGTTCCCTTTTCTCTAGACAATAGAGAAATATGGTTTTCCTATTGATTGTAAATGTCATATTAAGTGTTTTTAACTTACCTCACATATTTAATCTCATGACATGACCCTTTGTGTATCGAAAAACTCCGTCTTCGAGTCACACAGAGGGAAACGGACGGTGTCGATAGGAAAGGATGAAGTGGGGGAGTTTTCTAATGACATGATTACAATGAAGGATTGAAACGATGTCAATATATTCTGACAGAAACAAGAATTCTTTATATGGAACTTCATAAATCTCTATTTTCACACGATATAGAGATTGAATGAGAGTTTACCAAATCCTTTTTATAAAAAAAGTTAGTAAATTGATGTACACCGGTCTTACTCTTTTGTGTATTCTACAATAAGTCTTAGATCCACTTCCCATATACCTTTAAGAAATATGTTAAAAACGTTGAAAGACATTCAGACTACAATACAATTTTGTTTTTCATGTTCTTTAAAATTTTTGGTCCTCGAGTACAAGAGAGTGTGTGATTTTAATGTGATGATTATGTAATTCATTCTTATTATTGGTTTGTTATATTTCAAGATTATTTTTATGTCGTGTCACTTGTCTCACAAGTATACGTACGGGAGGACTTTGAAATGATTTTACTGACGTTTTCTTATTTTTTTGTATCACAAACGACTATACTGTACGACTTTTACTATGAAATGAAGATACTAAAAGGAGGATTATTGAGGGCCAGACTACTACTCTTTTTGTAATCAGTTGAGAGTTCCCTATAGGATGTTTTGTGGACGGGTCAGGAGTTTTGACAGTTCCAGTACTTTTTCCTCCCTGTAGACTCTTTAACGGTGCCGATTCTCCTTGGATATGTCTACCCGACCGATTTACATTGGACCAGAGGACCTCCCCCAGGGCCTCGTCTTTTCCTTGTAATCCTTCTTTTGTTCCTTTAGATTTATTTGACAACATAAATAATTATTACGTAGTTTCACAAGTAATTAACACCGGTTTGACTTCACTTCAGTGAGTCAACACAGGCTGAGAAACACTGGGACACCTGACATCGGATGGTTCGAGGAGACAGGTACCCTAAGAGGTCCGTTCTTATGACCTCACCCAACGGTAAAGGAAGAGGTCCCCTAGAAGGGCTGGATCCCTAGCTTGGGCCCAAAGAACGTAACCTCCGTCTACGAAAATTGGAGACTCGGTTCCATAGTATGTTTACGTTCTACGGTTTTTGTCCCCTTTACCACACCCCGTATACCCCTGTGAGATGACAGAGGAGTCAAAAAGACATTAAGATTGATAAAGATTTTTTATTTTGAAAAAAAAATTACATTTCACCCCAACATTGATATTTGCAAAAGTCTATACCTTCTGGAGTTTTAAACAGAGTACGAAGAAAAAGAGTCCTCTACATGTGATCGTTTTGTCTTCTACATCTTGGATGTGTTTCTTTTCTTCCTTTCTGTCGAGGGTCCTACTACTGTTCCCGTTCGGGATGTTTAGACACGTAGTTTGGAGTCTCGTTAGTCAAGTTTGACTTCGTTCCTATGATCCATCCGTCCGTTCCCCTTTCCTTCACGGTACGTACAATTTTTTTTTTTTTTTGGTTTTGTTTTTGATTCGTCTAATTTTTATTTCGTTAATGATTTAATTCCTTTTTATATTACTTTCAACCTTCTCTTTCCTTTATTTTAGTGACTTGTGACGTCGAATCGAGACTTTTTATAAATGTATATGTGTTCTTTATGACTTAAGCTTAGGTGGATATTTATTATATGACATAAATTTTAGATTCTATGGTGACTAGTCTTTAGTATGGTAAAATGGTGACTAGTCTTTAGTACGATAAATTATAAATGATTTTAGGATTCTCCCCCCAAGGGACCACCAAGTCACCAATTCTTAGACGGAACGTTACGTCCCTTGTGGTCAAGTTAAGGACGACGCTCTTCTAGGGTGTACGGTACACCGTCGATTCGGACTCACGGTGTCGATGCCTCCGACGTGAGACCTCGGGCTCTCGGCGTTGATAATTTGAGACGTGTTACGCTCTTCTCTTCGGTGGAGTTCCTCTGCGGGTACGGGGCGTTCCTCTCATCGGGAGTGAGAGGTGTTGATCTCTTTCGAGTGCGTCGTCACTTCTGGGTCGTGTCAGAATTTTGCGATTCTCCCTTTTTTGCGAAGTTAACTTTATTCAGTGATATCATATTTTTACATAAGGTTAAAGTCTCAACATTTTTTATTCGAAGAACCTTAGTTAAATTAGTGTGACCTTTCTCCCCCTGTTCACAAACCCTCGGTTACCACTTTCTTTCGATTTGACATCACTAGAACGTGTCTTCCTTCAGTTATATATTGTACTCTGACTGTCCAATTTCTCTTTACATTCAAATAATGAATCTTTGTCCTTCGTTTTAAAATCTTCTTCATTGATTTTCCCGACTTTTATTGCTGGAGATCCTATCTCCTAATGTTGAATCCTTCTCCACCTCTTCTGACGACAAAGAGTAAACTTTAAACTGGTAAATTTGATAAATGTACATAATAGAAGTACTTTTATTTACAATTTTTTGTTTCGTTGTTCTTAGTTTAGATTTCGATGGTCTTTCTTTTAAAGTTGTCGACCTTTATGAAAGTCTAAAAAATACATGACAGTGTTTTTATAATTATTTTTAAATTTGACTTTTTTGGACTTTGAAATTAGGTAAAAATTACACTATGTTAAGATTTAAAATTTACTTTAATTTATTTTTACTTATTAATATAGTTCGGAGAAGATTTATACCAAGTAAAATGGAAGGTCTGTGTGTCTACAACTAAATTCTGGTGAGTTTTCGACGGGACGATCTCTGGCTTTCCGCACCCTCACTGTGGTATCAAGACTTTCGGGACTGAAGGACAAAGTTCTATTCTGGGTTGGCTGAGTTGGTCTTTCCATATGTCTATAAACGTCGTTGTCGTTTCAGTACATTTCGCTTTTGTTTGCACTTGATACAGTATTGTCGAATATTCCGATGTTTGGGACTTAGCTGAAAATCGGTTGGTGTCTGACTCAATAGCAATGAACAGTGAATGTAGAACTTTGTAAAACAAAAGAACAAAATCAGAACGAAGAAATAGTAGACTCTCAAACATTCGTAAGAGTTTACGGAGAAGGTTTAGGACTTCAGATCTAAAGTCAGCTTATTACCATAACAGAAAAAGAAATAATGAACAAGAGTAAAGAAGTTAAGCAAGGACGTCTTAAAACCTCCGTGACGACCGACGTAACTTCGCAAGAGACTTTAGTGAGATGTTTTGTTTCTGTTCCTATTATACAACAAAAGTTATTATTATTAATTTTTTTTTGTCTCCAGAGTTATCGTCGATTATTTGACATCTGTGATTCTATATTTTTGTATCTTTACCTTTACTTGTGTTAACTATAAGACAATATAGGATCCTTACCTCTGATCTTTCCTAACGGGTTGTCTTATTATGTGTCTTTTCGTGACTCCGTAAGACTAAGGTTCTGAGTAGATGTCTGGTGAAATTTCTCCTTTTTTAGTGGTACTGATAAGTCCTTTGACTCTCGTTTTGACCTTAAAAAACGGAGCATAATTATAAATATCCCCTTTTTTTCGTAAAGAATGGTATAACAGAGTATTACTTTTATTTTCTTTTAAGTTTTACGTAGACTAGACAATTATAAGTAAGTTATTAGTAATTGACGTTTAGGTGGTCCGTGGTCCAATGATCCCACGATCTTTACATTTTAATTGTCTTTGCAGGCTGAAGTACTCAAATATCAAGTCCTCCACGTCAGTGAGTCAACACAGACTGAGAAACACTGGCATATTTGACATCGGCGGTCGGAGAGAGGAGACAGGTACCCTAAAAGGTCCGTTCTTATGACTTCACCCAACGGTGAAGGAGGAGTCCCCTAGAAGGACTGGGTCCCCTAGCTTGGGTGTAGAGGACGTCCGTTTAAGGAATGGTGACTTGGTTTACCCTTCGGTGTCAAATCCTCCTCTGTTTCTATTGATTTATTTGTAGTTTCTGTGTCTTTATTACAGATCTTATATTACGTAAAAGGTCGTTTTGAAACATTGTAATGTGTGTTTTCTTACTTTGAACCGTCACGTACCCCCCTTTTTGTTCAATAAATTCTCCTTTTCCAATTCGTGAGGATGAATATATAGATTCTTTTGACTTTTATACAGGTATCTTTTAGAACATATGTGTACAAGTGTCGTGACAGTAAATATTATCTGTTTTTCACTTTTGTTGGGTGGATAGTGGACTACCTGTCTATTTGTTTTACACCGTCTCGGTATGGTGTCTCATGATGAGTCGATACTTTCTCACTGTATGACCGGGTACGATGGGATACCTATTTGGGACTTTTGGACTACGATCCCTTTCGTCGGTCTGTGTGTTCCAGTGTATACTACACTAAGGTAGATATGGTTTATGGGTCTTATCCATTTGAGTATCTTTGTCTTTCGTCTCATTACCGACGAATACCGACTTTTCTCACACATACACTTACCGTCCCTACCGACTTCGCCAAACCCTAAAGAAAAATTCCGTCTTTTTTGAATATTTTAATTAATACCAGTATCCACGTATTTAAACATTTATATGATTTTGGGTGACTTAACATGTGAAATTTTCGTACTCAAAATATTACAGGTTTAATATAGGGCTAATTTTTTATTTTAAAAATTCCCCATTTTATACATCAATAGTATACTTCGGTCGTCGTAAGTTTTGCCTTAGAATTGTTCTTTAGGATTTCCTCTTCTGTTCGTTGTATATTACGAAAATATTTTTATAAGTAAACAGAGATTTCAAGTCAATTATTTTTTCAAATGTAAAAATTTGTAAATCGGTGATCTTGTTACTGGTTTTTATGGTATGAATGAATGGTGAAGAGAAAGGTCATTCAATAAGAATAAAAGTTCACAAGAGTGTACTGATCATCGAAGTAAGTCTCGTGAGAGATTAACCGGTGTAGATTTTTTTATATAACTTTGTTTTGTTAGTTTTCGTTATAGGAAAGAGAACTTTCACAATATTTTTAGACTAAGAGATTATAATGTATTTTGTTTAAAAGGTTACAATCGGTTCTGATTCCTACGGTAAAATCATTTTATATAGGGTTACTTGGACTATAATATCGTAAGTCCCTTATAATTTTTACTATACTTTTTTAGAAATTCTTAATAATCCACTTTTTTCATTCGATACTCGTCCATAAACATATAAGTCCAAGTGTCGTCGTATTAAGTGTTATCGGTTTTCTACCTTCGTTAAATTCACAGGTGGTTCCCTACTTACCTATATTTGTTTTCCGTCACACACACACACACACACACACACACACACACACACACACACACACACACACACACACACACACACACACACACATGTACGTTACCTCATAATAAGTCCGAATTTTTCCTTCCTTTTGAGACTGTGTACGATCTTGTACCTACTTGGAGTTCCTGTGTCATACAACTCACTTTATTTGGTCTGTGTTTTCCTGTTTATGACACTAAGGTAAATATGTTCCATGGGTCTTCGTAGTTTAATTATCTCTGTTTCATCTTACTACTAACGACCCCGACCTCCCCCCAGTGCCCCTCAATAACAAATTACTCATCCGATTTTGTTCAAGACCTTTACCTATGACCCCTATCATCGTGTTTTTACCCTTCCGTGTTTCGGTCACTTGACACGCAAATTGCACGTTGTATGTCTGCTGACGTATTTGCGAACTAGAAACAGTACTTTTGTTAAATATGTACGTATATGTAAGACTAAAGATTTTCCTACGTTTTTTAGTTCAGATCCTACACTCTTGTCTTCTACCCCATCTTTCTGAAGTGTAATATAGGAAGATATAATAAGTTTAACCGTACTTACAGGAATAAGAATATTACTTCCTGTAAGAAACATTTCGATTAATAGTATCCTGGACTTTTATTGTTTTATGTGTCTTAAGCCAATTGTAAAACTGAGTCACAAATTACTACATAACATTTATTGTCGATCATAAATAACCCGTGACCGATGTATGGGTCAGATACAATTCGTGAAACGTAAGTAGGAGTGTTAGGACACTCATTCCTAACGGTAATAAGGGTGAAATGTTTACACTTCTCTCTCTGCCTCTTCTGTTCAAGGAGGACTCGGTGTGATCCTAATGCTCGTTCCGTCAGACCGAGGTCTCAAGTCCAAGGATAGGTTATACGTAGCTATTGGAGTCTATACGTCTACTGTGGTGGGATTTACTGTCTTTCGGTTCTGCTTGATTTCTCGGAGAACTACTTCCACTTTCTTCTCTCACTTTTTCGGCCGAATTTTGAATTGTAAGTTTTTTGATTCTAGGGTAGGCCAGGGTAGTGAAGTACCGTTTATCTACCCCTTTGTTACCTTTGTCACTATCTGAAATAAAAGAACCCGAGGTTTTAGTGACGTCTACAATTGAACGTCCTTACTTCATTTTTCTACGAACGAGGAACCTTCTTTTCGATACTGTTTGGATCTTTTGGATAATTTTTCGTTTCTGTAATGAAACGGTTGTTTCCAGGTAGATCAGTTTCGATACCAAAAAGGTCATCAGTACATGCCTATATTCTCAACCTGGTAATCCTTCCGACTCCCGGTTATTAACTACGAAAACTTGACACCACGACCTATTCTGTCGTTCCTCTAGTTTGGTCAGCTAGGATTTCCTTTATTTAGGACTTATAAGTAACCTTCCTGACTACGATTTCGACTTTGAGGTTATGAAACCGGTGGACTATGCTTCTCGACTGAGTGACCTTTTCTGGAACTACGTCCCTTTCTGACTCCGTCCTCCTCTTCCCCTGCTGTCTCCTACTGTACCAACCTACCGTAGTTGTTGAGTTACCTGTACTCAGACTCGTTTGAGGTCCTCTACCACTTCCTGTCCCTTCGGACCGCACGACGTCAGGTATCTCAGCGGTTCTCAGTGTGTTGACTCACTGACTTGTTGTTTTCGTAGTTTCGGAACGTCTTCACTTTATGATTATTTTGACAACTACTTTGTCACTTTATTATTATGTCAAGTGACTTATCAGTTGACATCCACACGACAATAAAAAGACAAAATTAGTGGTGTGACTAAGACCATATGGCTTCTAGAGTGGGGGATTCAATGTTGACATACTGTTCACAATTACCGGGGTTGACCTTGAGGGTTAAATGTTAAAATTTCAGACTTTTTTTGACGATGCATATGACGGTTGTATCAATAGTCAAAAACAGAATCCATTTACTAAATAGAGATTCATTGGAGTCCGGTTTGGTTTAGGAAACCCCCATCACCTTCCCCTGTTTTTACGTAACGAGAAGTAAACGTACAATGTCCGTGTGACTGAGGTCACGGTACCTGACGACAACAATAATTGTGAAAGTAAATACATTCTGTGACTGAAGGTCCGACGAGGAGGTAAGGGAGTACTGAAACTCCCCAAGGTCTGTATTTTTATAAAATTGATCAAGGGGAAATGAAACACGGAAGAAACCGTGGAAAAGAAACTGGATTATTCCGGATGACCAGCGAAGACAGTCTGAAGACTAAAGGTTGTCCTTCATGGACACCAGTAGACACGGAAGGATGTGTGTGTGTGTGTGTGTGTGTGTGTGTGTGTGTGTGTGCTTAGTTGAAGGGATCGGACGATAGACAAGAAAAGAAAAGTAGGATCTTTTGGATTTCATCAAACAAAAAAAAGGGGAACGAGAAAAGTTTGATGAGAGACGGTGACCTGGGGTAGGGGTGGTGGTTGTCGTTTTACCTTCGTTATCTTTACTGGTCCTACCTAATTCTGTCGTACAATTGTGGTGTCGTTGGTGTGTGACTATATTTTCGATCAAAATGAGCATAAGATGTTCAATTCTGACGATTGACCTGGTTTTCTGAAGTCGAGGGAGTATTAATAAGAGTTCGAAACAGAAGAAACGAGATTTCTTCCTAATAAACGACAGTAGATCTGGGATAGTCAAAAGAAAGAAAAGAAAAAAATTTTTATTAAAATAAATAAACAAGAACCGACACGACCCAGAAACAACGACACGCCCAAAAGGAGATCAACACTGTTCGTCCCCGATGAGAGGCCGGTGAGAGGTCCGAGGTGCGTGTTCTCGAAGCCGTGAACGTCGAGGGGCCGAGATCTCGTGTCCTAGTTATCGACACCGTGTTCCCGACTACCGAATCAACGAGGAGTCGTACACCCTAGAAGGAGCTAGTTCCTAGCATGGACAACAGAAGACGTAACGGTCCACCAAGAAATGGTGACTCGGTGGTCCCTTCGATGGGAAGTCAAAGGTTAGACAAATTATAGTAAACATTTCATACAACGTTTCATACGACATTAATTATGATCATAGAGATTTGATTCGTCTTTCGACAAGAATTATACTCTGGTGTGAGGACACACGGATGCCAAAAAAAATTTACTCTATTAATAAAGGTGTCCACGTACTCACCGATCCAATTTCGATACGTATAGACCCATTCTTTTTTCCTGTAGTCAGTGTCTGAATAATCCTTTACTCATACGTCCTGTTTTGTTGTAGGGAAATGTATATGTTTTAGACGAGTTGACAGAGTCATGAAACGGGTATACTTTGTTTACAGTAGTTAAAAGTCATAAAACATGTTCCTACCGAGTTTAGAAATTTTTATTAATGAATCCGTTTGTTCAAAGAGATTTTTTAAAGTTTAGCTTTAATGTACGAAAGTCTCACAAAACAGTAGTGTTATATAATACGAAACCCATTTTATTATATAGGTTTAACCTCTTTGTGATTGAAATGTCAATTTAATGTTCAAAATGGAGAGATGTTCTTAAACTAACCAAAAGAAGGTCAGAAGTCGACGTCTTTAAAGAAAAAGGAGGTCAAAGACAAAGTTTGATAAATAAAGACTAAGTATCATTCGAGCTTCCAGACGATACACAGCTCGTACGAAAAGGAAGTCCAAGACGGATTAGGACAACCACTCTCCTTTTTTATGAATCTTTCGTAGAGGAGTGAGAGAGTTATCTTTTTTTGTTCTTGTGTTAGTAAGAGTATTAGTTTTTATATCAGAAAAGGGAAATATGTGGCTATCTTTTATACTCTAATTAGATGTTCAACTATCGATGATTATTATTTCGTTTTTTTCCAATAAAAAATCTATCAGATGGAATAAAATTAAAAATACATAATGACTTCAAGTTATTTTTGTTAAAAGTAGTAAATTCGTCTGTAATCTCTTGTAGATAATTGTAATGTTCGGTAAGGGTCTTCATGTATGAATCTGTTATGGTGTCCTAGGAGCTCCCTTCAGTCACTTTACGTAAGACCCTGTGGTAACCGACATGGACCTTCGACCCTGACTGACTGACTCTGTCCGCCAGGGTCCTGTCCCAAAAGAAGTAGATGTCACGACTGACTCTACAGCAATGATGGTTGCCATATATGACTTCCTTTGCACCTTGACCAGGATGAGAGTAAAGCCTTACGGACTAAAAAGGTTCTCAGGTGACCACTTTGAAAACGTAGACATCCTATAAAACCCTTTGGTCTATTGACTCTTCACTATACTGAACGAACACTTTTGTTCAGATACAGTCTCACTGATCTCTCTGATCCAAGATCTTGTCTCAGGCCACTTTTCCTATAAGACAGTAGTTCTCGTAAGTTTTTCGATACACCAACTTAGGGACTTTAGACGACTAAACCGAAGTACACATTGCAACCCAGGTCTCAGTCATGGATCTTTATTCTGTCTTGTCATTCGAAAGAGAGAGAGGTGCGTCCAAAAAAACAAACAAATTCACTCATCCGAAATCTAGAGGATCCCTTTTCGTCGAGTTCTACGCTCAATTTCAGTACTTCGTAGAAAATAAAAGTGGGTCGTCACGACTGTTGAAATGGAGACCGCCTACTAAACCCAACCTTCGTCTTCACTCTAAGGAGAGTCCATTGACGAACAAAAGGGAAACAAAAAATACTATTTATAGGAAGTCACTACCACCGAAGTAGAGTAATGATCATAATCTGAATTTCTATACTTTGTTTTAATAAGTTTATAATAGTTACTTAGTTACTACTTTTTTCAAATGAAAGGACTATAGTTCTAGTCGTGGTATTTTTCCAAAAAACTTTTTAAATTTTATTTGGTTCTACGGTCTGGTAGTCTAAATATTATTCTCAAACCTTCAGTAAGGGGTAATGGACAATGGATATTTATAATTGCCCTATTAAAATTGGATTCTATAAATTTTGGTATTCTTGTGAAAGTTTCTTATTTTAGGCACCATTAGAGGAATGAATTTTATTCTTGGTTCAAGATTTCTTTTCTGAAGCATTACTTACTTACTTCGCCCTGTTCTTTTGAAGGTCGGTCTAAATAAAGGACACTGAACTTCCCTGTCCACAGTTCTCACCTCAACGGATCGAGACATCAATGTAAGTACAAATTCTCAACCGTCAGGGACCACGGAGTCTACCATTTCTTAGGTGGACGTTACACCCTTTGGACCCAAACTAGGGACCCAACCCTTCTAGGGGACCTCCTCCCATACCGTTGGGGGAGGTCCTCAGAACGGACCTTTTAGAGGTACCTGTCTTCTCGGACCGCCCAATGTCAGGTACTCCAGCGTTTCTCAGTCTGTACTGAGTCACTGATTCGTGTCGTGTGGTGTCTGTTGTTCACAATTCTTTCTTCAATGGGTTACTTTTATTCTGGAGGAAATTTAATCAATATTTTTGTTCTTCTATGTTAGGATTGAAGGTGTTGACTTTAGTCCCGAAACGATGTGACCTTCACAATGTTTCTCCGGAGTCGAGGTTTATCATTGTGTGGTCCGGATTGAATAGAGTTCTACCCTGAATGACATCCAGTACTGTCCCACGGTAAATTGAGACCCGGAGTTTAAATTAGACACCTGTAAGAGAGTTTACTATAATGTCTAAGTCACTCTCTATGTAACTTTCATGACTTTCTTGTGTAAGCAGTATGTCGAAATTCGAAAATTTGACAGGGTAAAGGTCTATGATGTTTCTGACGGCTCGTGGTACTTAATAATAAAAAATTATTTGGGAATTGATCGAACACTTTTTCTGTTAATATTAAACACACACACGTAATTTCCGTAATTAAACAATTTACATTTGAAAATTTTAATTACTAAAGATATTGGGGTGAACCTTTAAAATGAAAATATATGGATGTTGGATCTTCGGAAAAGTTCACGATTTCGGATGCGACTCATCGTCAAGAAGGCGAGACCGATATCGGACTCCTTTTGATGGGGCCCCCGGACCCACTTCTCAATGTTGATAAGATAAATCTCGAGTATCATTATGTTTCACTGAAAAAAGTGGAACCTTACCCACTTCCCTTCCTACCTGTCTCTCTACCCATTTACTTACTTAGTTTTTATCGTATAATCTCTTTGTGAGCCTTTCATCGGGATATCACCCCGAAGGGACCACCGAGTCACCATTTCTTAGACGGACAGCTACGTCCTCTACGTTCTCTGTACCCAAGCTAGGGACCCAACCTTCTAGGGCCCTTCTTCCATCCCGTTGGGTGAAGTCATAGGAGTGGACATTTTAGGGTACCTGTCCCCTCGGACCGTCCGATGTCAGGCGTCCCAGTGTTTCTCAGTCTGTACTGACTCGTGTGTGTCGGGATATACTCCCTGACGAAAAAAGAAACGATACGGTGTTCCGAACATCCTAGAATCAAGGGGTTGGTCCCTAACTTGGTTCCAGGAGTCCTTATTCTCGTGCCTCAGGGTTGGTGACCTGGTGGTCTCTTGAGGGAAACGTGATGAAAATGTTAAAGAGAACAGTATAAAATTGTAGAGACTTGTCTCCTACGGAGAATATTAATTACCATAGGATGTTTACGGAAACCAGTTCATCATCGACACTGTGTTAACAGTGACCGACGAGTATACGTTTATTTTTTCGGTAGTTTTAACCGGTTTGTCCACAGTCGTCGAACCTTCTTTTAGGATCACTGAACTTGGACACGACTTTAGGGACTCTTGGTTATAAATTCCCTGTCACTTAGTCGACGAATTCGTTGTAAGGGGTAGACTCCCAGTTTATGTCCAGTCAGGATGTATTGATGATTCGGTCCATTTTTGAGTCGTGGTTCCGAAAAATAAGAGAAAATTTCTTTACATTTCAGTGGTCACGAGAACCACCGGGTTCCCCTTACCTCATACCTTTTGTGTCTTTGGTCGTGACTGAATTCTCTTCTCACCCTTCTCAATTCGGGGACTTCCATTTCTGCAAAGTTGATTAAATGAAGTGAATATAAAAGGTAATTCATACATACTCTTTATCTACTGTTTTTATACAAATTCAGATATTTTGTATTTAAATTCACTATTCTTTCGTGACGTAGTCAGATTAACTAGTTACAAAAAAAGAACCATCTTATCCTTCGTACTTCAGAGTTTTGACTACCCTTGAAATATAAGACTCAGTTGTTTTGTCTCACAAGCAAATGTCTACGACGTCTAGTTCTTTTGTGTGTGTCACTCGGATACTGACGTTTCGGGTGACTCAGAGGGTCTGGGGAGTCAGAGTGGAGGGGTCGGGACGGAAGAAACACAAATAGACAGAGAAGATGAGAAAAGGACTTCCTATCTCACGACCAAAGGTGGAAGAGACCCTGAGTCTACAGGTGTTTAGACGACCAGGGCACAACGGGACAGGTAGATGAGGACAGTGAACATAAATGTCGAGAGGACCAATGAAATTAGTATAGAGAGGAAAGGAGGTTGGATAAAAGAGTAAGGGACTAGATTCGTGTCTTCTCTCTCTATATACATAGCTATATGTAGCTATATGTATATGACCTATAAAAATAAAGAAACGAAACTTCAGTTATTTTATAAATGTAAGGAGCGAGTTTCTTTTAGTTATGTCATTGAATTAATACTGTTTTACCTAGTCACCCTCCAATATTGTCTCATCTTTTAGTTTTGGTCCAGACCCTTGCCCTTTTCTTCAAATAGGCGCATGAATGATGTAACTTTTATCACCTGTGTTTTGGTACAGTAAATTAAAGTATACTGTGACCCGTAAAATTTAAAGTAAAAATTCATTAAAAGGATTCTAGTGTGTTCGTTACTTACTATTTCTGGTTTAAACTTTCGTCCGTCGATACTAAATTTCGAGTACGGAAAAAGGACATATAGTCTTTAAATTTTTATGTTTTAAATATTTACTTTGTCATATGTTAACACATTGTGTTTATATGTACACACAGTGTACAATGATTTAATGGACCGAACCACTACATAGACACCTCCTCCGACCACGTTTACAGAAGAGATTTCAGAGTCCGTTTCTCACTATGTACAGGAAGAGGAGGTCAAAGGTCATTCAGTCAGGATTACACTTTTTTATATGTCTTATCTATTTCCACTCCTTTTTCTTATTATCGTGAAAGATCCTTTTGAATAAAGATGGATTTCTTTTAATTTATACCCTCCAAAACCGATGGACCTATGTCTTTTAACTTAAATCTTCCCTTTTTTTAAGTGAATTTACAGAACGGTACATCCTCAGGATTGAATTACTAAGTTTATAAAATTTGACTTGATATTTTATTTATAAATTCTAAAAAAAATACACCTGGTAAAAATTTCAGAAATAACCAATAGTATAACAAATACAAAACCAAAAAACCTGTACTCCGTACACACTAATCGGGGGACTAGTCCCTAGCTTGGACGTGAGGGACACAACCTTCCACTTCAAACTTGACGACCTACCGGTCCCTTCAGGGATTTTATTTATATGAAAAATTTTTCTGTTGTTAAAGAAATACGTTTCATGTCTGAATTTGTCCTCGTTACATTTTTTGAATTGCTAAGTTTACAAATAAAATGATACGGTCGACGTCCCTCCTCCGTTTTTTGATATCATATATATGATACAGTCTTCCACCGCTCGTGAGAGGAGACCATTTTAAATTTTTAACCCGCATTCCCTCCTACGTCACACACACCTTCCCTCCTGTCTACGAGAATAAGTTGTCCTACCAACTCCAACCGGCACAATCGGTACATACCCCTCCAAGGGGGGTTTTCTTCACTTCTCTTGTAAGGTGCATGTCCTTCGTCGACTTGTTTTCGGGATTTTGCTCTTGAGTAGACTGTATAAACTCGTTTTTCGGAGGGACGATTTAGTCTCTTTTCCCCTCTGATCGTCTGTGACTCCAGGTTGTCGTCCCGATCTACAGACATCCGGACACCCTTATTCCTGTTTGAGACCCGAGAATAAGACGTGTGTCGTCTGGGTGGCGTCCCAAATACATCTCCTCAGTGCACTAGTCTACCCAGTAATGTTTCCTAGCGTGACCGATGTCACAACTTTTGTCTACCTTCCACGTTCCACTTTCGTCCTTCCGACCAGTCCTCCGAATACCCTCGGGTCTCCCGTCCACTACTCCGAGACACTTCTACTCTCGTCCCTCCACCACTGTCAACGATCTCAGACCGTTGAAAGTGTCCGTTTCGACTAAGTAGGACTTAACCTACACCCTACCACCTTTTTCCTCAATCACACATTTCGGTAATTCTGATTTTATTCAAGTGGTACCTCTTATGTCTTACCGAGTGTCCCCTCAACTTAAAGAATTAAGTGAAACCTATAGACTCTTTTGCGACTCTACTAAAAACATCGGTAAACTTTATTGACATTTTTTTTTTTTGTGAAAATAGAAAAGTTTTGAACATCGTGTTTAATTCCGTTCACTCCTTCAATGTCTACGTCTCTGTATTCTGTTGTGTGTTATGCAGAATCTTTGGGGAAATCATATGACATGTGCTAATAGTGGGATCCTCTTTACGTGTGTAATGATAAAACTTTTTTTGAGGAATTTTTACATTCATAACCCTGAAGGGTCCACCAAGTCACCAATCCTGAGGTACGAAGGTGACGTCCGCCGTGTCCAAGATAGGGACTAACCCCTTGTTTCTCGGGAGCACGACTCCCCATTCCAGGCTTTTGTTTTGTTCATAGTATGGACAAGGACTTAGTCTGTAGGTTCTTAAACCTGGGAGTAGACCAAACAACTTCATTTTTCGAACTCTTACACATAGTCGTCACTTTAGTCTGATGTTTAGTTCTTTCTTTCGGTAGTCAACTGTCAAATTTTACCGATCCGTGTTTGACGACTGGGTTCCTTATACTCGGTCCACAGTTTGGGTCCGTGTCTCTTTGAAGGTCTCCAAGTGTTTCTTTCAGTCGGACCGAAAGGGGTACCAAGGTTATTAACGTTTTACTATCCTTAATTGTCACTTCCTAAAAGATGAGGACACATTAAATGTTTGCAAATAAAACTAAGAGACATCTCGACCTTCTTCTTTGGCCTTCGTCCACAATTTTTCAAGTCTTACTTTTGCCTAAGGATTAAACGGTAGTTAAAGGTTTTCTTTAAAGTTCACGGATCTTAATGTCAGTAAATCATGTTTTTAATTACATTTTCGACATTATTAAGTAAAAATAGTCATTCTGATGTTATTTAGTTGAGACTTTTGACGTGTATTTATTGTTTGTTCTTGAGATTTGTCATCTGATATAGAATATATGTCTATTAACCAATGGTCTTTTCCAATTTTTACGAAAGGATAGGAGTTAAGATTAATTTTTGAGGTGCAATTTTAAAGGAATGGTATAGAGACCGTAACAGTGTTCTTTAGACACAAAGGTTTGTCTCTATACACTTTTCTAATAAAAGTAACCTTAAAAAGAATAGTCAAGGTGGAGGTTTGAAAGTTAAGGACAATTATTCATGTACCGAGATAAACGAATGTTCGTGGGCACCTGGGTGACGGTTTCATTTTCGTACGATTTCGACGACTGTAAGAGGGATGGTTCTTCCCCTAGAGACGAGTCGGAAGAAAAAGATAGGAGGAGTCTAAGGGTCCATTTCGGTTACCATTTCTTAGGCGGACAGTTACGTCCTCTGTATTCTCTGTTCTCAAGCTATGGACCCAACCCTTCTAGGGGACCTCCTCCCGTACCGTTGGGTGAGGTCATAAGAACGGATGTCTGAGGGTGCCTGTCTCCTCGGACCACTCAATCTCAGGTACCTCAGTGCTCCTCAGTCTGTGTTGACTCATACGCACGTGTCGAAAGATTCCGTGGTGAAAATTGGAGAAAAAGTAGTTTACAGAGAAGATGTTGAGGATAGACAAGCTTAAAGACAACGTATAGGCTTGAATTGACTGGTCTTTCTCGACTGACGTCTTCTGATTTACTTTTTAAGGGTCACTTTATAAAACAAAACGTGGTCAAGACTCCACGTTTAGGATTTCACTATTCGGTTGCGTGTGACGCAACCGACCTCCCCCGAATGGAGTGTATTAGTAGACGACGAGAAGGTGGGGTATTCCGTAGCCGACTTCTTTTGTCGGGTAAAAATTTCTCTTCCCTTTCATACCACGTTCCTTTCGGGAAGGGTTCTTTGGTCGGAGTCGGATCGTGTCCTGGAAGTAGTCATTGGCAGATTCCGTGGACTTTTTGGTGGTGCCTCCGGTGTCGACCCTTTTACCATTGTCGGTCAGACAGGGTTTCCTGGTTCCTTTGTTTCTGGCCGACCTCGAAATCTTTTGGGGACGTGATTTGTGATAGGTTAAAGTTCTACACGAAGTCTTATCGATCTGGGGGTCTATTTGATATAACATAATCTTCTTTTAACCTAGGGTTCTCTTAAGACTAGTACTTCTAAGGGACCTAAATCCGACTTTTACTTTTTTTTTGTTACTCTCTGTACTTTTTCCTACTGTATTTCTCCTTTCAAGGTTGAAAACACTTAGGTGCCTTAAACGCTTAATCCGTGCATTTTTCATGCACAGTCCACACCACAGACAAAGTGGTTGGGGGTCATGGGCTTTCGACAAATTTTGTCTGTATGGTTTTTTTGAACTAAAGGGGATTACTAAATTATAGTTTTTATACCTTAAGTGGAAATTTTTTTGTCCTTTTACTTTGAACAAATCCTCTACTAGTTTCTTTTCCTTTTCAAATTTCTTGTAGTACGGGAGCAGTGTCGAAATGGGAGACGGGATGACTCTAGGGGTCTCCGTCTTGTCTGATGATCTTCTGGATTGGGGTTTGCCGTAGAGAGTCTGTCATGGAAGTCGACTAGGAAGCCGACGAGTAGTCTAGGAGGTGACTTACCTCCTTCTTTTGAACCGGTCAAGTGACCAAAGTTCGAAATGTCGGGTCTTCTGAGTGGCCTCCTCGAAAATTTGGTGGACCATTGTCCAGTGTTGGTGTAGTTACTCCCGTCTGGTAGACCCCGACCACTGGTCCACATTCATCTAAAAATTTTTAAACAAATAAACCGACGTGGTCTAGAATCAACGTCGTATACCTTGGATCAAAGGGTTAGTCTCTAGTTTGGGTCCGGGGGATGTGACCCTCGCACCTCAGAATCGATGACCTGGTGGTCCCCTCAGGGTCTAAAGACTGCGAGGATTACTGAGACAACGATTCAGTGAAGTCAGCACAGGCTGAGACACGCTGGGGTGTCTGCCGTCGGATGGTCCGAGGGGGCAGGGACCCTAAGATGTCCGCTCTTGTCCTCACCCAACGGTAAAGGAAGAGGTTACGTGCTTTTACTTTTCACTTTCACTTCAGCGAGTCAGCACAGACTGAGAAGTGCCGGGGTACCTGACGTCGGATGGTCCGAGGAGACGGGTACCCTAAAAGGTCCGTTCTCATGACCTCACCCTACGGTAACGGAAGAGACGGATTACTGAGGTTGCACGTCGTTTAAGACCCTTGGTGTCCCGATGTAACTTGTTTATGACTAAGTGTCATCATTTTCTGTCACTTAGGTCACTCTATGTGTGGTGTTTATACATCAAATAGTCTTCACTTTTTCAGAGGTGACTTAAAGTCAATTGCGACTTTGTTTGTTTTTTCTTTGATCATACATACTTTTGTAAAAGGAAAAGACGGTTGGATAAGGTTACTTTTTTCGTTGAAAGTCATGTGAGAGGTTTACGAAAATACGGTAATGTGGTTTGTTCCTATATGACACGACCAAGTTTTCTTGTCTCGATGGTTATGGTGTGGTCCGGGTCTCCGAACTACCAAGTACATCGAAGAAGTGAAAGTGAAGGGAGGAGTTGTGTTTAGACTAATGTGGACTATAATTCTTCGGATTCAATAGTACCTAACTTCTTTCTTTTAAATGGTTTTCTCTTCATTTATTACGGAATACCTCCGACTCAAGAATACTAAAGATAACAAATTATCTAGAAAAAGTTTCTTACTGTCTTTCTGACAAGTGTTATTAGTTCTGTACTGGACAAAGATTTCCTTAGTTCAAACATCTCTCTGAACTAAAACACTAAAGTTACATAATCTGTTACAATAAGTTACTGTTAAATCCGGTTTCCCCGAAATTTCTATAAATTTTGAATGAGTCATAGGCATTGAGAAATTGTTTTCGTCGACGACATACTCGTTTTCCCGGTGTATTTTACATTTGTAAATTAGAGAACGTTAAACCTAATATTTAAGTTCAACAGGTTCGAAGTTGACAAAAATATCTCCGTAGATTTCGTAAGTGTGTATATAATGATGAATAATGTTGAATTATCATTATTTTTAATGAACTCCTAAAAAGTTTTTTATTATCTAATGAGAGTCCGATTAACGTTTCTAAACGTCGTGTTTCCCTTAATCCTGTAAATGTTTTATTTACAAAGAAAAAAAAAAAAAAGGATCATGAAAGTAAGGAGTGATCGAAACCAAAGACCGGATAATTTCTTGGTGATGAACCTGATGACAAAGGGTAAGAGTCTCTGTGGTATTTTCTATCCCTTGTTTAATTGTTATGTTTTCTTTTCCGTTTTTTTTTTAAATACAATTACTTGTCCACCATTTGTGTTGTATTAATAGGACTAATAGGCGTCGATTTCGTGTGGTCTCAGTTCACTGAATAGTGGATGAAAGAGTTAACGACTAAAGAACCAAACGAGTAGAGGAACGTATCTAAAACTCATCGGGAGAAGAAATACACGAGAGAAACCAACCAAGACGAAGTCGGAAACTCGGGTACTACAATAGCTAAATGATAAATTTTTCTTTTTTTGTTTTATGGAGAGAAATTTACGACAGAAGTTTATTTTGATTTGTGACTATCTCTGATACGAAGCTTAACGAAAAGATTATCGTCTCTCCCCTATCTAAAAATAACTCGACGTACTTAAATAAAAATGTTATAGAATAATAATTTCCGTTTTACTTCTTTTCCTGACTGATCGTCACTAATTGTCATACATCTCAGACATCGGTACCCTATCTTGTTTTTGGTGGTGTCACCGTGGATGTTTATGATTCATATAGAGGTATCACTTTTGTATGAATGAATCTACCTGAATACTCATGGGTTCTATACTCAACGATATTTATGGAATGTAATCTACTGTATGAAGTCTCTGTATTTTGACTTGTATTAAAATTCACTAATAAACGGAATGTTTAAGTCGGATTCAAAGAAAATGACTTTTCAGGGGACCTACTTAATTTTACAGTAACTTGAATGTTTTAGAGAAGATTATATATTGTTTGTATTTTAACTAGTGCGAACATATATTATAAACCAAAATTTAATGTACTTGCACACACTGTTTTAAAGTCAATTAAGTCAGGATATGAGAATTAAAAGTCGTTTAGTTACGACGACGACGATTCAGCGAAGTCAGCACAGACTGAGACACGCTGGGGTATCTGCCGTCGGGTAGTCCGAGGTAGTAGGGACCCTAAGAGGTCCGTTCTTGTGACCTCCCCCAACGGTAAAGGAAGAGGTTACGTACGTTCTCTTTTCACTTTCACTTCAACGAGTCAGCACAGGCTGAGAATCGCTGGGGTACCTGACGTCGGATGGTCCGAGGGGGCCTCACCCCACGGTGACGGAAGAGGATTTAATAAGGACTCATTTGATATTTATCTTTTATTGATGTTACATGTTAAATATTACTGAATTTCCCCGATAAATGTAAATCTCATACATAAAATTTATAATAGTTTTGTCTTGAATTATATAGTTGAAATAATTAATATACATGTATTAAATATGTTTTTACAATTCTTAAAAAGGGGGGGTACCAATATTCCTGTGGAGACTAGTTGAAAAAATATTAATCGACTGTGTATAAGTATATTATGATTAATTAAAATAATCGGATTTTTTGAATTCACTTTATATTGGGGTTTATTAGTGGTAGCTGAATCTTTTTGTTAATTTTATGATAGACGACACACCAGTTAATAAATAACTCGTGTAGGATAAAAAGTCGTGGTTTTGTGTAAATAATGGAATGTCTTTAGTTTTTTGGTAGGAAGGAAGGAAAGAATCAACGGAGGGATTCCAGTAATGGTACACGCGCACGAGTCAGCACAGGTCGACAAACGTTGGGGTACCCGACATCGGATAGTCCGATGAGACAGGTTCCTTATAAAATCCGTTATGACCTCACCCAACAGTAAAGGATGATGTCCCTTAGAAAGGTTGGGTCCCTAGTTGGACGTAGAGGACGTGACCGTCCGTCTAAGAAATAGTAACGTGGTGGACCTTTCGGTACCAGTAGTGGTGGATAGATATTAGAGAAAATTATTTTATGTACAATTCACCCTTCAATATTCTTAATTAGATAATAAGACCTTAAAATTTTACTGTGTACGTGTGTAAATTTCCAATATGTAAAATTTATCTATGTTTGACAATTAAGGATTTTTTATAAATTTTTTAATTGGAGTAACTTTAAAAACCAAATATTTTTATTGAAATTAACGTCCCACAGTTCAAATTTATTGACACATAATACTGCCAGTCGATGTATATTCTATGTCTATTCTAAGAAAGTTCAAATTTCATGGAGGGGATTTTTAATCCGGTAACCAACTAAGGAATAAAATCAGGTTGACCTTATTTTAGATTGTCCTCAGAAAAGGTCATTTTATGTTTTTGATAATCAGCGAGTCAGTATAGGTTGAGAAACACTGGGGTACCTGACGTTTGGAGGTCGGAGGAGACAAGTACCCTAAGAGATCCGTTCTTATGACCTCACTCAACGGTAAGGGAAGAGGTCCCCTAGAAGTGCTGGGTCCCTAGTTTGGACCGAAAGGACGTAACGTCCACCTAAGAAATGACGAACTCGGTAGTCCCTTCGACATATTATGTTTTTGAATGTCGGGTTTCCAGTTCGTTGTGTCTTAAATTATGTATAATTCTTCTTAAATTGTCCATTATCATCTTTTAAGATCGGTCGTAGATGAAAACACATTCTAATAGTATGTCTTTTGAAAAAGATAATTTTCATAGAAGATCTTTCCTTTTTTTGATATTTCTTTGTCTGATACATTCTACATCAATTCACGGGAGGAAGATGTTTAATTCTCTGACCCTGAGTTAGAATTATTCATTGAACAGGTTCTGTGTGGAGTCACCATGTTAGTCCTGACTGAGACCTTGGACTGAAGATAAGACCCGAGAACTGATGTTTTATATTTTCCATAAAAAGACCGTTCGGAGGGTGGGATTCTCAAAAGTATCAGAATAATAGTTACCCTTCCGTCAGTCTACAATAATTGTATATCACACGAAACAATGAAAGTTAAAAGGTGTCCGTTATTTATTTTTTAAACTATTTTGACTATACAAACTTATGTAGAGTAAGGTTGATTTTTCTCGACATAATTGATTTGTAAAATGAATAATATTTACATAAATTGTTCATTTTAAGGGAAGTTCACTGCCTCTTTAAGTTGAATGAACAAACAAAAAGGTGACATATGAAGACTTTAGAATGAAAGTGGTTCTTTTGACACAAGTTTAAGTGGCCCTTTTTACCCTCATAGAAGGAAATTTCTTCGTGTTTTGAGAAGTAAACCTACATATATTTTTGAGACCAAAAAGTGTGGTAGAGGTTCACCGAGGCGACCGTGGTGGCCACGAGGTTTTACAGGAAGTCTTCGGAGATACACGAGGTACTTTAGAACTCGCAGGAAACTAAACATCCACAAATCAAGACTCTACGTTTTCCAAGGTATGGGTGACGAGTGACTCGATGATAGGTGTAACGTCAGACCAACGCTGTTCCTACGAAGAACGACGTAAAGTCTGAGAAGTCTGAACCCTATTGACTATTGTATAAGTAAAAAGAGTGGCAAAAGTCTTTTTTTTGGGTAAACTGAAAGACTTCTAGAGACAAACGAATTTCTTGAAGATGGTATCCTTCGGGTCCTTCGTAATAATCAGACATTGAACTGATTTAAAAAATAAAGGAGGACATATGCGATTTTTATTTTTTCTGTAAACCCCTTTTTTTTTTTTCTCTAAACCGATTCTTACATATAATTTATAGTGTAAAAGTGTTTACAGAATTTATATGACATAAATTTTTATTCTCGATGATGAGATTTCTACTGTGAACACGGAATATAAATTAAATATTCGTTTTGACTATATTTCTTAATTGAGTGACCCCCGAAGAGTAGAAGACTCTACGGGGTGTGAGACGGACATCTCACATAAAGAGGGTCCCGGTGAGAACGGAAAACTCTGTCTGGCGTAAGACAGACACCTTACGCACGGAGAGATTCATTTAGGTGAATTGATAATGGAATCGAAAGTGACTCAAGACAGAAGTTACTCTGTATTTCTTGGACTCGAAGTTATTCGGGACTGTGATCCTTATTTCGGGGATGGGCCCACCTCCTGCCTTGATACTACGACTGGGAGGACTGAAGTCAGATGATTTCGCACCTGAAACATCTAGAGACGGGGTTAAGATACGACTTAAGAGGAGACGAGTTCCGGGGAGTACTTATACGTACACGGGAATCTAATTTTGAAAGAGTCAAAATGTCAAGTCCCTCTGTAACGAAACCCACGTTCATTAATTAGGAAGGAAGAGTTTTTTTTTTTTTTTTTTCTTATTTGATTAACCAAGAAGATTTTTAAAATGTTACATTTTGTTCTTAGTTATATTTCTTGTTGAATGAACTTAAACCAACACTTTAACGAGGACGACTCGGTGATAGACGAGAACCGTTACAAAAAGGTGGTTTGACTTATCGACATTGGTGGACCAGATAATTTAATATTTTATAAAACCAATTTTTATTAAAAAATTGGATCATAAAGTGTCTTTATAAGGAGGTTACCCTTTCCCGGAAATTTTTTACATAAAAATTACATTTTTAATATTCGATTTAATCAATATTTTGATATTTTAATCAATATTTTTACGTTTTTATTTTCCTGTATCCGAACCCGTGGGGAAATACAATGGACACCAGACCCATTTGAACTTCCAGAGTCATTTAGACTAATTGAACTACAGTAGACGACGGAAAGATTAATTAGTTGTTGACGGCCATCTACACGAAGTTTAAACAGAAGTCGGGGAGAAGGAAAGGAGTATTGTCGGTTATCATAAGAATTTGTAATTGAACCTGGGTCTTTTTCTTAGGGTGTAGAATTTTGTTGTCAAACCAAAGATTCTTAAACTGGGGTTTAATTAAACAAAAAGTTCAAATTTTTTTAGGTTTGTAAAATCTCATTCTATAATTTCACAAAATTTGTGACGTCGTCGATTTTTCTTTTCTTTTTTTTCTGAAGACTTTTGGATACCTTCACCGGATTCTAAGGGAAGTCTCGGGGAAAATCCGGGACTTGGTAGGACTGGTTGGTTCTCATCAATCACGAGAACATTGATCTACTCCGGTTTTGTGTTCTCCCCTCATACTTAAGAGATCTCCGACTTAAGTTTGATTTCCGACCAGATGACAGTCAATTGTCCAGTCAAGTCAACGAGTCAGCACAGGTTGAGAAACACTGGGGGTACCTGATTCGGTCCGAAGGGACAGGTAGCGGTTGAGGGTCTCGGATAAGTTTGAGTACAGGTAACACAGTCACTACGGTAGGTTGGTAGAGTAGGAGACAACCAGGGAAGAGGAGGGCGGAAGGTAGAAAGGGTCGTCGTCTCAGAAAAGTTTACTCAGTCAAGAGGTGTAGTCCACCGGGTTTCATAGCCTCAAAGTCGAAGTTGTAGTCAGGAAGGTTACTTATAAGTCCTGACTAGAGATCCTACTAGAAATCCTACCTGACCGACCTAGAGGAACGTTAGGTTCCCTGAGCGTTCTCGGAAGAGGTTGTGGTGTCAAGTTTTCGTGGTTAAGAAACCACGAGTCGAAAGAAACTATCAGATTGAGAGTGTAGGTATGTACTGATGACCCTTTTGGTATCGAAACTGGTCTACCTGGAAACAACCATTTCATTACAAAGACGAACAATTATACGACAAATCGAACCAGTATCGAAAAGAAGGTTCCTCGTTCACAGAATTAAGGTACCGACGCCAGTGGTAGACGTCACTAAAACCTCGGGTTTTATATTTTATTTGTTTGTCATACGTTGTTATATATTACAGTTTTTCATCGATGACACTGTTGACCGAAGGAACAAATTTTGGCAGGTCACAGAAAGGTAAGGTAAAGGTAAGGTCACAGTAAAGGTAAGGTAAGATAAGGGATGTCCCGGGACACACTAGACCCAACGTGTGTGGAGGGTCGAAGGAGAGTTTAGGGAGACAGGGAAAGTACTGTGTGTGACGGGAGCGACCGGAGGGAGACAAGGGACCTGTACGGGTTTGACAGAAATCGGAGTCTTCAGAACATGACTGTGAACGACATGGGAGATGGCCCTTTCGAGAGAGGGGTCGAAAGTTGCACCGACCGAAGAAGGGTAGGGCGTTAAAGTCGAATTAATTCAAAAGGTTTGGTAGGAGTGTCCGTGAGAAAGAACCGTAGGACAAATCAAGGAAGTCTCGTAAATGGTGTTAGTCGTTTATAGAGTGACCAAGTGAACCCAAATGGTCAGAGGGAGGGTAGGGACGGACGTGAGGTCGAGGATCCTATGTTCTGGTTCAATTCTCACCCATGAGTCTATATATCAGATTTGTTTGTATATTGTTACCTATAACTTTCGACTTCCTTTAGTTGGGACTTATAGACCTTCCTGACTCCGACTTTGACTTCGAGGTTATGAGACCGGTGGACTACACTTCTCGGCTGAGTTACCTTTTCTGACTCCGACCCTTTCTGCCCCGTTTTCCTCCTCCGTTGTCTCCTACTTTACCAACCTACCGTAGTGACTGAATTACCTGTACTCAGACTTGTTTGATTCCCTCTATCACTTGTTGTCCCTTCGGACCGTACGAACCTCAGTGTTGCTCAACTTGTACTAAGTCGCTAGCTTGTTGTTGTTGGCGTTCGACTTGAAAAGAACCATAATATCTGGTGTGTTAGGTCACTAGGAGGGGTAATTACCACTTTCGGTAAATATATTGCATTGTCTTAATTCGACTTTAGACATATTGTCATAATTCCATTTCCCCTCCTTTGGAGTTCTAACCTTTTCTTTCGGAATTTACTTTATACTCCCGTGACTGTCCTTCACTCTTAAGATTTAGTTGACTGAAGTCCTGTTTCTCCTGATCTCGTTTAGTTCAGGGAATGAGAGAGTCGAATGTTTCATGGAATATCTAATTACTTTTGTCTTTTCTTTGTTAGTTCGTTGTCAAAAGAATTCAATATGGGGACACGGGAAATCCACAATAAAAATTAGACTATGTCAATAATAAGTGTATTTCGAATTGATATTATTACTATCTTATTGTTGAATTATTTTTATTGCCGAAGTATCAAATACTCTGTTCTATAATTAGTGTAGGAATAGTAGAAGAATAAATCCTATGTTTACTTCTCAAGTAAGTCCGATATTTAATCACCTCTAAAAACAAAAAGACTCTGTCTAAAATAACAAATGGGAAATTAAAATTTATTTCATTGAATTTCTTATAATAATTATGTCACTATTGTAATATGTGAATTAACATTTCACCCGAATTAACAATTCTTCCCGATAATAAGTAAAGTTTGATTTCACTAAACATGATGGACGTAAAATATACAACAACCTCCTATACCCGTGGACTGACTTCAAAAGGACACTTGCGTCAAAAGACTACGATAGTCGGACGTACCCTAACGATATCAGACCAAGGGATCAGACTGGGTCATTTATGTAACACCCGAAGGGGCATCAAGACTGAGGGTGAAGAGGTAGTTGTTGAACACACTAAGACTTGTTCATTTAAATTAAAGAAATATGAAGTCAAAGGATCAATTTTTTTAATGATTCCTCTATAAAATGTAAGGAAATGACGGAAATTTTAGGTCACACGTAAAAAAACCTCACCCCCACCCCCGACACGGTCCAGAAACGACGACACGTCCCTGAAATGAGATCAACGTCGCTCGTCCTCGATGAGAAATCGACTCCACGTGTCCGAAGAATGACGTTACCGAAGAGAACAACGTCTCGTGTCCGAATCGACGAGACGCCGTACACCTTAGAAGGGTCTAGTCCCTAGTTTGGACCCAGAGGACGTAACCGTCCGTCTAAGAAATGGTGACTCGGTTGGTCCCTTCGGGAGTCAAAGGATTAAATATTTTACCGTTATTGTTGTGTAATAAACACCGACACTCCTAATTTAAAATTTAGACTACGGACGTTCCGTTCCTAGAGTTACCGTCTTGATATACAACTTTAGATACTCCAGTACCAACAGTGTTTCTATTACCCTCGTGGTGATCGTACATCCCCCGTACCAGGTCCCTATGTTTTGTGTCCTGTCAGAGGTGTTATTTCTTGATAGGATGCAGATAAAATATAACATAGAACGTGTCAAAAGTTCAGTGGTCTAACAGGTCCTCACGTTGATGGTTCTACAAAGTCATGAACGAGTCTTTAATGTACGACAAAGTCTTTTAGCGCAGTGGTCGATGTCACGAACACGTAGTTACGTTCCGTCGACAGGACAAGACACGACTATCGACGACGCAAGTACCTCTCAGAGGTGTCTCCATTTACGACCTGACGAAGTAATACAAGAGATTACATCTATGTAGACTCGCAAATATATAAATGTATAATCGAATATTTATTCATAACAATGGGGAAATATAGTGTCCTGTAATGTGACTGAAAAAAAATTTCGTCTATGTTCGTCCAATATAATAAACACTTAAAGTAAAGTCCTGTTATATTCAACTACAATAAAATTTTCGATAATATTTTTCTCTCGAAGTCCAGATTATTCCAACTCCCGGTGACTGTCTTTCATAGAGCATATGACGGGCCGTTTATCCATTCGTTATTAGTAGTCTATTAACAATAATAATATTAGTCATCACGATTTATCAATTTTACGATGTCTATTACTATACGAAATTTTAAAAGAATGTTAGTATCTTTATAATCGTTCATGAAATTTTACGTAATCTCCTTAAGGGGCCCCCAGCTCACTAATCCTGAGTCACGAAAGTGACGGCACCTGAGTCATAGTTAGGGACCAGCCCCTTGATTCTAAGGTGTTCAGTGTGTCACGCCGGTTTTCGTTTGTTTATCTTATCGAATTTCATAAAGATGTCTTTACGCAATTATCTAAGAAAGGACTATCTTATTTTTATATATTGGAAGGGTTCAAATTCGTCACTATTTGAAACTCTTAAGGTTTCTCAAAATTACTTTCTTAAGATTTCTTAGTCCAGTAGTGGTCTAGAGAAGGTCTCGAGACATCTTTCAAATCAAGAGATTATTACATGTAATCGAAGAATATTGACCATCTTTAGTCTGTTTACAATGATAAGGTTTTCTTTCCATATTTGTACTTTAAGTCCCTTCTTAGTCCTTATTCTGAATCTGTTATAAATGGGAGGGTAAGAAAGATTTCGTGATGGGATTTCGTAGTCTCCGAAAATAAAAGTATACAATGTTTTTGTGTGTTTTGTTTGAGTTCTTCAAAATGACTTTACCGGTTTTATCGTAAAGTACAAGGCAGTTTCAAGCTTTATCGAATGTTTCGAGAAGTCACTTATTAGTTAATATACGGATGTAATACTTTTAATTTCAGTCAATTATGTTTTGTATTAAAATTTTTAGACAATCTAGTGTCTTCTTTCCCATCTTTCTTTGGTCAAGTTGACAGTCCTCCAAATCCACCGATCTACCATAGGACCGTACATTATTAGATACAGAATTTAAGTGTTTATATGAGACTAAGACTAACTTCTACAACTGAAGCTTCTAAAGTGTTTTTTGAAAGATCAATTTTTACTTAAATGGTCTGCAGTTCGGTGTAAGTCCGTTAAACGGAGTAAAAAAAAATTTCATGATCCCCTTTATAAAGTATCTTGTAAGGTAATAATAAATGTAGCAAAATGTTCCTGTAAAATATCCAGAAAACGTAATCGTGTATGACTAGTAATACACCTTTTTTTTTCATATTTTTCAATTTTGTCAAAAGAAAATTCAAACGGTATTGTCAGTAAAATATTGAGATTGCTAATACCCATTACTTATATTCATCGATAATGACTAAAGAATTTGGTCTATTAGAAAGTAAGATAAATAAGGTGTGAGACTTTTAATTGTGTTTAATATCAGAATCTTGATATTAATTGTAAATTTTGTTTTAAATGACGAGAGATTTATTTCTTAAATTATTATTACAAAATATGTAAAGATGTTTCGTAATGGTTGAGATCGGAACCTTTTCACATAGCACCCGTAATGACGTACTGTGTTTTAAATGTATATTTATAAGAAAGTTGACAATTTAAAAATATAACGTTAAATTGGATATCTGTTTTCTTTTTTGTGAACTGGACTTATTAGTTACAATTCAGTTACCCCGTGTCGATTTACGTTATTGCATACTTTGTCTTCGGAATAAATATTTGTCTCGTAAGTTTTATAAAGTTTCACTTAAATACAAAATGTTTTAGTACTGTTAAGACAAATTCAATGAATTTTCTAATCCTAATCATTGTTTATAGTTGTTAAACCAACCGTTAAGAGTAAAAAGACTTTTTTCTGTAAAATCAAATATTTTTGATTGTTTTTTTGGATTGTTTCATAAAATCAAGTGTAAGTGTTATATATTTAATCTTACAGATTAAATATATAATCATTTATATAACAATTTTACATGAAAACTAGTAGCACAAGTGTAAACAAGATATAACAAGGAATTAATTATATGAACTGACGAAATAAGACCGTTATTGAATTCATAGTACGAGAAATCTTATATTTAACGATTATTAAATCTCAAATCATCTCCGTATAAGTATTTGTCTTTAACAAAAAAATTAAGATTTTTATTTTGTTTTGATCTATGGAGTGTCAAAAAGGTTTCAAGGCTTAGTCAGAAAGGTGACAAAACATCGAGAACGTAATTTCTCCACTCCTGAAGTTGACATGGAACTTAATGTCTACCAGACCAGAAGGGACTCTTTCTCCTATGGGGTAAACATGATTCCACCCCTGATGAAGACAACTTTGTATTTATTAAGTGTACCAAAAGAAGTAAGATGGTTTCACAACTTATTAAGTCGTCAAGTTCTAAATCGTCTTGTCATGTTTTGATGACTATGAATTAGGATGAATTCTCGTGGAGTAAACGACTTTTAGACTAGTGTTCAAACAGGTACTTTCCTTTTATCGTCACTTTTCTGTCTATCGCGAATTAATATAAAAATTCTTGTTTTGTCTTTCTTGAAGTCTTCCCTCTCTTATGAGGTTTTATCTCGTCTTCTATTTTCACATACGATTTGTTATTCCTTTTAAGAGTCGCTGAGGCTAGATTTAATAAGGTCTCCTCATAAAGTGAGGTGAAATTCTCGTCAGGAAATAACATTACCTCTAGGAAAGAGGTGACGGGTCTTAATGTCAGTACAGAACAATTGACCTAGGGGGATTAAACCGTACTATTCGAGCACGAATAGAAACGTGACAGAAACTTATTTTCGTCACGGTTCGTTTAATCATCGTCTATAAGTCCTAAATAAATCGGATAAGTTACATGTTTTATCGTGATTAAAAAGGGTCCTCCTGACGAAAAGGTTTAGACTCTCCTCAAATAAAGTCTAAACGAAATATTTTTGTGTTCCCTATTAATCCCTGTAATTTTAAATAAATTTAAGGTTGGTGACTTTCCAGTAAAAAGAAAATAAATAACTATGAGACGAAACAAAATGTTTGTTAAACACTTTTTCTCCTGTGATTACTTTTATTGTCATTATATTATTTCTCAATCCTAGTCTTTTTATGATTATTTTTAAGTTCCCTTTCTTGTATTATACCATAGGTAATTCCCAAATTTATGTGTTAATGTCAACATATTATTAGTTCAAATTTAAACCGGTTAAATTGACGGTCAGTGTTATTTTCCCTCTGTCAAGTCACTGTATTAAAAGTAATCTTTCCGTGTAAATTCAAGGAGGTCCGTTTAGTTTGTGACACAAGATTTTTCCCAAAGAAGATCTTCACCTAAAGTTTTCCCGACGGTTTACTACTGTGTCCTTTGTTTTTCGCACCGGTCGTAAGTCCTTCATCCATGTCTAATGCTACCGTTCACAAAGACCTGGTATAGGGTACGAAAAAAAAAAAAAAGGAGGGAAAGATGGGATGAAATACGAAAGAGTAAAATATAAAAGAACATTAGACGGAATTTAAGGAGGACCTCCCGTTTCTTATTTGTTCAGAAAATTCCCTAAATAAATTTTATGTGTTAAAGAAGTTCTAGATAATGACACACGTACAAACGAGGAAATGTCATCCGCGGTCTGACGATACAAAGACGAAATGACATGAACGAAAAATATCCACTATTTACCGGAGACGGAGACGACAAACATTCGATTACGTTTAAAAACTTCGACCGTACGACACCAAGTACCCCAGAGTTTCTTGACCTGTACTGAATTACTGACTTATTGTTGTTCTTCAAATCTTTGGTTTATTAGTTGAACAGACTGATACATATTTTACTCTCATTTGTCCGGGACTAAGTTTGTTTGGTTTGCACCCTATTAAATTTTTCTTTTACGTATTTTACGTAGCAAACTATCGTAGATAAAACAGTTGAGTCGGACGAAAAAACGATTGAAGGATCATAAGTTAAAAAAAAGTTAGAACTTTAACGATGAAAGTTCTAACCACTCCATAAAGACGTTGTACTTTGTAATAAAAAGGAGAATTAAAGTTTTACCTCTTCGTTATAAATCCGTTAATTTAAAGTTTCTATACGAATATTAAATGGTTTTTTTTTTTTTTTCATTTCTCTTGACGTAAATCGTTTTGTTCAAGAAAAAGTGTCGCGAGGGGTATATTTTCTCATAGAGACCTTCTTCACTTCTTGTACTTTCATGACTATAATAAGAATTTGTTAACAGGAACTTACCAAGGACTAGAGTCAAAACCCCAAAATTTTTACGATTGTCATTCATACTGTGATAAACCTATTTGACCATTTAATACGTTTATTTCAATAAAAATAAACAGTAATGTAATTTTTTAGATAAGGGTAAGAATGGATAATCATAAATTCAAGTCAGGTTCTCTTACTCCTCTTAAAAAATATAGTCTAAGATATCTTCTACTTCGAAAGACACTCCCAAAGGGGTTCAGTTTTAGAAGGTATCACATGTCTTTAACGATGTGCGAGAGTAAACTTTTAAGTCCAAGAACGTGACAAACTTCTTTGACTTAGACTCAGTAGAAGTCTGCGAAGTAGCAGATGTCCGTAAAAGTCAACGACTGTAAGTCTTCACTTTATAGGTTTCCAGGGTCCTCTCAGACTTTTACTTACTCCTTGTTTTATGATAATGTTTTTTGAAACAGTTTTGAAATCTTTGGAACTAAGAAAATATCTTTAGATGTAATTCCTATCGTTGTGAAAAGTATTATCGGTTATAAGTCTTTGTTGAGTTTACAGGTAGATGACAACCTATTTATTTACACCACATAGGTATACTGCACTTCTCGACTAAGTGACCTTTTCTGGGACTACGACCCTTTCTGACTTTCGTTTTACTCTTCCCCCGCCGTTCTCCTACTTTACCAATCTGTCGTAGTGACTGAGTTACCTGTACTTAGACTTGTTTGAGGTTCTCTATTACCTCCTGTCTTTTCGGACCGTACGACGTCAGGTGGTCCAGTGTTTCTCAGTCTGTTCCGAATCACTGACTTGTTGTTGTTAGGTATATTATAAAGAGTCAGTATCTTTTATTTCACACCTTAATACGATGTGACACCTATTTGTAAATTTTGTAATACGATTTCTCTTAATAGGCCGCCAAGTCCCCAATCCCGAGTCCGGACAGTGACGGCACCCGGGTCCAAGTTAGGGACCACCTCCTTGATTCTCCGACGTTCGTCGTGTTCCACGTCGGTTTTTTTTTGTGTGTGTGTGTTTCATTTTCTTCGGGTTGTTTTCTGGAATAATATACAAAGGTAAATATGGTTCATAGATCTCATCCGTTTAGATATCTCTTTCTTTCCTCTGTTTACCAACGGTCTTCGACCCTCCTCTCTTACTCTCACTGGTTTTACCCGTGTCCCGTAGAAAGACCCCTCTACTTTTCAAGATCTTAATCTGTCACCACTACTTACGTGTTGGGACACTGAGATGATTTTTTTAGTGGTTTAACATGTGAAATTTTCCTATTTAAAATACCACTGAACATAGAGTTATTTTTTAGATGTTATTGTCACTAAATGCCTTCATCGTCATCATCAACTTCCGTCCTCTTCCCCTGTTGTCTCCTACTCTGCCAACCTACCGTAGTGACTGAGCTACCTGTACTCAAACTCATTCGAGGCCCTTGACCACTACCTGTCCCTTCTGACCGCACCACGTCAGGTACCCCAGCTTCTCTCAGAATGTGCTGACTCGCTGACTTGACTTGATCATAAGAAAGTCCATTGTAAAGTTTTGAAATCCACGAATTATTCGTTCCAAGGTCTGTGTTAAGACACATTATTGACCTTTTGAATGAACGGAACAAGTAAGGAAATTATGTAAGATAGTTCGTACGAACAACTAAATGTGGTATTTATCTACTTACCCTTGATGAATGATAAATTGAACCATAACTTTTGTCGGTCAATTTGACAATTGTTACGAACAAAGGGGTGACTTCCACCCCCACCTTCCTTACGTAAAACGTGATATATGATATATGTGTCTCATGAAAATTAATGAAGACTTTTTTATTTGATAAACGGTCCAGACGATTTTAAATTGACTTCAATCTACATGTCTCCATTTGACCGATATTGTTCAGTTAACGGAGGAAAAATTCCTTAAGTACATGAATTTTTTTTTTTTTTTTTTTTTTTTGTTCGGTTCCTTATTGTCCCCCTTTTTTCTTATTTTCTTTTGGATACGACGACTGTTCTACCTTCGAAATCCCCTGCGTTATCTCCTTTTATTAAGACCAAGGAGATGCAAGGGTGAAAGATGTCGGACCAAAATGTTTCGTGTTGCAACTTTCTTTCGTAGTCGAGTGTTTCCTTGGCAAAGGAAGTCCCTGTCCACACTTCCGGTTCCCATTGGGCTGGATCGATTTATCTAAAGAGGGGTTACTGAGTCGGGTAGTGGTTGCTGTTTCCCATGACTGTTTGAGTCCCCGGCGTGGAAGGTAGACCGTTGCTTTTATGGACTTAAGTTTAGTGGAACGAGAAGGTGGTCCTTTTGCGTTCGAGAGACCCCTGTACCTAGACGTACGTTAGGGTATAATAAAGGGGGCAACTCAATTAGGCCTGCGTCATCTGGGTCTACTTAGAACTTTACACTATTACGGAGGGGTCGTCTCGCACCCCCACCCCTGTCCCTACGCCCCTCCCCCCGCCCCCTACTCAAAAAAATTTTTCTATATGTTACGTCTTAAAATTCTTGGACTACCTCTACCTATATTCTTGTCTCTGCAAAAACATAGAGGGTGTTTGTTTTATACTGCGAAACCTACGAGGGTCAAGGTTTTCCCTTTTTCCCTCAATCCCCCTTTCCCTTGCTAACTATGGCCCAGACGACTCTTATACTTTCAATTGATCCGCAAGACGAAACAACCCTTGGGCTCTTCCCCTTTCTTCCCTACTAAAGTCCAAAACTCCGGTCTAAGACTGTAAAAGCGCGACTGTCGGTCTGGCGGCGACGACCAAGAGCGGATTTAACATCGGTCGTCCCTCCGGCCTCAATTTTGACAGCCACGTTGTTGAGGTAATGACTAAGAGTTTCCTTCGGGTCCTTGGACCAGTTTTTTTTTTTTCTTTTCGGTTTAGGGAGTTCGGGGGGCGGGGACCCCTTCTCCGCGAGTCGCTAACCCGGCGCGCCCACAGTGAGTTCCCGTGTCTCAGATCTTTTCCGCATGCCTGGCCCTCTTTCGGGGGTGTGCGGGCGCCCGAGGCCGCCCCACCACAGCGGACTGACAACAGAAGGGGGCGGGATTGGGTAGTCGTGTGACTCCCCAGTCGACCGAGCCACAGGAGCTGCAGCGCAGGGGACAGGGAACGCTGACCGTCGAGGGGCGTCCGGCCGCCGGTGAATGGACCGGCGGCGAGGGTGACGGCTATAGTCCCAGCCTGCGAGCCGGAGAGCGCTGGCAATTTAAGCTCCCTCGCACGCGCGCGGGCCGCAGAACCAGTGCTAACCAATGAACCTTCCCCCGCCTCTGCCGGCACGTCGCCGCGCGCGAAGCCGAAGGGCGAAGGACAGGGGGTCGATGGTGGTCTCTGCCCCCAGTCGGCGGCCCCTTTGCTCTCCCCGCCCCGACGACAGTTCAGGAGAGGAGACTAACCGAGAGACCCTTAGATGCCGTCGATGCGCCCTTTCTGATGAATCGAAGGGCGTACGCGTTATCCATTCTGCCCCCGACCGAGAGTCCGGACTCCCGTCGACGCCGACCTCTCGGCGCGCACGCGTCTGGGCCTTCGCTCAATCTCTAGGGCGAGGACTCCACTAATGCCAAGGAGGTCTTGAAACCCCCGCCTTCCGGAAAGGACTCCAGTCCATTCGCAGACACCTCTTCGAGCCGTAGGTGTAGCAACGGGTGCTAGTAGTCCCCGAGACCTCTTTCCTGACCCTCGACCTTAGGGACTTAAAGGGACAAAACGCTTGGACTCAGCGCGGCGGGTAACTGGACCTCCGGGGTGACCGCCACTCTACTTCGGCCGGGGCTGTGGACTTGATTTAACAGGGACCTAGACTAAATGAAATCCGACCACCCCCCAGTCGTGACCCGAGAATTGCCTGAACCCCCCGTCCGCTCCTGCTCTCGGGTGGCAATACCTCTTTTGTCAAGGTGGCTTCGGCCTCCCGTTTACCTAACTACGAGTAAATGAACAAGCCGTCTCGGAAACCCATCGACACTAGTACGTCGACCCGGACAAAATCCGTAACACTCCCAAAACGAGGACGGTTCGGAAAGCTTCCCGGTGTCTCTTGGGTGCAGGGAAGGGCACCCGGGTGGTCGGGTAGAGTATGCGTGACAAGTCAGACGCAAAAAGTCTGCTTTCATGAAATGAAGGTCGAGAATCTAAATGGAGATGCACAGGACTTGGGGGTCATTTCCGCGTAGCGATCGGGACAGGAATCCACACGGACTCTTGGGTCCTACGTCCGTCTTCCTACGTCCTACGTCTTCGGTCCTCGTCTACAATAAACGGAAACCTTATTGTTCACACGGTTCTCCGCAAAGTAGACTAGTCTCGGAACATTTTTGTGGATTGTTAAAACAGAGTTGTCATTTTTAAGTAAGAGAGGTTTTAGAATAGGCACATGCCTTCTAGAGTTTGCATTTATTTAGTTTAGGAGAAGGGTTAACACAATTAGGTGGTTAGTCACGACACAAATTATGAATGTGATTTAGTTTAATGAAAATTCGTGTCCCGAGATAAAAGTTACAGATATAAAAGTTACAGATAAAGTTCAGGTAGTTTTTTTTGGTTTTTCGTCAAAATGGTGATTAAAGTCAACCAATTTTTAGATATTAACTCTATGACATCTTAGAACGTGAGTGTGTTCTTACCCTCTCACCTAAGGACCCTGTCGAGGTCCGTCTCCCTCCACACAAAGGAAGTTCTTTTTACAATTGGGGTTGTAACCCTCATGACCCATAATCAAGGATTAGTACGTGATCCGTCCTCTCGTACCGAAAAACTATGTCTTAGTCTACCTAAAACAAATCAAAGTCACGCAAAGAAAAAAACCGTCACACTAAAATCCATTGAAAGTTTCTTGGATAATTAGACAATGATTAATTATTCGGTTGTACAAGTCCTCGATCATAAGACTAATTAGTTCAATAGAACAATTGATTGACTATACTTTATAAAACCATTTCCATGAGTGTGGAATAAAGAATTAAATTCGAGAAACTTCCCCAGATTTAAAAATGTTTAAGTCTCACCTTTAACGAAAACTGATTAACCTGATTTTTCGTCGAAATACTTTTATTGATCCCTTCTCTTCCGAAATCTTTATGTTCATACACGCCACACACGACACGAATCACTGAGTCAGCACAGGTTGAGAAAAGCTAGGGTATCTGACATCGGGCGATCCGAGGAGACAGGTACCCCTAAGAGGTCCATTCTTAGGACCTCACCCAACGGTACGGAAGGAGGTCCCCTAGAAGGGTTGGGTCCTTGTCTTGGGTCCAGAGGACGTAGCGTCCGCCTAAGAAATGGTAGACTCTGTGGTCCCTTCGGGTCATTGATAAGTAGATTAAATTGGAGGGAGAAGAGTATGACCTCTAAAACGTAATGAATACACGTTCGAATATGTATTATAAAATACCGAAATATTCTCACACTAATGGTATACTGAAATAATATTGTAGTATAACGAGTTCACCCCGAAGGGTCCATCGAGTCGCCATTTCTTAGGAGGACGGATACGTCCTCGGTGTCCTTTACACCCAAGTTAGGAACCCAACCCTTCTAGGGGACCTTCTCCTTTACCGTTGGGTGAGGTCATAAGAACGACCCTATTAGGGTACCTGTCTCTTCGGACCACCCGATGTCAGGTACCCCAGTGTTTCTCAGTCTGTGTTGCCTCGCTGACTCGTACGTAACGACTTCATAAGGAGAAAACGGTACTTCCGAAGTTTACTGTTAAAACTCACCTCGAGGAACTAAGCCTATTCTAATCCGATAAGTCATTATAACCGACAATCGCCGAACTCTGTAAATTACAGACAATTGGTCCCACAATTGAACCACAGTCATTAAGAATGTAGGTTTGTCGAACAGTAACTACCCCCAACCCCCACCCGACCGGGGGTGTCCTTTTTACTCCTTGAGATTTTGATTTAACCTGATACTTTTACTTACCTTGTACTTTTACTTACTACTCCATATGTAAATTTATACAACATAAATTATAGTCCAATGTAAAAAAAAATGGAAAGGATGGGGAGTATTAAAAAGAATGATATAGTCTATTAAGGATTTCTAGACATACCAATTTCGTCCTGAACGAAACTACTTCCATCAAAAATAGAAAGTTAAACTTTGGTCGACCCTTCAGTTCGACATAAGAGTCGTAGTATTAATGGAGAGACCGTGAACTAAAGTATCTGGTGTTAATACTGGAGTGGTTTGTCGCTCAGAAACCACTAGCGTACCAGGGGTTCATAAAGAATTTAACCTGGTATGGTTCATTTTATCAAACGTCCAGTACAAGATCTATAGAAAAGAGACTCGAAAATTTTGTATTCAGGTACTTTATTAGACAAACGTCTGACCCGAACACAAAACAGTCGGTCTCCAACGACTCGAAACACACGAAACCTCGTGGTGATTCACGAAATTTAGACATCGCTGGACACGTTAAAAAAAAAAGAGAAGGATCCACCATATTGGAGGTAAAATGTCTAAACCTTTGTACCGGTCTCGACGTGCCACTCATTTAGTACCGTAACTCTGTGACTGAGTCCAGTATGACTGATATCTCGTCATACCGGACAGTCCCTGCTTTTTAGCTCTCTTTCCAAGTTCTCTTTTAACTTTTACTCGAGTACAAGAAATTCCTCGACCCCCTTCTTGTTTAGACCTCTACAATATTTTCCAATTCTTTGTTCCCTACCCTTCCTGTTTAAATCAAATTCTTTTACCTTACAAGAAGGTTTTATTCAGAAGGACTTGATAAGATGTATCATACGTAGAGCAGAAAATAAACATACTTTATGTTATTACATAAACTTACACCAAACTTTTGTCTGTAGGATTTGTTTATGTTACGTAGTAATTATCTCAGAAACGCTGAAAATCTCTTTTCACACCTCACATTAGTAACGACGAAAAAATACACAGACAGAATAAAATTATCGTATCAACTATGTATTGTCTCAAGGACAATCCACAGTATTTATCTTCTTTTAGTGTCACTACGTGGGTTTATCCTGTTCACATTAACACCTAAGTTGCAAAAGACAAATTTTTTTAGTGACGTGTCCGACGACCATAACATACTTAACTTTCGAAAAGAGGAATAGACGAAGTAATCAACAGAGAGCCTGACCCGCCGTCATTCGGACAACTTAGATTTGGTTTGAGCCCTCACCTGAGGAATAAGAGAACAGGAGACAGCAGTCGAGACAGGAAAACTGTCGAGACAATATGAAAGGACGAGTCAGGTAACACGAAAAAAAAAAAAAAAGAAAAAAAACTCTTTATCAAGAGACCTTTGTGAATGACACCGACCTGCCACGAAAGAGAAGTCACCTCTTGGGGATCGGATCCTTTACTGTTCCCAGACACAGTTCGGACTCGGTGTCAAGGGACCCCAAGACAAACCCCTACACAAGATCGGGAGTACTCCTAAACCCAAAGGGCCCATCGAGTTTGACATTTCTTAGACGGACACTACGACCTCTGGACCCAAACTAGGGACCCACCCCTTCTAGGGGACCTCTTCCCGTACCGTTGGGTGAGGTCATAAGAAAGGACCTCTTAGGGTACGAGGTTAGCTAACCCAACGTTTCTCAACCTGTACTGACTCGCTGAAAGTGAAGTGAAGAAGTACTCCTAAAGTCCATTGGTCTTGTTATCGAACTCGACCTACACTTTCCCTTTCTTTCCCACGAAAGAGAAATGAGGGTAAGACGTCCCTTGTGGTTTTGTGTGAAAACACCCAAAAAAGTTTACATAAATGAATACATAACCGTCACAGTCCAAAATAGAATCAAAGTCGTGTGTCCTAGAAGGAACTCAGTATGTCTTAGAAAAAGACATAGTGTGTCTGGGAGATCAACACCGCGCCCGAATCAACGAAGTACGTCCACCCTAGAATCAAGGGTCTGGTCCCTAGCTCGGGTACAGAGGACGTAACGTTCCACCTAAGAATTGGTGCTGGTGGTCCCTTCAGGGGGTTTGTGTGAAAGTTTTATATCTACTAATAATAATTCGTAAAGAGTCTTTTAGGAGAGAATCGAAGACCACGGTAGTCGACCGGTAAAACAGAAAAATTTTCGAGTGACTTAACCCAGGAAGTGGCAACTATTCTAGTAACAAAAACTTTAGATCAAATAGAGGAAGTCCTTCCCCTTTGTTCTGGTACTGATTCGTCCATTTGTCGGGACGACGTAAGACCGGAGTTGAAGACTTTAGAGTTGTATTTTCTGTTGTTCGAGACTTTTCGTCGACCTTCTTGAATCGATTAAGGACACAGGAAACGAAGAGTTTGAACTTACACGACGACTTAGTGAACTCCTAGAATACTTTTACGTCCAAAGTACATCTTCCGGACCCCACCCTGGACTCTAAGAAGTGTGGGTTGTTCGAGAGCCACGCGACGACGAGACACCTGGTGTGAGACTGACGTTCTGAGGTCTTGAGGGAATCGGTAATGTCATCGGTACTCGTAAGTACCGATCAGGTCCGGCTGTACACGATATTCGCACCGGTGTGGAGTCTAACACGTCTGGAGTATATTTTTCCTTTAGAGTTATTAAAAATATCACTAGTGTACAACTGGATTCATATAAACCCTACATAACCTAATTCATTTCATATAACTTTAAATGAAGTAGTCAACGATAAATGAGAAAAATCACACCGAATCTTTTGAACCTTAAAGTGTGCACCGAACGTGACATAAAGATAATCTGTAACGACAAGATCTTGTAATTACGTTATCTTCGTTGTAAAAACCACAAGAAAAAAAGTCTACTGGGTCAAAGAGTTAGGGGAGCACTGGTAAAGTGGACGAGAAAAACGAGTCGAACTGTAAGTAAAGTAAGAAAAGAGGTTTACAGAAAGGAGAGAACGGACAAGGAAGGGAAAGGTGGAAGAGGTGGAGGTAGTAACAGTTGTGCTAGGATTCTGAGAATAGGTCGTCAGTATATTAGGATTCTCGGTCCTGACGTCCGTCGTCGGTGGAATGGACTCTCGACCAATCTTTCCGTCCCAGAGTTCGGGGTGGGGTCTGGATTACTCGACGTAGGACAAATTGTCCTAGGGATTCCCTAAACAGACACGTACTTCCAATCTCGGTACTTTTGCAATTGATAGTGGAAAGGATAATAACAACAGCAAATCAGCGAGTCAGCACAGGCTGAGAAACGTTGGGGTACCTGACATCGGGAGGTCCGAGGAGACAAGTACTCTAAGAGGTACCGTTCTTATGACCTCAGTCAACGGTAAAAGAAGAGGTCTCCTAGAAGGACTGGGTCCCTAGCTTGGACGTAGAGGACAAACCGTCCGGCTATGAAATGGTGACTCGATGGACTCTTCGGGGTAGAAACGATTTCGTGGGGTAAAGTCACTTAGAGGTATGGACAAGGAAACGAATCCAACCTACTAAGGGAGTTCCAACTATGTGATTCTTCAACACAGATTCTCTTTGATCATGAGATGGAAAGATTTTGTAGTAGTCACTTACCATCCATTTACCGTAGGTCTTCCACCCAGGTCTCAATTAGGACTCCGAAGGTCTAAGTTATGGGAGAGACACAGATTCTGCGTGTCCGTCATCGGAGGGGAATGGTGAGAGGTCTCGAAAACTCGGTGACCACTTTGTTCGGAGTGGAGCGACGGGGAACAAATTTTAGACACACACGAGGTCAGTGTCCGGTGCAAGGTCTCGTCTCGTACGGTGGGGACTCGATCCACAGACAGAACCAAACCCGACTAGCACATTCGGTCTCCTCCCTGAGACGACCGAGGATAGTCTTTGTTTCCGTGGATTATCCTACGTCGAAACTTCAGGACCATTGGTCGGAAGGCCCACTGAACCCCCGTGTCACTTCACACTCTTGGTGACGAGAGACCGCAGAACAGGTACAATCCGAGACCGTGTATGGAATGAATGTCTACAGAGGTAAAGACAAAATACGACGTCAGAGTCTGAGTAACTCCGTATATCATCTACGACTTTTATAAGTACCTCGTTTAATTACAAGGGACAACATTTCCGTAGGCGGGAGAATAGAGGTCGAACTGGTTCACTCTCTCGCACCGAAATTGGATTTAACGTCAGTCGACAGATCGCGTCTTCGGCGGGAGGTTCCTTTTCGTCTCGCCTCCCCTCAGTCCCACCTCTGGGGTGGGTCCGGACTCCGAGTGTGGTTGTCCTTCCTTAGGGCCGAACGACATAGCTGACGGCCAAAGGGGAATGTGACGAACAATGGTAAAGAGAAAAAAAAAATTACAGTGCTACTCGAGATTAAACTCGACGAAAATAACAAGGGGTTTCTGAAACCCAACGAGACACCCATAGTGTTTTTGACTTTAGGTTAGACATAAGAAGAGACTCGAACCCCCTTCACCTCGGTGCCCACACAAACAGTAAAAATCGGTAAAAACCTCAGGTCGGTCTCGAGGTCCTCTATGAGTTTCATAAACCTTAGTAGACTAACCGGCGACCTTAATCGGCAATCTGTTTCGTCGGTCATTGACTTGTGACCCCTGGAAGCACTTGAGGTCAGGACACCCTCTGGAAGGACACACACAGTCGAGACTTGATCCTGTCTTTCCATCTGAACTTCGTGTAGCCCGACCGCTGTTTCGTCGACTATTTTCACGAGAGGAGGAGAGGTGGGAAACAGACCCTCAAAGCGGGACAGAGTCTGGAGAAAGGAAAAGAAACACCGGTGTGATATAAGATGGCGGTAGGACGGACCAGTCTAACGGATTGCTTTCCCGTCGGGGTCCTCTCCGTGACCCGAGGACAAGGTACTTGGCTAAGGTCCCTGGTCTGTGATTATGTGTTTCCTTAAGACAAGACATCTGACTTTCGTCTTTATTCCCCTTCCTTTAACACCTGTAGCTGAACCAGAGTGAGTCAGTAAATATCCCCTCACCTAAGAAACAACATCTCTGCCGTCTCTTTCCGAAACAGCAAGTAAAAAAGGACTCCTACGAAGACTGTATAAAGTGTGTTATTTGTCTTAGGTAAAAATTTCGTGGTGAAAGTGACCGTATGAGAACAAAGTCTTATGGAGGGGACCATCGGTGCCTCGTAGAATACTTGGTTGTGGAGGAATTAATAGTGGGTGACCCTGACTGCCTTACAACATGAAAAGTGTTTCTTCTATACTCAAATCTGGTCTCCAAGGGTTGGAGGGTCCCCGAAGGGTCCCCGAGTCGCCATTTCTTAGGCGGACGTAACGTCCTCGGTGTCCTCTATGCCCAACCTAGGCCCAACCCTTCTAGGGGACCTCCTCCCGTACCGTTGGGTGAGGTCATAAGAACGGACTCTTAGTGTACCTGCCTCCTCGGACCGGGTGATGTCGGAAATCCCAGTGTTTCTCAGTTTGTACTGTTTGCTGACTCGTGTGGGCGTGCGGGGTTGGAGGTCTTCGATTCCGGACTACTAAACTCCACCTCGACTACATTATTATCTTTATTTTCCGTGCTATTTACATTACGTGAACTTGGTAGGACTTTGGTAAGGGGTGGGGACACCAGGTATCTTATTAACAGAAGGTGCTTCTGTTGACAGACGGTTTTTTCCAACACCTGGTAACCAAATGTGGTATTACAGTCAATGTTCTAACTTTTGATCGTGACCGGATTTCTGACTTTTCATGTAAAGTAAAGTAAATAAAAGGTATCTCTACTTCTTATGACATAAGTAAGACCTTTGTTGGGTACAGTAGACATGACTATTGATTCTGTCCGTGAATCTATAGTCTTTTACGTGTATAAACGTTCCTTCGGTGCGTATGATCGTACAAAGACGGTATTCCAGTGGATCTCTAGTACACCCCGGGTCACCTGCAGTGGTAGTCTTGAAGACCACCGATTTTCCATTTACTCGGTTCTCTTTGGATCACTTTTTATTGAACCACCTGTAATTCATGAAAGCCGACTTCTTCAATCAAATCCATTTGAGGTCAAGGATGGACACGATCTCTGGTCAACGGTACTCGATCTTACATGTTCCAAAGTTCACCACTTTCTTCGACAGATCTCGGAGTGTTCTTCGTCAACAATCTCCTTATGTATTTCGTTGATGCTAAAATTTTTTGTTGAGATGTAGAGAAGTCACAGATGTCTTAGGAGTTAGTTCTTCATAAATTCACTCCCCGTGTAAACATGAAGGGGTTTAGGTGGACCCACTAAAACGATTTTTGGTCAGATTATGGAAGTCCTAATAGTTGTTTCGGGAAAGGTCTTATGATGACAAAGAGACTAAAGTGAGTTTTGGACACACCCAACGTACCTCTCCCGAACGTACGGACGGTCCAACGAAGTCAGTACAACCTGGGACGTTGGGATACCTGGCATCGGGTGGTCCGAGGAGACAGGTACCCTAAGAGGTCCGTTCTTATGACCTCACCCAACAGTACGGGAGGAGGTCCCCTAGCAGGGATGGGTCCCTATCTTGGACACCGAGGACGGAACGTTCGTCTAAGAAATGGCGACTCGGAGGCCCCGTCGGGGTTACTTCTCCCGAATAAGAGGACGTAAAAAGTCTACTCTTTTACCCGGTTCCAACACTGTGTGTGGGGACGGGGCAAGTGCCTCTCATACATCCGGAGACTTTTAACTGTCACGGAAAGTCTAGAAGACGGAAGGGAGCTTTTTGTCGTCTCCGAACACCCTGAGTGGTGTAACAGTACCGACAATAAGAGATAAGTAAACAGTTGCTTCTGTGAAGTCGACATACGATCAGAACTCATCAATGCCTTTGGAGGGCAAGTCGTCAGGAGCGCAAGAAGAACTTGTGGAAGAGACTGACCCTCTTTAAGACACTCGAGGCACTTCTGGTGTAGAACGAGAGAGACTGGAGTACAGGGAGGGAGCGGGAACGGAAAATGAAACTTGGATTGTTCGTGGAATTATTTTTTAGTCATCTAAACCATCGTGATTTCTACTCACGACCAACCTAGGAAACTAACCGTCACGAAGACTCCCTTGTCTACAAGGATAAGTTTAGGTACTTTGACCTTTGTAATTTTTTGTTGTTAGTCCTGTAACTAACTATCACTATCAATGACGTAGTCTGACAAATTCGGGTCGAGATTTTGTCTGGTAGTGTATGACAGTAGAAAAGTAAAACTAAAGTCTCTAAGAGTGTGTGAATTTAGTACAGTGAACTGAGTCTAAGACTCAGAACGAACCACAGGATACCTCATAAAGGAGTAGTTTAATGTCGGGGCACGAAAACTTAAAGTGTGAGCGTCGGAGAGGAAGGACTCTTTTGCCGTGGAGACCCACGAAACTTCTATAAAAACCAGGCAAATGTTCTTTTATAAATGGTCGACCGTCCCGTACATGACGACACGACTCTTGTGATATCTGTTACGTCCCGGCCCCTCTCCACATACACACACACCGGCCCACAGGACAGACGTGCCTAAAGGATTTAGGGGACGGACGGTCTACCCACCACTAGGAAACTTGACCACGTATTCTCCACTAGAATCTTGGACTTCTTAATGAGTAGATTAGAACTCTCGTCTGGTCCGACTTCCCGAGAGGAAGAGAGACAGACTAAGTCCAGGACTCTCGGGGAGCGGTACTCATGGAACCCAGACAAGGCAAAAGGACGGGGTGACTGGTCTCACACGGACCACGGGACCCCTGAGGCCGAGACGCTCTTCGACGGCGAGGACAGGGGTCCTTGCTACCGGTGAGGTCACGTCCGCCGGCCGTTCTTCCTGACGGGGTGCGACGAGAGGGACTTGCTCGTACTCGAACTTCTCGTCAAGCACTTTCCGGTGCCAGGTCCCCCGGTCCGTTGGTTGTTTTGTTCGTTGACGCACCACGACTCTGTGCACGGGAGCCCGTAGCAGCAGTTCCATCTCCTTCCACCAGAGCCCTAGGGGACTAAAGAGGACTCACCTGTCGACACCGGGGGTCGTCATCCCCCTGACACCCAGAGTCCGGGCCGGGCCGGGGTCCTCGGGGGAGGGTCCTAGGACACGTCGACGTCAGAATGACGACGGCAGGAACTTGAACCGTCCGGGGTGTCAAGAACATTTCGGTGACCCGACGTCTCCCGAGAGAGACCGGGACCGTACCCGAGGCCCGGGGGTTCGTCGGACGTCCGGGTCCGACAGACGGTCGTCCGAGTCGGGAATCGGTGGACCGACTACTGAGTCTACCGACGTGGGAGGTACAGAGTTGCAGGGGGGAAACCATTTACAGTCGCTGTGAACGGGAAGACCTTTTCCTGACTTACTCTATTGCTCCGTTTGACTACAGTTGGGAGTCGGCTTACCCGGTCGTCTGGGAGGACTTACGTTTTTAGGTTGGTGACTAGACTTGTAGTGGTCGGCAGTTGTGTACGACGTGAGATTCTTTCCCAAATGACGAAAGAGGACAAAGGACCAAACCATCACCGGAGTGACCGGTGACCAGACAGGGCACCGGGGTCCCGGGACTTCCGTCGTGTTCGGAGCTCCGTGTCACCTCTCTCCTAACCGTCCAAAAGGATGTGGTCACAATGTCAATCGTTCATGAATACATAGTGCACTCGTACAACGGTCGGCCGAGACAAGACTCATCGAAGTGTAAGTACAATTGAGAATTAGAAATATTCGGGTGCGAGTATTCCACCTCGGACCCCGGGTCTCTCCAAGGAGGTCGACGGTCTCAGTTGAGTCTGGTTTGGGTCTCAGACCAGGACTGTCGACAAGAAACGACGGTATAAAGACTCGTATAATCAATTTTAGAGTTAGTAAAAAGTAAAGAAGGAGTTTTTTTGACAATAAGTACTCGTTGTTTATTTTGAGACTTTGGACTGTATCAATTTAAACAAATTGGACAAAGTACATCGAGTGAGGTTTCAACGAGCTTTACAATAGAAAAGTGGGATTATCGCGTACGCACGTACGATTCAGTGATGTCACCACAGGTTGAGACGCTGGGATACCTGACATCGGGTGGTCCGAGGAGATAGGTACCCTAAGAGGTCGGTTCTTATGACCTCACCCAATGGTAAGGGAAGAGGTCCCCTAGAAGGGTTGAGTCCGTAACTTGGGTGTAGAAAATGTAGATGTAATCGTCTGTCCAAGAAATGGTGATTACGGTTTTCCGATAAAAGGAGGAAGTTTGTCTTCAAATATTTGCCCCGTGTGTTCTCCCGAACGAATCTGTATGACCAACTGTAAAGGTTTTAATAGACCCCTGAAAGAAATTTTCGATAACAATGAAGCTTTGTTTTGTTGTGAGGTTTATAACCGTATCAGTGTCACTTTCGGTACATTGTCGACCCCACACCCTGACCCGTGCCCGACCCGTCTCCGTCCTCCCCCGAACCGGAAGTAGGACGACGACTGGGCGACCCTGAGGACTGTTCACCGAAACGGGGACACCCGGACTGGGGAGACATTTCCCTACTCCAACAGATTACTAAGGGTTCCAGGACGGGTCCTGTGTGGTCGAAAGTGTAATATTTTATAGTAGAGAATGTCACGGTGGTCTGGTCTAGGCAACTGGTTTTGTCTTTCGATCGAGCCTCTTAGGACGTTCTCTTTCACCTGCAGAAGATGTTACCGTTTTTGTCAGAGGAAACGTCTCTTTTTGCGCTCCGTCTCTTCTCTTTCGTTCTTTCTTTTTTTTCTCGTTTCCTTTGGGAGCTCTTTTTCTTTGAGAACTTTCTTGTTACCCTTAGGTCATTTTCACGGGTCTCTCCTGACGTCCAAGACTGACTTTCTTGGACGACTGACCGGAGGTCCCACCGCCGAAAGTCTCCTCTCACACACACGGCCCGGGGTCTCTGTCGGTTCAGAGATTCGCCGTCTGTCTGACAGTGCTTATCTCTACATCTGAGACTCTTATTTTGATATTTCTTTGTGTTCCTTCAGTAATGACCTCTTCCTTGTCCCCGCGAAAACACCCCCTCCTTTCCAATACCACTGCCCTCCGAACCTCCCGGAGGGCCCGTCGACGTCTCAGGAGAAAGAACTGGTCCCGCCATTCATCTTCGTACAGGGAAAAATTCGATATGTAAACACACTGACATAGTATAAAATAATAGTTTTCACTCTTCACTTTTATAAAAACTTTCCTTTTTTTTTGTCATTGTCTGAAAAATACCTTTTTACTATCTTAACTCGGTTTGTTATCGTAAAAATCACGGAGGAACAGTAGGAGACCCTGTAGTGACTAGTAACTGTGCACCTACAGGCAATCGAAGTACAGTCCAATTCTCTTATTTTCTTTTGTTCTACCACCTTCCAAATGTTCAACCATGAGGTGGACGGGTAAATGGGGTAATCGAATTATCTGACAACTGTTCACTGGTGAGACCACTCCTTTATGTGTGCAGTGAGGGACATACACCCAGATGTTCATCATCCGAATACTCTCTACTCCAAAGTCTTTGGACCAAACACTTAAACGAACTATCGTAGGGAGTTCGGTCTAAACTGGAATGTCTAACAACCACCCCTTCCCTCCTCCCAATCCACACCAATAATCGAACCAAATAATCTTGGGTAGGCCTCAAATACGTTTTTTGATCCTTCCTTTGTTTTTGGTACTCCACTCTTCCGGTGACAGCTCTGTGTCCTGGACGGAGCAAAGAAGTGAATTCTGGTCTGCCGTACCACCACCACCAGATCAGCGATTCAGTGCAGGTTGAGTACCCTGGGGTACCTGACATCGGACGGTCCGAGGAGATAGGTACCCTAAGAGGTCCGGTCTTATGACCTCCCTCAATGGTAAAAGAAGAGGGCTCCTAGAAGGGTTGGGTCCTTAGCTTGGACCTAGAGGACGTAACGTCCGTCTAAGAAATGGTTGACTCGATACTCCCTTCGGTCTGACGTGCGTAGGGTCATTTTACTGAACATTCCTTTGGTCCATTGCGAGAAGAGTGGACCGTCACCGGACCAAACCTTCGAGTCGAGGTACGTTCCGAGACCTGGAGACCGGTGTTACACGTCCCGGGAAGACTAGAGGTTGGAGGAAAATCTTCCATCGGTTCTCTTCGTAGACCTTACCATGTACTCTCTGACATTGTCACCTACCCTTTGCCCCCTCGAAGTCTGCTCTCCCTGTCCGTCAAATTAAAGACAGAGAGAATTTAAAAACACTTAAAGAATAGTACAGGTACTTCCTCTACCTCTGTTCGGTCGAGGGATTATAGGTGGATGACCGGAAATATCAGCAGTACCGACCCCGGACCGGAGTATGGACATTTTGACTGGTGTAGGGAGGAGAATCAGAATGGAGAGTGGTGTCATTTGGGAGTAATGTACCCCTAGTCACGGATTCCTTATGTCCTTCCCACTGGAGTGTCAGGGAAACCTTCTGTGAGGACCCCAAGGGTACCCAAGAGTCCTGTAGGGTCCATTGGGTGAAAAGGGTCGTGGTCCTGTTTATCAAGAATGGTAGACCACTCTTGTCCCATTCATCGGTCGACCTCAAATCATCGACGTAATATACCCCCCTTTTTTACGAGTGTCACATTCAAGGGTTTGTGTCTTACCGGATTCCCTCCACTCGAGTCTTTCCCGTCTTAGTTCCCGAAGGGACCACCGAGTCACCACTTCTTAGGCGGACGACTGCGACCTCTGTGTCGAAGATGGGGACTAGACCCTTCTAGGGTGTACGGTGTCTCGTTGATTCGGGTGCACGGTGTTGATGACTCGGACACGAGATCGTGGGCCCTCGGCGTTGGTGACGCGGGGCCACGGACACGAGTTCACTTCGGTGACGTCACTCTTCGGACGCGTGGCGTTGATCTTTTTCATTGTGCCGGAGAGGAGAACGAGAGGAAGGACCGTGAGTGTGGACGACAGCAATTTTACGTAGGTGACACGTCGAAGTGGGCTAGGAACGGAAGACTGAAGGGGTTGTGTACGGCAGGGACCGGGCAACACGATGACTGGGACAGTGTGTTTTGGAAGGACCTGGTTCACCCTTTTACGGGAAACTGTCCAGAGAGAGAGGAGAGTGACTCCTCGACAAAAAAAAAAATTTATAGTGGTTCTTAAGTTCCTTGGGTGTAGCATTATGTTCGACAATTACTTTTATTCGAAATAATGTAGTTCATTATTTATGTTTCTGCGTTTGTCAAGGTAAAAGAAGGTCTACAAACCCAGTTGGGAGTCTTTTCCGTCTTGACTTTAGATGTATGTCAGAATCCTTTTTAAAGTCCCCAGGAAAATCCAAAATAAACCCTCCAACGAGAAAGAAGACATAAATATTGAACACGTAAAATCTTACCTGAAGTTTCGTGATTATTAGTACGTTTATACGAATTCGTTTTTTCTTCAATGTAATTCGTCTTAGATATGGTATACCGTCTGCTCCCCTGACCGATGATCCAATTCACACGACAGTTCAGGCATGATGACTTTTTGAAGTTCAACATAGTCGAACACCTTTCCTTGTGTCTTGTTAGACCCAATTGTATTTACATAAGTTTTCTTTTGGTCTGTGACCATAGAATCTCAGTTTTGATCAAACGACATTCTCTCCATTGAAGATGCACGTAGAAAACTTAGTTGCGAAAATTTTTTGCTTTTTTGGTGTTTGTGGACCCTTCAAGGATTGATAAAGTTTACATTGAGGATTAGTTAAAGTTTTAGAAAGGAGTTAGAATTTCTCTGACATCTAAGTCTCGGATTCACTTGTACCCTCCCCGCCCCCTCCTCTTTGACTTGACCAATTGGTAAAACTTTTGTTCTCAAAGTAGACTTGTTCCCTCCACTTGGCATTGAAGAGGAGACCCTTCTTCGACCTTTTGGAAGGTCCGAGTTTTCCGTCGATCCTGGACCGCAAGGCGAGGCAAAGTCGGTCCGTGAGGGCGTGGTTAGGAGCCCGTACCTACTACGGACCTTCTCTTCGTCTCTACCCGCAGTCTCCCGTCGTGGTTGAGGTCCTCACCTCTCGTCAGGAAGGCGTTGGTCGACGTCTTTGGAGTCTGACCTCTCTTGCACCCTGGACGCAAGATGCTGGGTTTGGGGTAGGATAGGGAGTTTCGGTTGTGAGGAGCAGTGTAGAGGGAATTTCATAAAGAAGGGCACGAGTTCTACTGTTTGGTCGTTCGAGAAAAGAACTGTAATGAGCGATGTGGTTGGTACAATGGTAGGTCTACGGTCCTTATTCACAGAGGTGGGTTCAAGAAATTCACTCCTGGGTACTGTCTCTAACGTCCGGTTCAGCGAAGTCAACACAGGCTAAGAAACGTTGGGATACCTGACATCAGGAGATTCCGAGGACAGGTACCCAAAGAGGTCCGTTCTTATGACCTCCCAACGGTATGGGAGGGAGGTCCCCTAGCAGGGTTGGGTCCCTAGCTTGTGTGTAAAAAACAGAGAACGTAACCGTCTGTCCAAAAACTGGTGATCACGGTGGATCCTTCGGGTGATACCTCGAAAGTTTGGTAATAAAAAGGATTTAAGATGTTTCCTGAACCCTCACAGTCTATCGGACGGGTCTAGACCCGTATTCTGCTTCCGAGTGAGTCAGGTGGGACCAGGTGACGAAGTAGGAAAGACGATCCCTGACCACGGTAGATGCTACACTAAAAGGGGGGTAGAAAATAGTGATACCAAACCCTCAATAGTAAACAAACAAACCCAAAACAAAAACAAAACCGAAATGATTTGAAGTACTTTGTGAATTGAAGTAAAATTAACTGTGGTTCTTAGATAAGGAAGATTCTCGACTGGGGTTCTCCCGGGATCCTTACTGTGGGGTGCAGTGAGTCCATAGGGGTGGAGTGTTTAGAATTAGGGGTCTCGAAGACTTCTGAAACTCGTTTCCCGCATACATGTCGGTTGGTAGTATCGACGAGGTGAGACGGTAGTATGGTACTGTCTCGGTTCTGTAAAGTGTTCGCTACCCACACTGGTACAAGGTTGTTCAGAGACGAATTTGGGACTTCAAACTTAAAGCGTCTTAAAACTGTACAGTGTCTCAAAAAAAGGTAGCAATTTTTGGTGTTTATCAAGTCAGAGTCCAAAACCGTGGTTTTTTGTTTTGTTTTTTGTATTTATCCTGGAAGGGACCACCAGGTCACCAATTCTGCGGTGTGAAGGTGACGTCCCCTGTACCCAAGGTAGAGACGAACCCCTTGGTTCTAGGACGCACGATGCACCACGTCGGTTTTTTATCTTATTATTTTTGTGTTTAGCGAAAGAACCACGGACTAAGGGGTACGGGATCCTGGGAGGAAGGAACGATACTACATTTGAACCGTTCGAGAGAGTCGATGACCAGTCCCGTTGACACCCTGATCCACGAGTGGGTCCTACGCGGGACGCGGTCAACGATCCACATAGGTGCACAACTGGACTTGACGGTCGAAACGACCCACCGACGTCTATCGGGCAGTCTGTCTGAGACCCGGAGTCGTAAAGGAGTCCGTACGGGTCAATCCATTGGTCGTGAGTCAAATGGTCCTGACACCCGGCTCACTACGGGGGTACTGGGGACGCCAACCCGACCCCAGTTCGAGTAAGAGAGGGGGTTCCGGAGAAGGTCGGGGATGACGGTCGGAGGGGAGGGATGTGGTTACTGACAATAAGAGACTAGACCGAAACGTTAGTCAGAGAAGTGTATCCATCAGTGGTGGACGGGAGTCGGTCGGAACGGGTAGTGATCTCGACACCGAACTAATGGTGGCACCGGGGGGACGGCAGTGCGGGGTCTAAATGTCGGTGTCTTACAAGGGGAGAGCAAAAAGAGGGTTCAACGAAGAGATTGGAATTTTTTTTTTTTTTTTTTCTTTTTTGGGAGGATTTTAATTTAAGCGTGTATTCGGTGGTACGAGACTTGACGATGGAAGATTTTATCTTTAGGAAAAGAGGAGAGGAGAGGTGAGGGGAAAGTGAAGCACTTCGTCGTTGGTTGGATAAAGTGACGGAAGACTTCAGTCGATCGGTCAGTGTAGAAGTGCACTCAGGGAAAGAGGGCCACTGTGGTCGGAAGGCGGGAGGGAGGGAGAAGTCAGTGCTTTCTTGAAGTTTCATGAGAGTGGGAGGCGGGGTGTGGGGAGGAACCCCGGGACGAGGTCTCTCCTGTCGTGTCCCGTTACGTCCGGGGAAACCGGGGTCCAGAGGGGCGATCCCCCCCGGGCGACATGACCCGACGGACCCCGAGGATCCTGGTCTCAGCCGGTCGCCCTCACTTCGTCCGTACTCCGTCTCGACGCCCTAGACCCATGTTTCCGAAAAAAACCCCCCAACACGTCGGATACCCTAGAACCAAGGGACTGTCCTTAGCTTGGCCGTGGGGGGACGTCACTTTCGTACCTCAAAACTGGTGACCTGGGGTGGGGCGGGTCCCTTCAGGGTTCCGAAGGGAAGAGTCTACGGCGGAGACTGTTGACCGGCGGTTCAGAGAAGGGAAGTCTAGGGGTCCTCCCAGATCGAGTACGACGGAGTTGTCAGTGAGACTTTGTTTTACTCGCGGGGACACGGTGTTCCCTACGAAGACAGACGGTGGGAGGTAAAAGGGGTTTTCTAGAAAGTTCTGTCCATCTCTCGGTCACGGCCCCCAGTCGGTCGTCTTTCCGTAGTGGGAGGTCCCCTCAGGTCCCAGGTACTGAATGGAGCAAAATCAGAGAGGTAGCGTGAGAACGACGGGCGTATCCACCCAGACTAGAGGAAGGGGTCGAGAAGTTACTACCGGTCGTCGAGTCGTATAAACGAGACCCCGTGGACCGACAAGGGTCACGGGACCTTAGTCTTTCCTTTCACAAGTCTTCCTAATGTGGGTTGGACTGGGGTTACGGTGTCAGTCCTGGGGTCACGTACGGTCACCGTGTCCCGGTCCCCGTCGCCCTGCCTCCCTCCCGCCGGACCGGGTCTCAGGGTCCCGTCTACGGAGGTGACACCGGTCCGTGCAGGGGAGACCCGTTGTTGATGTCTGGTCCCTCGACCGGGAGAGATAACAGGGACATTGAGTTCCGGTGGCGGGTCGTCAGAGGTCTTCCGGGAGACTAGTAGAGTTTATTCCTTTTTTCTCAGTTGTCTTTCCACTAGTGACTCTTAAAGGACCTTCCTCGGTACCGATCCGTTCACTAGGGTCCTCTCGACCCCTAGGTCCCACTTACCGACTCTACCTGCGGTGTGGACCCCCAGTCCTGATCTTTTTGACGGTTCCGGTGGGTCTGTCTTCGGTCTTGTATAAATTCAGAGGGAGGAGGGGTGTGACCGTCCCAGGTGGTGTGTCTTTGGGAAAGGAAGGTCTGGGGGGAGGTTGACGGGGGTCGTTCGTGTGACTAGTCACCCCGGCTCAAGGTGGTCGGATGAGTCCAGAGGGGGGGCGTTGGTCGACGTAGTCCGACCGGTAGGGGGGGTTCCCTCCGGGAGCGGACGAGGGGGGCGGAGACGGCGGAGACGAAGGACCGGAGGGCCAGGAAGGAGGAGAGGAACAGACCGAGGAGCCGCAGGAGACCCTCGGAGGGGACCCGGGGAGCTAGGACGGAGGAGACGAGACCGACGGCGGAGTTCCGGCCCCGCGAGGCCCCAGACAGGTCCGACGCGGACCGGGGCAGGAGATCGGTGGTGGAGAAGTCCCCCCGGGAACGGGGGTGGGCGAAGGGGAGGCCCCCGTCTTCCCGGACCGCCCCGTACCGTCGTCCGGCGGTGGAGTAGGGGGTCCCGTCCCGGCCGGAGGCACCGCTGGAGCCTTGTGCTCAACGTCGGTGCCCTCTCTTAGAGAGCCGGCCACCGCGTCCGCGGGAGGGACGGGGGGAGCTCCGTCGTGAAGGATTTCTCCCCTTCGACGGAGGTGACTGCCGGGGGGGCTGGGCTTCCCCTTTCAGTCAGAGCCGACCAAAACCCCACCTCCCCCCGTCCCAGTGTCGGGACACTGGCCACCTTGGGCCACATTTTGAGTCCCCGGTGGTCGAGATCTACCTTGGGTGGACCCGAGGTGATCCGATGTCCGGGGCAGGAGGGACGACCCCGGTACTAGAACGCCGCTTACTCACCCTTGTCCCAGGGGAGGGGAGGTGGGTTCGAGTCCAGGTCTCAGGTCCGGCCTGGAGTGGACGGGTCCGTCGTCGTGTGCCTTCGGCCGGTCCCTGTGCGCACCTCGTCACCGGGTTACCCTCGCCACCGAGGTCCTGGCGGTCACAGGGACCCGAGAGGGTGGGGAAGGACAGTGAGTCACAGGGGGCACTTGGAGAGCGGCGAAGAGGTAAGGTTCCGGGACTCGGGGCTTGTACTCGGGTCGGTCCCGGGACCCAACCCCTTCGACCCCACTGGTGCGGTAAGGTAGTAAAGATGAGGAAGGTGACGGAGGGGAGACACGGGTCCGGCGGGGGTCCCAGGGGGGATGGAGCGTAGTGGGGACGACGGTATGGACCCACATCGGATCTCTGCCGCCCGGCATCAGTGAGTCGTCGACCGCCATGACACTTCTGCAGCGGTACGACCACCTCCCGCCCACCTGCGAGGGTCGACACCCCCTCCTCTGTCTTCAGCCATTAGGTCATCGGAACCGATTGACATCGGTGACGGTTCCATTCCTGAGACTCAGGGGGGCGGGTCCTGAGCACGACAGTTGTGGGCACGGCAGTTATTACCAGAAAACAGAGGCTCCTGCCTCTTGGGAGGAGGGCAGGAGGGAGGAGGGCAGGAGGTCAAACCACCACCGACTGTGAACCGGATTTACTGACTGTCATTTTTCATCGATTGTCTGACGACGGGAAGTGTGGGGGGTGGGGTCGTCTGTAACGATTAGTTAGTGTCTCGAGGAAGGGTAAGTATGGTGGTTCCTGAACCTCGTTTCTTCTTTAGGCGACGATAAGAGTCGGATTAGGAAAGTTCAGAGGAAACGACCCAGGACGCGGAGTCTCCAACTGTCGGATCCCTTGGTACCGACGGTGTCTCGGGTGGACGATGATTCCGACCAGGTGTGAGCCCGATTCTGAAGGGTCCACGGGTCTGAAGACACCCTGATGTGTCACTCCTTCTGCCCTTCCAAAACCTCAAGACTCCGGTTGGGACCGGCCCCTGACCACACGTACACACGAATCGGCGAGTCAACACGGACTTAGAACCACTGGGGTGCCCGACGTCGGGCGGTTCGAGGAGACAGGTACCCTAAAAGGTCCGTTCTTGTGACCTCACCCAACGGTACGGGAGGAGGTCCCCTAGAGGGGTTGGGTCCCTGGTTTGGGTGTAGAGGACGTAACCGCCCCCAGCCGTCACCCCCAAGAAAATTGTGATCACGGTGGACTCTTCGGGTGACCTGTGGCACAGTCCTTAGACCTCGTGTAGTGTCGGATACATAGGGACCCGTTCAGGGAGTTGGAGAGACTCGAGGGCAGTGAGGAGGGGTTTCTCCCCTGGTCTGAGAACGGTCAGACTTAGATACGAACCTACCGAATACGGGGGGCTCCCCTCCTCATTCTGGACTGAATACCTAACGGTGTGATCTTCTACGACAGGGAGTCGCCTCCCTGGTGCACCCCGGTCCCGGACCGAGTCTTACTTCAGAGGACCTACCCCCTACCCCTCCAGGCGTCGTCCCTTATAAGGTCGAGGTCGAGTCCTCGACCTTCGTGCGTCTGGGTATTACCGCAGGTTCACCGGTAATCGCCCATTTCCTACAGGACGCCTTAATGTTTGTCGCCATTGGTACCTCTTAAATGGATCGGGAGGAGTCGTCGCCGGGCGGACGGAGGTGCGGACCGGGCCCTCGTCGAAAGGGAGACGGACGGCGGGGGCCTCGGTTTGCCAGAGAGAGAGAGAGAAAGAGAGAGTGTCTGTGTCGCCCGAGACGTCTGAACCGGGGCCCCTACCTGTCGACCACGGTCCGGCCGGTTTGGCTGGTCGACGAGTAGACCACACCCGTTCCCCTCCCCGTCCTCTCCTTCCTTCAAGTCCCCGAGTCCGACGATCTCAATCTTCCCCGGGACCTTGGGGAGTGACGTCTCTCACTTTGTATCTGGTCTCTCCCACCCGTGACGGGGGTCCGGTGTGTCGTGTCTTCTTCGATTGTGGAGTGTGGACAGGGAGACAGGTCCTCGACTCCTGTCAAGACATGGGTTGGACTGACCGGGACCTAAAGAGGTGACCCCGGGTCTACGTACGGGTTCGTACCCTACGGGTCTGTCCTTTGTGTCTAAGACGGTGGAGATTCAACCCCTGACTCGTGTCGTGGGTCGACGGTACGGAGATTTTTCCCGACGAGTGTGTGGACACGATGTCTCGATGTGAATGCAGAGACTGGAGGTAGGCTCCGTTGGTACCCACACGTTACCGGTCTCGTTCCCTTACATCGCCCACGGGGGGGGTCGAGGGGAGTGGTGTAGTCGGTTTGGGGTTAAAGGACCGGAAGACTACACCCACCACTCACACCAGACCCATCGAGTCCGAAGTGACGGGGTCCGTCCCAAGTTCAGGGCTGGTGACGTTCAAGAATGTGAAGAGAGACATTCCGACCCTACGATTCCGTTCTCACCCCCTCCTCCCCAGGTACCGTGACGAGTCGAGAAGTTTCGTAGATCTTCTAAGGTCGAGGGGCGTCCTCTACTCACGTAAGAGACGGGATGGAGGACGGGAAGAGGAGGATAATGATATAAGACATACAGAACAGAAGGACTGGGTAGGAGAGAGGACGTCCGTTCCCAGACCTGACCCTCGGTCCGGTCGACGCGGTATGACCCGACGCCCTGGATTCTGTACCGGGAAGAGAGAGGCCGGAGTCGAAGAGGTAGACAAACTCCTTTATCAAGGGTCGTCTTACAGATTTCCGAGATCTTGGACGAGGAGGTACCACGACCCAATCAAGGACTCTCTCCCTCTTCCTTACCCAACGCCCGCACCTTCGTCACACCTCTTCAGTCCGTTCTCGGGTCTCGAACTAAAAGGACAGTGGACCCACTACACTATCCGCTGGGCTGAGACTCGGTCAGGAAACGAGTCACAAGTCTCCCCCCACAGACACCGGGACCCTTCTCAACCGCGTCCCCGGGGTTCAAGGTGAGTACGGGTGTCGAAGGACGTCTGTGTCCCTCCCGGTCGCCAGGTCGACGGGTTCCGGTTCCTCTTTTGGTCTGTCCCGCACTCGCGCCAGCAGAGTCTCGTAGCGTCTGTTACGCGCGTCACACGCCCCTGGTCCCTCCCGGGACTCGGCTCCCTCCCTAACCGTTTCCGGTCGTCGAGGACCCCGGTCCGCGCCGAGGGGCGGGGGTGCGGTCTGTTTCTCGCCGGGCCCGGACCCCTCGACCGCCGGAAGGGCGGTGAACCCCGCGGACCCCCCCGAGAGACCGCCCCTCCGCCCCCGAAACAGATTGAGGCGGTGACGGTGGCGGCCGGTCCGGCACCGAACCGTTGAGCGCTCGTCCTCCGTCCCGACCTCCCGCACTCCCTACTACTGTTCCTTCGGCCTCCTCGCCGTCACCTCTCAGGTAGAACCTACGTTTACCGAGTCCCTCTACGCCCGAAAGATTTCCCCAGGTGCGCGTCCCGTCCCCCGCCCACCGGGGAGTGGGCTTGTGGTCTCTAGACCTCTGGAGTCGCGAGGAGGACCTCAAGTGGTGTCCTCTTCCTTCTGTTAGACCCGTGTCCACGATCGGTCGGGTCTCGTCTTGAAGTCCCACGGATTCACCCATCGAACGAGGGAGACCCTGGGGTCAGGGGTTTCCCGGTCCAAGTCCCAGGGACGGAGTTGACGTGGTCCCCTTGGACTCTGAAGGACGGCTGGACCCGGTCGCCGTTCTGGGAGGTGGGTGGGGTGGGGTCTCAGTCTACTCCCTCCGTCACTCTTTGTAACCGGTGTTTCGGACGGAGAATTCCACACGTCTGGGCTCTCTACTCTTGTAAAGTCGACTTTTATCCCCGGCAAACGAGAACCCCGAGTCTGTCTCGGGTGTGAACTGGTTGATTTGATAGATGGGGGTGTCGGTAGGTGTGGGACTTAGAATTGGGAAAGGTTAGGGGTTTAGAGACAGGTTCTTCAATTTGTGTGTGTGTGTGTGTGTGTGTGTATATGTGGATGTATATCCATATATGCATGTACCTGTATGTGAATCACGAAAAGACCCCGCGGGAAGTCTAAAACCTCAATAGCTCAATTGTAATCTTCTGTTCCGGGTTTTGAAAGCCGGTTGACGGTCGCACCGTGAAGACTGGTCCCTCCGGGTAAAGGAGGGACGGTTCGGGGACGGAGGTGGGGATGGGGGTACGTGGAGCGAAAAAACCTTCAAAGGGTGGTTCTCAGATTTCCTCTTGGAGCCACTCTCCCCTGTGTCAGTCAGTGGATGCTTGGGGTGTTTTAAAATGGTGGTCGGTGTGTGTAGGGCGCACGGGGGAAGGGTGTGTGTGTGGGGCGGGGGCGGGGCCAGAGACTCCGTTCTGGGGGCCTGAGTCGGATTTCGAAGGCCTGTTGAATACGTCCTCAAAAGACCCTGGCGGGCCGAAGTCGGGGTCGTGTGCCTCTCGTGCCGAGGACCTCCTCCGGGGAGATTTGGATCTGAACCCCCGAGGTTCGGCCCTGGGGCCGAGTTACGGAGGGGACGGGAGGCGGACGTCCGTTGAGGCTTCGGGGTCCAGAAGAGGTTGAAGAGAGTGAGGCGCGTGCGGACTCCCCTGGAGGCACGCGGGGCAAAACCCGTGGACGAGGGGATGCGGTCCGGCCCGCCCGCAGGTGTCTGGTGGAGGGGACGTGGCGGCCACTGGGGTCGCCGGGGCGCGGGAGCCCTCGCCGACGTTGGACCGCGAGAGCGGCGGGGCGTCGCGGCGGACGCGCACCGGGCCGGAACGAGTGCACGTGGGGACGGAGGGCCTGGGGGGCGGGCCCGGACGGGGAGTCCAGGGGTTCCCGCCTGGGCGCGGGGCGAGGGCCGCGGGGCGAGGGCCGCGCTGGCCCGGCGAGGGCTAAGGGCGGCCGTCCCCGGGAGCGGCTCGGCGGGTTTTCGGCCTCCTTTTTCCTCGGCTCTTTCGGAGGGGGCGGGAGCGAGCGGCGCGAGGGGTGCTCGGCCCCGGCGGCCGCACCCCCCCTGGCGCCGCCGGCGGGCGCTGGGCCCGGGGTCGGGGCCGGGCTGGGCTCCGGGCCGCGCCGCGCCCAGCGTGGGCGCTTGAAACCGTCGCGCGCGCGGCCTTAGTACCGCCGCCGCCGCCGGCGCGACGGGGCCCGGCCCTGGGCCACAGGCGGCTGGGGCCGGCGGCGCCCGAGGGCCCTCGGCCCCGGCCCCGGCCCGCGCGCTCGGGGGTTGAACCGACGTGAACCCCGCGCCGCGCGCGTCGGGCGCCCCGCGTGAGTGAGTGGCCGCAACTCCCTCCGCCGTCCGTACACGCGCCAGTTCAAGCCAAACATTCTGTAGGGGGGCTCGCCGCCCCGCGCGGCCCCGCGTCGCCCCGGGCCGGGCGCTCCCGCCGCCGCCGCCGCTCTGGGCCGCCGCCGCTCCGCCAGGGCCGCAGGCACGCGGGCAGGCACGCGGGCGGCTCGAGGGCGCGTGAAAAACAACAACTGCCGAGCCCGGCGTGGCCGTTTATACCGGCAGGGAGTGGGACTGTGGGCGACGTCATATAGTGGGTATGTAGCCCGCCCGCGCGCCCGCGTCCCCGCCGGCGTTTGAAACTCGCCTCGGTCGCCCCGGCCGGCCCCGGCCCTCCCCCGCCGGGCCGCGCGGCGCCGGCCCGCAGTCCCCCGCCACGGCGGGCGCCGGCGCGGGGCGCGGAGGCCCGCGTGACCCGCGGGCGTTGAACCGTTTCAAACCCCCCGACCCCAGGGCCGTCACGGGCTCCGGGTGGACCCAGGGAAAGAAGACGACGCGACCGCTACGGACCTCTAAACAACGACATGGCTAAGTAAAAAAGAAAAAAGAAAAAAGAGATTTCGATCCATCCTAACGCCTTAATGAAAAAGCGGGGGGGGGGAGGAACTGACACCCCCGTCCCTACCTTTTAATGGACCTCTTTTACCACCGCTCACCATAAAAATTCGTGCATCTAGTAAGGTCTGCGGCTCCAGACCGAAGAGGGGTCTTATTCTAGTTGGTTAAGAACTGTAACTAAAGTTTATTTAAAGTGCAGGGACAGCCATAATTCACCAACAATTGGGGAACCGCCGGATCTGAGGAAACTGTGACCTGTTTTCGGCTTCCGGAGGAGGGCGCTTTTTGTGTGGCAGAGTAGGTGGATTAAAACGTAGAATTGAGCAAGTTTATAAATTTTTCGCGGACGACACACCGCTCGTGACAAGATCCGCGATTCTGTTCTTATTTGAACTGGTTCAAAGAAGAGAGGACCTCTAATGTAACGTTAAAAACTGAGAGAAGGATGGGGTGGTGTCGGGTGAAGAGTTTAGACTGACTTGACGTCAGTACTTTACATAAAATGTAGTCTACTACTTCGAAAACTTCCATAATAAAGAACCTCAAGAGGAATTTATCATTTAGAAGAGTTTTCTGTGTTCTACGGGCGGGAAAAGACGGTAAAAATTAGCGGGACGAAACATTTATAGAAAATAATCGATGTCTGAAAGTCTATGTAGACCAAGATCACTCCTAAGAATAACGGGGTCTCCATTTCCTATGTGGGTAAGGGAGGGAGGAAGGAAATCTTTACTTCCATGTTCGCTGTGGGGAGAAGGGTCCTAGGGAACACTAGTCGAAATCCGACCAAGGCAGTTCCTACAAGTCGCTTCACAATCAAGCCCCCATTTAATTATAGTAGGAAAAGGATGGGACGAGGGTCCCCTGGTTATGAGATCTCATCGTGACAGGTTATCTTTTCATAACGTTCGGTGTATATATCAAATTGTTAAATTTATTAGTGTAAAGTTTTTCATTTTTCTTGACTACTTTAATTAGAAATAAAAAATATATTGTACTAAATTTATATATTGCATACTTCAGTTATATATTATTTATATTTCGTTAATAATTCTATGAAATGTAAGAAAAAGACTATGATATAAGTTTTAGGTGGCCCATAAAATGGGAATGTCGAGTAGGACTAACCCTGACCAGTGTAAAGTTGTCAAACCATCGGTGTTATCGGTTACCAAATGAATAACCTGGTCATGTCCCGATCTTCGATTTCGTCTCCCGAGTATCCGACTGTCTGGACCCCGTTTTTAGGTCCAGAGTCTCCAGACGAAGTCAGGAAAGATGTTTGCAACACCCGAGAAGAGAGGTATAACATAAAAATCTCACTACAGGTAGGGGAGTGACTAGTATTAAAACCCACCCCCCGGTACGACTCCCCATACACCCTAGAATCAATGGGACGGTCTCCAGTTTGAGTACAGTGTACGTCACCTTCGTCTCAGAATTGGTAACCTGGTGGTTCCTTCAGGGTGGTGTCTAGTAGTACCTTTTTATAAAAAGGAACAAAAAATCCAGATAAGTAAATTTCCCACATTTTAAGTGGGAAATTTTTATGTGTTAAGTCACCCTAAATCATATTCGTGTTTCAACACGTCAGTAGTCGTGATAGATTAAGATCTTGTAAAGACGGTGGGAGTTTCCTTTGGGTTGTTATCAGTGAGGGGTAAGAAGTGATGGGTATCGAAATCCGTCGACGATTAGACGAAAGATACAGATACCTACATGGATAAGACCTGTAAAGTATACTTACCTGAGTCAATTTTATACAGATACCGGAGAAAGTGAATCATATTATGAAAGTTCCAGGTAGACAAAACATTGTATCTAGTCCTGATACAAGGAGAAATACTGACTTATTATAAGGTAACATATCTATCCGGTATAAAATAAATAAATAAGTAGTCGACTACCTGTAAAGTAAGTAAAAGTGAAAAACTGATAATACTTATTTCGACGATACTTGTAAACACAAGTTCAAAAACACTTTTACAAAATCAAGAAACCCCATGTATTGGTCCTCACCTTAACGACTCAATGGATCATTGAGACACAAATTGAAAAACTCCTTGACGATAAAAGGTATCACTGATAGTAAATATAAGGATGTTCGTTAGACATTATAAATATTAAAGAGGTATAGGAGTGGTTGTGAAAATAGTAGACCGAAAAAATAAAATCCGTAGGATCAACCATACTTGACCTTAGAGTACCAAAACTAAACGAAAAAAAAAACCGACGCGACCCGGAAGTAAGACCACCTATCTAAGCAATGTCGCGAGTCCAAATCAACGGAACATCGTGCACCCTAGAATCAAGGGGTGGTCGCTGACTTGGACGTAGGGACATAATTTTCCGTCTAAGAATTGGTGACCTAGTGGTCCCTTTAGGAACGTAAAAAAGAAAAACTTAAACCGACTTCCCCGTGAACCCTCGAAACTAGAAATAACACCGTACGCCCTAGATCAAGGGACTGGTCCCTCACTTGGACTCGGGGGACGTAACCCTCGAGTCTCAGAATCGGTGACCGGGTGGTGTCTCCATGGGGGGAAATTGGATAAAAAATTAAACTCAAAAATACAATTCAACATACTGAAGAAATAAGACCTATGAACAGGGAAGGGTCTAAATATCGAACGTTTATAAAAGAGGGTAAGACACCCGATAGAGAATTGAAACAAAGTAAATAAATAAATCCGACACGACCCAGAAGGAACAAATGGGACCCGAAAGAGGTCAACGTCTCTCGTCCCCGATGAGAGAACAACGCCAAGGGTCCGAGGTCTCGTGTCCGAGTTGTCATCACCACATTCCCGAATGAACGAGGCTCCGTTCACCCCAGCAGATCTAGGTCCCTAACTTGGTCACAGAGGAGGTGACCGTCCGCCTAAGAAAAAATTTTTTACAATAAATAATAAATACCGACACGACCCAGAAGTAACACACGTCCGAAAGGAGATCAACGACGTTCACCCCCGGTGAGATCAATCCCACGTCCCCGAGGAGAACAAAGTCTCGTAGTCGAGATCTGCACACCCGAAGTCATCAACACCGTGTACCCGCATCGAGAACACCGAGGGTCCGAGCTATCAACACCGAGTTCCGAATCATTGAGGTTCAGTACATCCTATCAGGGTCTGGTCTTTAGCTTGAGTACAGAGGACGTAACCGTCCATCTAAGAAATGGTAACACGGTGGTCTCTTCGGGAGAAAATTAAAAGAACTATCCAAACCATGCTTTTCACTTTCAGAGAGTCCGCACGGGCTGAGAAACGCTGGGGTACCCAATATGTCAGGTACCTTAAGAGGTCCGGTCTTATGACCTCACCCATCGGAAAGGGAAGAGGTCCCCTAGAAGGGTTGGGTCCCTAGCTTGGGTCCAGAGGGTGTAACGTCCGCCCAAGAAATGGTCGACTCGGTATTCCCTTCGGGTTCTTATGACCTCACCCATCGGATAGGTAAGAGGTCCCCTAGAAGGGTTGGTTCCTTAACTTGGCCCCAGAGGACGAAACGTCCACTCAAGAAATGGTTGGCTCGATACTCCTTCGGGTGTCAAAACCATATCTTTTCCAAAATTAAGATGGGTGTGAGGGGAGGTCGTGGTGCACCAAACACCCTAAAGTAAGGGTTTCGTCCCTAACTTGGCTCCGGGAACTGTTACTCTCGTTCTTCAGGATTGGTGACCTGTGGGTCCCTTACGAGGTTTTCAAAGACTAAAACTACTTCAGGTTGGATAGATAAAAATTTACAGATAAACGAACACCAAACCCATAGTATAGAACAGTTTCCAGTACTTTTAAAAGTGGATTCAAAAGAAGTTTATCAAAAAGATGAAAAACAAGAATATAAATCCGGAAACTAGGCAAAAATCCATTAAAAACACATACCTAAGTATGTGTTTTAAGTAAGAGACGTACACTTATAGGTCAGTCAACAGAGTCATAGTAAACAACCTTTCATATAAGAAAGGGGTAACGTACCAGAACTGTGGGAACAACTTTTAATCAACTACTACTCACACTCAAATAAAGATTTGAGAGTTAAGATAAGGTGACTAGATACCTGAGATAGGAACATAGGGATGATATGACATCGAAACCTCATCCGAAACTTAAGTCCTTCAGACTCACGAGGTTGAAAAAGTTCTAATAAAACCGATAAGACCCAGAAAACGTACAGGGATGCTTAAAATCCTAGTCGAACATAAAAAAAAAAAAGATCTTTTTTTCAACCTTAAACCTATGTCGAACATAATTCAAGTAGTTCAATCCCTTATAACGTTAAAATTAAAGTTACAGTTGAGAAGGTTAGGCACTGATGTTCTACAGAAAGGTTAGTAAATCAAGAAAAGGAAATTAAAGTTGTTTAAAAATTTATCAAAAGTCAGATGTTCGGAACATGAAGAAACCAATTTACATAAGGATTCATAAAGTAATAAAAACTACCTAAACACTCCAAAAGAATTAAAATCCCAATAGAAATCACACATCTTTGTGTTGAATAAAAAGACATAACAGCAGATAGGACTGTGAAAGGACTTAAGTGAAAAATCGACATTATCAACACAGACGTACATCTGAGAAATCCTATGAGAGATATATTCTAGTACAATAGACGTTTATGTCTCAAAAATAAGAAGGAAAGGTTTACGTTACGTAAAAGAAAATGAACGGTGTATCGAGACGGATCTTGGAACTCCTGTCTTGACCTATCTTCGTCATTTTCGTCTGTAAGAACGGAACAAGGACTAGAATCCTCATTTCTAAAATCCAAAAGTGGTAATTCATACTACAAGTGACACCGGAAAAGTATCTACGGAAAATAGTTCAACTCTTGCAAGGGAAGAGAAGGATCAAACTCACAAAAATAGTATTTTCTCAACCTAAAACAGTTTACGAAAAAATCTTAGTCTGAAGGAAAAAAATTTAAAATAAAAACCGACACGACCCAGAAACAACGACCCGAAAGAGATCAACGTCACTCGTCCTCGATAAGAAATCAACGCCACGTGCCCGACGAGTGACGCCACGAAGAGAACACCGCCTCGTTCCCGAGATCCCACGTGTCCGAAACCATCAACGTTTTGTTCCCGAATGAGCGGGGTTTCGTACACCCTAGAAGGACCTGGTCCCTAGTCTGACCATAGGAGACGTGACGTTCCACCGAAGACTTGGTGGCCTGGTGGTCCCTTTGGGTTTACGACAAAGAAAAAAATTTCACTAAAAAAACAACAACAACCGTATATTAACGAAATGTTATGATACACTTAAAGACGATATGTTGTTTCACTTAGTCGATATATATATATGTATATATATGTTATATATATGTATGCACGTACGATTCAGTGAAGTCAGTATAGGTTGAGATTCGCTGGGGTACCTGACGTCGGGTGGTCCGAGAAGACAGGTACCCCTAAGAGGTCCGTTCTTATGACCTCACCCAACGGTACGGGAGGAGGTCCCCTAGAAGGACTCGGTCCTTAGCTTGGACGTAGAGAATGTAGAGGACGTGACCGTCCGTCCAGGAAATGGTGATGGTGGTGGACCCTTCGGGGTTTATATGTATATAGGGGAGGGTAAACTCGGAGGGAGGGTGGAGTAGGGTTTACGAAAAGGATGTAGGTAACTCTAGTACCACCCTCCCCTCCTAGGGGAAATAAGTTGTTTATAATTATCAATACTTCACAAATGATACAGAGTCCGTGATAACGTCGTTGTCGTCCTCTTCTGGTAGGGGTACAACACTACTTCGAATAGTAATGTCCGTACCGACGGGACAAAGCGACAGGGGAGAGTGGGGTGATGTGACCTCGGTAAAGGAATGGGGAACAGAGGGTACTCAAGAAGTCTGGTCTGATCTAATACTGGGACCACGAACAAGTGAGGGTGTAGTCTCGGAAGTAGTGTGGTTGAACGGGAACACAAAGTGAACCACTTGAGGACTTTCGGGTCGAGTTGATAGCGTGGAGACTTTTCTGAAGGGACGATAACGGGTGATAACGTAAACCGACCAGAGGAACTCAAACTCGGTGTATTTCCTTTCTGGACTTAGGAACTTACAGATCAGTTCCGTATATCTTGTAAGGTATTTCCCGGAGTCACACAAGGATCTTTACTCCGTTTCGTTCTGGTTAAGGGTAAACGTCCACCATTGAGGACAAGTGTTGGAAGAAGGACGAGTGTTGAGTGAAAGGTATTCTCTACACAATCGAAGGACCCCGACGGTAATAGATTAATGGTGATTGACCACCGAATTTTGTTGTCTCTGAATGAACGAGAGTCAAGACCCCGGTCTTCAGACGGGAGAAGGTCGAAGGTCTTACCGATGTACGTAAGAAACCGAACACCAGTGTAGTGACGTCGGGACGGAAGTCTACCGGAAGAGATGCACAGAAGAGGGACCGAGAAGATTCTTGTCAACAATGACCTAACTTCTGGGTGAAATTAATTACGTCCTACTAGAATAGAGTTCTTGAAATTAATATGGACGTCTCTGGAAAATAGGGGTTTTTTCAGTGTAAATGTCTAAGGTCACCCATTCTGAGACGTGAGGGTTACGTCCCCTGGGTCCAAGTTAGGGACGAATCCCTTGATCTAGGGTGTACGGTGTTGATTCTTGATCGTGTCGTTTTTTTTTTTTTTTTTTTTCCTTTAGACATACTTTGAGAGTTTACAGGGAAATCGAATAATAAAAAAAAAAAAAAAATTCGTTTCTTTCCAAATAACGTCCCGGTTCGTTTCTCTTGTCCACCTACGAGTTTTTGGGACTTGAGTTCTATCCAGGAAAATTTACTCACCAAAATCTTACTATTTACCGTTGGGTGAGGTAATAAGAACGGACCTCTTAGGGTCCCTACCTCCTCGGACAACCCACGGCAGATACCCCAGTGTCTCTCAGCCTGTACTGACTGCGCTGAATCGTCGTCGTCATCGTCTTACCTGGGAATAATCAAATTACCCATACAGTGTCTCACTAAACGGTCCCTTGTGTTGTCTACTTCCTCTTTCGTCCCAGGTCACCTTTTCGGAGTCCCCTATTCGAAATCGAGACCTAGGTGACACTCGGTTGCGAAATCCGGAGTTTATTGAACAAATTGGATAGACCCGGAATCAAGTAGATATTCTAATCCCTCCAAACTACCCTACTTCGAGGTTCTTAAGAGTTTTGAGAATTGTAGGATTCTTTCGTCAGTCTGTTGTATACATGGCAAAAACGGATTCCCTTTTCGTAGTCTTTTAGAACTTTAACAATCCTTTGAACTATGGTAAGACCCCGGTAGTCGAGGTTTCACGTCACTTGGACGGGGTCCACCATTCTTCCCCTGAACATCCTCAACTCCCATATAAATTTGAAGATACATACACCCTAAATGACGTATGTATGATCGTGTCTTCGTGTGTGTCCTGAATATTTATTAAATTATTTAATTGTCACCTGCATGTGAGTCTTTACGAATGATCTTATGCACTAGTTTCAGAAGGGACCGCCAGGTCACGAAACTTGAGACACGAAGGTGACGTCCCCCGTGTCTACACTAGGGACCAGTTCCTTCATCCTAGGACGTCTAGGACGTACGGTACCCCGTGTCAGTTTTTTTGTTTGTTTTGTTTTTCTGATACACTCGTCTTTGTAAGCCTCTGGTGGCTGGATTCTTAGATCAATTGATCCGTCAGTCTGGGTTGTCAAACTATTGGTCTGTCCGACACCCAATTCATAGTACTAATTGAATCGTCACTGAGGTCACACCAAATATAGGAGACCTGTCATTTTGGTATGAACTGTAGTTCGACTCAAAACTAGTCTTCAGATGTGGGTTTAAATAATTAAAAGTCAATACAAAGACGGTAATAAAGACAAAATAACTGGTCCTCGACCGTTCGAAAGGACTTTTCCCAGTATATTAGTTATAAAATTCGAAACGTCCGGTGTAATAGAGAGTGACAAATTCAGACGGTAATATCGTGACGGAGTCTACTATGTAGTTTACTACCCGTACGGACCTAAGGTTATTCTGAAACACTTGTGACTATAAACTTATAGTCCATAAAAAGTGTACCATGTTTTATAAGACCCTGAAGGGACCACTAGGTCATCAATTCTTGGGTGGATGGTTACGTCCCTTGTACCCAAACTAGGGACCAACCCTTCTAAGGTGTACGGTTCCCCGTTAATTCGGACGTTCGGATCTCGGGTACAAAGTGTTGCTCTTCGGTGGTGTCACTTTTCGGACGTGTGGCGTTACTTTTCATTGGTGAGCGGTGTTGATCTCTTTCGGGTGCACGTCGTTGCTTCTAGGTTACGTCGGTATATACTTATATTTTGTTTGTTTTTTTTTGTTTTTTTACATAAAAAAGTTTGTAAATTCTTTTATTTTTGATAAGAATCGAAGATCCCAGTAAGTTTTTATCCTCTGTCACCTGACCTACCTGGGCACCTGGTACCAAACGGTTAGGGACACAATCTGGAGTTTTCAAACAAATTCAGATTAGTCGTTTGTCTTATTAGGCTAAACGTATCGTTATGGAGACTTGTCCTTTGTGTGTACACTTTTGTCTGTGACACCTGTATCGATTTCCCTTTAGGTTTTCATTACGTCTTTAAATCTCCTAAGATATTGAATAGAACTAGATCCTGATCTCTATTTTTTCATGTAAGATCCCTGGAGAATACGGAGAGTTGTCACCCGTAGAAGTGTCTTGTGAACTGAAAGATGACTTCCAAGTACTTACAGAGATAAAAGATGTTCATTATTAAATAAGATCAAACGGAAAGAGGTCATTAACGTGTAGGTAGAAACACTCTTACTTAGAACGGATGTTGGTGTCTATTTGTTGTCTTCGATCTCGTAAAAAACACTATGAGTTTTTAAATGGGAGAGTTCAAGGGGTTCTTTCCTATCACTTCTTTGACCGTTCATACTGACGGAACCTTTCCTCTTACTCCCGGTTCGCCCTCCTCGTCTCTCTTACAAGTCACACGCAAGAGTAGACGGACAACTGAAGACAGTCCACGACCGCAATGAATAAGTTCATTTGTTGGTTAGTGTTTGTATTTTTAATTCATAAGGTCTGATTAAATTTCAAGTGGAGCGGTAGAATGGAAACGTGCGATGGAACACCACTGAGGATTGCCCTACCATCGAACCTTGACCGTCACACCGGGAGCGGAGAGGATTGGGTTTCTACGTGAACTGCGGGTCTCACCCGTCGAAAGCCTCCTGTCTCGGTTGAACGACTCTCAACCCGAGATTTTTATTTGTAAAACGTGTAAAGAAAATCGGAGGAAAGAGAGGTATTTCCGGAAGTGTCTACCGAAGAAATGTAGTACGAGAGTTTACTGATCGACTATTTATAAGTATGAATACCTTTAGCATAACATGTATGAGGTTTGGGGGATCGGTCAATTGTAAACATAAAAGGTAATAGAGTTCCCACAACGGGGGAACAAGTACCCGGAACAGGAGATATTTTGTGTTTACACGTACGTCTGTGTGTCTAGTCTGTGGTCACAACCGGACACACACTGGCTGAACGAATCTCCGTCAAAAAGGGCAGTTCTCCGGTACAGACCTCTGTAACACCCAAAAGTGACAACCGTCCCACGTCCCGTGCGTCGCACACGCTGACCATAGATCACCCATCCGTTGTTCCCACGACGAGTTGTGGTGTGATACGTGTCCTGTCGGGGGCGGAGAGGGACGGGGGCGATTCTTACCTGACCGGGCTTCCGGGTGCCATACCTCCGGGTCCCGTCGTCGTACACTCCGTCTTTCGTCTGGGTCTAATGTCTGCTTAGGGACTTCCCTTATTTCAGTTTCACGTGACCTTGACAATTGCCCTTTTGAGTCACTCCTGCTGCCTCCGAGAGGTGTTTCCGACCGGAGAGTAAAGAAGAATAAGTCTAATTATGAGTTACATAATTCTAATATGTAAATTCTTGTTCAAAAGAAATTTAGAACTGCGAGTTAAATATTTATAAAAACACTCTAAGGTCAATTTTACATTTTGTGAGGGAAAGTGAACAAGAAGTTAATTACGAGCCAATGGAGTACACAAACCGTCCGACTTAAGGGGATTTGTACTTGTGGTAAATGTTTAAACTAATTTAAGGGAATTCGTAAAGTTCGATGTTTAACTTGTACTACGAGAGTTCGTAAAGTTTCGGGTGTTTCTCCTGAGTGTTTGTTCGGTCTGAGTTGTAAAAAAATTTGCAAAAAAATTTTTTATGGAAACAGGTGTAGATCTCTTGCTCACTCACCGTACCTAGGGACCAGGTCTGGTGGGGACGTCAAGAGGTTGGAGACACGGGTAGAGTAGACACTTCGCTCACGGTCGAGAGTGTACCGTATCTCCACTTATCTCCGTCCCTCCGAATGTGTGTGTGTGCGCGTGTGTGTGTGTGCGCGTGTGTGTGTGTGTCCTGTGTCCTAGATGAGTGGTAAGACCCACAGGACATCATAGAAGAGAGGAGAAGTAGGGGCTTAAGAGACCGAAGGGCACGGGTCACGTTCCTAGACTGACCTAGAGAGGCGGTTAGTAATGAAGCGGTAGGTTCTCGGGGTCTCGAGTGGTGGGAGGGGCAGAGACAGGTGGTGTCCGAGGTGCTTCGTCAGACCACGGTCACCTATCACCGAGTGGAGGAGAGGTAAAATGGTGTGGGGGGTGTGGGCCTTAAGGACTACAAAGGAAGGATCGAGGGTACCGGTGGTCTTGGAAGTGGATTAACGAATAAACGACAGAGATATACTTTTATTGATGGGTACTTCTTAGGGATGGTTTCTGTCGGTACGCTGGACTACGATCTGTGTATCGTCACCGAATAATTTATGACTCACTTCTTTATACTTTATATCCGTGGTTAAGGTGTTCGGAATCTTTATTTTTCGAAAAGTAGACTCTTGATCGTCTCCTGACTCCTGATACCCTTCGTGGGTGTCACTGACCGTGTGCGATTCGACAGACGTCATCAAAGACAAAACAAAAAGTAGTCGTCTCGAGGTTAGAGTCTGAGTGCCTGACCTACCGACACGTCGTCGTCCTTACTTAAAAGTTCGGAGTATAGGGGTTCAAGAGGTCGTGACGCCGTGGGACGTCTCCTGTGGACACTAGACTCGGGGGGCCGGGTCCGTGGGTCACGGTTGAGTGACTTCGAGATGTCGCCGCGTCGGAAAAAAAAACGAGATTGTTCGTGACTCAACGAAAAATAGGAGTAGTATTCTTCAGAAGATCTTAAGAAAAATTTATGTTTCGGTTATTTTTCAGGTTCGGGGGTTACCTTTCTTCGAGAGATCCAGTCGCACCACTCGGGACTGTGTCGGGGTTGTCCATGAGTTCTCGGGTCAGTTTCTTTTGTGTGACTGTTTTCGTCGTATAATCGGTCAAATTAAATAAATTCTTAGTATGTTTTTTTCCTTTTTTTTTTCTCTCTCTCTTTGTTTTTAGTCTTTTCTGTTGTTGTTTTTTGCTTTATGTCTTAAAACAATGCGAAGTACCAACTAGCAAAAATGAACGTTCCCATATTTGGAACGATTGACGTCGGTTATGTAAAAAAATAACGTACTCTGGGTTAAAAAAAAAATTCAATGTTTAGTTTTACTAATCTTGTTAACAGAGACCTGTGAACCATGACATAGTGGTGTCTTCCGACTTCTTCGTCACGTCATAGTAGTCTTGTCACGCATGGGAAGTATGTGACTGCCTGTAAGTTTTGTCTCATCGTTATATTTTTCTCTCTAACATTTTTTCTTGTGTTGTCTTTGTTGACTTTCTCAAAATGTAGGTGGAAACAAAGTTTAACAGAAACCTAAGGTAGTGTACAACAGAGTTCTACGTGGTACAGTCTAATCATTTCCTCCTTCCAGATACGGATTCATGTTTTCATAGGAAACGAGTCGCCCTCCATCTTGGACCGTTTTCAAAATAACGTCTCTATGTCGCATGGAGAAGGGTGGAGAGTACCAACTACCATCTATGTTCACCAATAACTTTTTATTATAGTCATCAAACGTTTAAGTCATATTTGGTACTTGTCCTACTAAAAAAAAAAAAGACTACCGCCGCTCTGACGTTACACGATGCATCTTTTATGTTCGATAGACGGGGCATTTCACCTTCAGTCTTTCTTCCGAGTTCGAAGAAATAGGAGAAGTCACGGTGTTTATGACGGTATCGTTCTTTCCGGGAGTCCTGCTCCCCTACCCACCTTTTCAGTCCCTCAAGAGTGATTCCTCGGACGCCTGACTGGGAGTCGGGGTTCCTCCGAACTGGACATTCATACCTTCTGTCGGATGCAGCGTCCACCGTGGGGAACGAGCTGAGACGTGATGTTCTCACACCGGAGTCGGACTGTCGACGACGACGTTTGGTACACCAAGTTGACGAAGGATCCTCAGTCTCTTCCTTTCGGAGACTGTCTGCTCGAGTGGAGACTGTCCGGGAGAAAGTTTTGTGTGATCCAAGGGTTCTGAGTGGATTTATGTCTGTTGAAGATTTTCAGATGGTTCGAGTCTCGTTGTTTACTTTGCACATGTATTTCCTTTCCGGGTTCTTTGTGAGCACCACAGAAACGACTTTCAATGCCTCCTTATAAAAGAATTTTCATGTTTTAGACATCTATCTTTGTGTCACAAACGGACAATGGTGTCACCACCATTACTAATGGTGGCGCAGACACTCGGTAAGGACCCACCCGGGAGGACCGTTGTGATTAGGTTAACAATTTCTTACGGAGGTCGGGGGAGTCGAGGATCCAAATGTCGGTTAGATCAGTTCTAGTTGAGTTCCCTAGGGTGGTCGGACAGGGGAGGTGTCAATTGTGTGTCGTAGCCGGGAACTCCTTCGGACGTGTTCGTAAACACGACGAGATGAGTCCTCCTGTCGACAGGGACCTTCATGCAAGAGATTGGACGGTCATGCCTGCCTGTGGTCGTGTATGACCCGGACAGAGACGGGGAATTGACCACCCTCTCTTCGTCTAGTGGGTACGAGTGACTTTTTCATTCAAAGACTAATAATAAACTTCCGATTTTCCTGTCTGAGTTGAAGAAATTCTTTGTCTTTTAAACGTCGTCGTCGTCGGGTATGTAGTGACAAGTCTAGATGTTCTAAAAGGAGAGCCGACCTTTCGGTGTTCCTACTTCCTACACCACGTCCGGACTTTTTAACGTTCCCATCTTTGTTCAGTCCAAATGACTTCTCAACTCAAATTAGGGTTTACGTGACTTCTTCAATCTCCTCGAATTTCTTCAGAACCCTTCTTTAAAAAAGTCCACTTTTGTCCGAGTGATATCGAAGGTTTCTCGTTGTATTTACTCGTATCGATCAGTATATTACTGTCATAGTCTTTAACGTGAGTTCATGTAAGGGGGTTATGTTACGTAACGTGTGTCATTTTTTAAACATTATTTTTACGTTTTGTGTTAGTCCGTACAACTTTTTATAATTGTGTTTTGTCTGTGTCCTTAAGATATCATTTCTACGTTTTGGCTTAAGATTTTATGTACTTGTTTAAGTTGACTTCAAAAAGTATGTAAAGATCTCGTTTTTTCTTTTTTTATATAATATTCTTCGGGGGATACCCTTTGGTTCTTTTCTTATTTATCTTGACCTCCTCCCTTTTCTCTGTTTGTTCACCCACCCCAGGGTTAAATGTTCTTTATAAATGTAAGTCTTAAGTTTTCTTGAGTGGTAAAGATATATATGTGTAATACATGTATATATATTCATGTCGCATTCTAATCTTGCACCCAAAACCTAAAGTGGAGTTCATGAGTCTCTTTTTAATGATCGATCGATCTCAACGTCCATAGATTTACACAAAGGGAGTGAATGTACGGGAATTTTACGTGACGGAACATAATCTGTTAACCGTAGGTTGTTCCAGAAAAATGTTTACCAAAGACGAGTGTCGACATCGGTGTTGTACCTGACGGACGACGTATAGGGTCGTCGTTCCGCACGTGTCACGTACGTGGACCCATACCACAATCGGTTCCTCTGGAGTCTATATCCTTCCTATCAGCTGGTTACGGGTGGTGGTGACCCCACGGACGTAAGTGGTTTGTAGACAATTGGTCCATGGTCAAAGTGTCGCGGAGAAATACATTGTGGTAAGCATCTTTGATGACTTACAGTAAGTCCATGTAAAAAATTCTCTCATTAACCCATCCCTGAAAGGAGAATTGTAGATTAGTTCTTTTCCTGGGTTCCCTTTTTATGAAAAGGAGACAAGGATGAAAGTAGTTAACTCTACGTAGTTGGTAAAGATTAGATAGCGAAAAGAAGGGGGAGGAACCTTTCACCTCCCCTTACTCCCTTTCCAAGGGTAATATGTTGAGATGCACGACAGGACCATGGGAACCAACAGTAGGGACAATCTTCAACAAGACTCTCGTAGTGTATCTCTAATCGTTTACTTACGGGGTCCCCCATGTCGGTCTTTTAATACGGAGATTTTGTAATTATAAAGGGACCTCAAACCATTAGATCTTGAAAATGGAAATGTCTACTTCGTTCTATTTTGATTTTCCAAAATGACAACGTTGAGTTTTTCCAAAGACTTCACGATTGACCTAACCTTATTTATATATATATGTATGTGTGTGAGGATGTAACGAAACCTACGTCCAAGAATGATTGAATATATGTCTACACTTCATTTCTATGACTTCTCAACATCGCCGTTAAATCGTCGTCTTTCCCTTTTAACAAATTCTATAAATGAAAAAGTAGTTCAACACAAATTTTTATGGAATAATTATGAAAATCCTTAAACATAGTAACTATGTATAGACCTATTAGGGTGATTTGACGTCGATCTCTGGAACACCATACCTCCTGCGATCTGGTCCCCTTGTGATTGGAGGGGGTTATGGTAGACTCGTCGAGACCTGACCCTTTCACCAAAAGTCGTGTTAGCCATGACATTTGAGACTTTTGTGCTTGTACTAAGTATTGGTCTAGAAACACGAGTCGCGGTATAACGATTTTTCCCTCTTTTCCGTAATGTCTCCGGTTTACCTGAGTGTATGTCAAGTTGTTCCAGGAACCCAAGTCTGTACCGTAAGTCTAGGACTTTATGTTCTGGGCAAAATGTCTTCAATCGAGCACAAACTCCGAACTAAAAAAAACTGTCTCCTCCTGCAACTTACGACCCAAAGGGGTACAACTGGTTGGATTTTGAACGACTGAACCTATTCCCGTGTCACATTTCCAGCAGACAAGTGGAGGTCTCTCCTCGTACCCGTCTCCGGGGTTCCCGAGTGCACGTGTGGCGTGGTGGTACTCGCACCCGTCGGCCGTGGAGTCGAGGGGTAGGCAAATGTGCCGACGGAAAGACTCCAGATGAGACTCTCAAAAGTGTCCTGAATAAAGACCTGGAAAAAATTTTTACGCTTTGTTTCGACAAGATGTTTCTTGTCCTGTATGTGTAGGGGGAGACATTGTTCTATCGATAAGGTTCTCGTTTACAATGTAACACTTAACACTCCCAGTTGATTAAAGTATAATTTCTTAGGAGTATCACTTCGACGAACCTTTTTTGGTATTGGACGAATTTTTTTTTTTTTCTACGGGCGTGTGTGTTTTTTTCGTTTCAACCCGGTTCGGATACTCTCTGTCAGAGAGAAGGTGTTGGGACGGTAAGACAGAGTGACCTCTCTCGTCCTACCAATCCCAAGGAGAGGTGTCGAGATAGAGGGGACCCCACGACTACCTTCGTCTGATCCGAGGACTAATTTTTGTCTTGATTCACCCTTCAAAATCACGTCCACCTGTTGAGACGAGGACCGACGGTCGACCCAGATCACCGGGATTGTTCCCTATGACCAACTATAAGTGTACCTAGTGACGGACTCTATATTCCTATCTGACTCCTATTTTCAACGTAGGTGACCCGTTTTATACGGTTTCTTGGTTTTAATAAGAGTTAAACAAGAAAATCCGTAATTCTTATTTATGTAGGTTTCTTTCTTTTGAATACCACTTGCACTGGATTGATTTGAGTCCGAACATCTTTGTGTTCTCCTACTGTCGAGATCGAATGGGTAGTGACTTGTATGTAGAGTGGTCTAGGACGTTCTTCAAATCTTTCCTTGTTCCCTCTTGTCAAGTTGAACGTCTTGTAGACTTTCGTGATAATAAAGTGGGGAAGGAGTTGTGGTGAAACTAAAACACCCCACCCAAACTTCGGTTTTAGATTCCGATGGACCTTACAACTCGTTGTACGGCTCAAGACGTCGTAAAGGTAGTGTCCGATGAAGACGTCCACCACTCCCGGATTTGTTCTCAGGTGAAGCCCAATCATATTATTGAAAAATAAACTGTAGATGTTCTAACACCATAGAACGTCGAAAACTGGTCCAAATATGTTAGAGTCAAAGAGTTATCACGTTGGACACGTTCGTTTTTTTCATTTCCCCTTTTTTTTTCCTTTGTTTTTCTGGTTGACAGGGGAGTGAACAAAAATATTTGTAGATAATATCCGCTTTGTTTTGAATGGGTATAATATCTATTCACAGATAAGTGTAAACATGTAATGGTAAAAATTGTCGAACTCTATTTGAGATGTTACAGAATGTTGTGCAATTTGTTATAAGTTCAATGACCCATTGTTGTTAATTGTTGTTCTTTATTTGTATGTCGTCTTCGGAGTTCACAAAGGAGTAACAGATCAAATGTTGAGTTCATGTTTCAAAAGTAAAAATTCTCACTGTTTCGTTTAATTCTATTACTTCAATTTTTTTTCCTAACAAACGTTCTGTCTTCGGTTAGACATAAGGAAAGATGTTGATAGAAATTCAATTCTTTCTACATTGAAATTCTTTTTTGTCCGAACATCGGAAAAAACGTCGTGTGTAATCCTTACGATAATTATGTAATTTTAATTGAAAATTCTCAAAATAGTGGTTTTTTTACACACATGAGTAATGGAGCTGTTCTTTGGACCCCGTCCTTCTTACCCTCCTCCTCTAAAACGTCCCAAACTTCGTTGTGGGTCCATATTTGTGATATTTTTACGTTATTGGTTACGACATGTAGATGTTTACAAAGCGACAATGAACTGAAGACACAATTAGAATAAATGCGTACGAAAGTTTCTGTACGTGACAGTCTTGTTTTTGATCTTTTCTTGGACTTACGTACTATACGTTGGAAAGTAAAGTACGAAATTATTTGGATAACAAAATTATTCAACCTTTTTCTTTGGTTATATATAAAAGAGATAAATATCTGAGTTTTGTGTACGTAGGCCCCTATTCAGGGTGTCGTTACCGTACCTACATGACGCAATTGGGACTCGTGACATATTGTATTTTCATTTCGGTCAAACCCTTCAAGGTTCGTAAAAATTTGGTTAATACCAAGCGTCGAAAATTGTTTGAGTGTTTGTTTGTTTGTCTGACTGTGTATGTGTGTGTATGGGGAGACGAGTGGGTTTCATTTTCGTATGCCATTCATGGTACCCTTTTCGTGTTCCTTTCTGTCTACATGGTGACAGCCGTGACGACTAAAAGTCAAAACGATAGATAAGGTCCAAACAGGAATAAGGGTTCTTTTAATTGATCTCTCTCGTGTTGACTTTTTTTTAATATTAAGAAACCTTTGACAGGGACTAAAAATACGTTTACTATACGAAGTTGTCGTAAAGTCTATGTAGGTACAACTTTGGACAGACAAGAATACACGACGAGTTCGACCGTTACGAGACCCCCACTGCGACGACGGTCTCGACAAAGACGACCTGACGTTCGACAACTCTGACCAGACTTCAACTTTCCTCTAAATATTCTCCTCTGTGTGTTAAACGTCCTTACTAGTTTGGACGTTCCTCTTTTGTTAAATATTTCCAACGTAGGTCCTCTTGAGTGTGACATAAAATGTCGAAGTGTCTTTTAAGGTTACTACAATATTATAATTCAGTTACTTGTTCTAAGGTATGTGTTTGAGTTACTTATGATTTGTTGACTTGACCGGGGAAGTCTTCGTCGGACTGGGGAGTCGTCATAATGGGTGTTTACGGACTCGTGTAAGTACACAGATCCCGTTATGGTGGATGGACGACTCCGTCCTCTGTCGGTCTATGTCCTAGAAGGATCGGTGATAGAAACGTCAGATCTTTGCGTGTGTTCGTGGTGGTAGAAACCATACATGATTACATGGTCTCTCTGAGGTCTATCACCATGTTTAAGTTTACGTATGACTTTGTGATTGAAGATTCACCTTCTCACACCTTCAGTCGTTTGACCTGTCACATATGTAGGACATATTCTCCTGGACTTGAAAAGAGTACACCCTTGTCCCCGAGTTATGAGGTCCGAAGAGACATCATCTTAGAAATTTTTTTTTTTGTGTTGTCTTCTGTCTTTAGGTAAGAAAACTAAAAAATGTTCCACCGTTGATTGAGTTGACTTTAGACCGTTGGTTTTTATGAACTCCTAGTTTTTTTACGAGTACCTGACTGAGACCGGGCGTCCGTTGAGTACTATGTCTCTTTCCAGCAACGTTTTCTTTGTTTCTCGTGCACTGTTCCGTTCATGTCATTGACCCACCTGACGACACTTCACTTCGGACAGTGACTCCCTAACCACCCTCACCGGTCGGACCAGAGGGAACGAGGACGTACTGAAGTCAGGTCGGAGACACGTGTCACCGAAACTCAAGGTATCAGAGTGCACCGGGCTTGTGTTTCTCTGTCTACAGTCTCTTAGGGAGCAGAAGTATGGTCTCTCGGACGTGTCTCCAGTTGTCCCTCCCTTCCTCCCTCGTTCTCGCGACGTCGCGTCTTCGTGTTGTAGTCTTGGAGTCGGAGTTGGTTGATGTCTGTAGGTTTTCGAGTTGAAGGCAAGTAGGAAAATTCTTGTAGTGTCTTTCCTTTGAAATGGGGTGGTGACCTTATGTGTCTAAGATTCTACAATACTTCGTTTTATTCCTTTTGTTCCTAGATTAAAAGAAATAAGAGTGTCGAGTTTAGTTTCCCTTTTTTCTGAGTGGATGTTAAGCAACAGGTAGGAGACAAGAATCCGCTTGATAGACGTAAAAGTGTAAACACGGTGACTGTCTACGTTCTTGTGGGAGTTGAAAACAGGTCTGTGAGTCATGACTCGGTGTATTATGTATCATACACGCCGTTGCTTCTGGATAAAGTGTTTGATTAGGGTTCGAACGAAAAAACGTCAACGGTGCGGATCTTGTCTAACTTTTATTATTATTAATAATATATATATATATATATACTTGTACGTGTGTGTGGTCCGAGTGTGGATGACTTAAAGTTTACCTTTGACGGGATAGTAAATGGAATTTACTGTCAAAGTCTCGGACGTTAAGAAAAGTGTATAACCTAATCGGACAGGTTGAATTCCATAGTGATGACTAAAATTTTAATGTCAATAAAGACCCCAGACCGAGGGATATTTTCCCGACTACATAACCAAAACTATCGGTAAAACGTACACAGTAAAATTATACAAACAAATGACCTGATTACGGTCAAATATTCTATTAAGACGGTCAGTAAAGATGTCATAATTTCCTGTTTATATACCAAGATCTAGTCCATTTGCTTTTTCCGGAGTCGTTTTGTTTTGTTTTGGAACGAATATAGTATCGTTTCGATAGGTGAATGTACACAGACTTATTTTTGGACCGATTTTAAGTAGATTTAGAACTCAGGAAAAAGTATTTCACCCGGTTCTATAAGGTAAAAGTTACGGGACTTTACTTGTATTACTGAACTGTTGTGGAGACCGATCGGATCGTCGTGTCGTCCTAGCCAAGGTCCCGAGTTATCAGTTCAAAAGATGACGACAATCGATGAACTCCGTAGAAACACCAAAGGATCTACAATGAATCGGAATTTTTATTTTGACTGAACTCTGTGGTTATTCTGAACCCGCCCCACCCCCCTTACTTCCTTTTTTCCTTCCTTTACTTCTCTCTTCATCTTTCTTTTTCGATTCAGAGTTAGGGTTCGGGGACGTCCCTCTACTATCAGCCAACTTTCGTTCCTTTGTAGGTACTTATCTTTTCCCCTCTGCATTTGTCACACACCAGTTTCTGAAGGTGACACATGGAGACGGACTTCTTTGTTGTTCGTTGACCATTGACGGGTACATGAATGTCCCTGACTGACGGTTTCTCATTTCTCCATAAAATTCATTTGGAAATGTCTATCTTATTTACCACTCTTTTTGTCTTTATGATTGGTTATTCGTACTCATGTTCATAGACGTCTACTTAATATGACTAGATTGGTCACCTGGTGCCGTAGCAGACTCTGATGGACACTTTTCTTCTACTTTTAAGGTGACTTTGTGTGGGACCAACGGATTAAACTAGAAACTTCAGTTAAATTTTAGTAGAAACGTATCTCTTGGACCGGGAACTATGACGAACGTAGACTTACGATTTCGAGAGGGTACTCCCGAAGGGATACATTACTTATAAAGTTTATCGATTGTTAATGTTTGACAAAAGTTCACCTTTTACCGATCCTTATTATCATTATATTCCATTACGATTGTTGTTTTATTAATGTATCATTTCAATCTTTATTGTCCGTAAGTGATAAAAAGATCTTTAGTGACGTTTTACATTTGCGTCGTCAAGTGTTATTTTCGTTCTCAACCACCTTTCCATAAAATCAGAACATGTAGAAGGAAAGTAAATTTTTTAAGATTAAAAACATCAGTCGTGACAATTTCGAAGGAAAAACTGTTGTATTCCACGAAGTTTATTAGTATTAAAAGGATTACCAACTATTGTAACTCTGACCCTATAATTAAATTGTTCTGAAAAAATTTTCAATTTTTGAAAAGGACTTTTGGTATAAGGTCGTTAGTTTATCCTTTTGACTGGTTTTTTTAAGTGTATATTTGTTTTGTATGAAAGTTATGTAATACTTTTTCATAAGTATATATTGTAGTACATGTTTACCTTTTTATGGAAGAATATAAAGAAAAAATCTAGTCGTATTTAAAGATTAAACTCGACAAAGGGCCATAAACCAGATATTTGATTCTTTTCGAAGAAAAATCCCAAGTGAAGAAATTGATTCTACCGTCAAAAGAACAACAAAGAATAGATAATTTTTTTTTTACCACTCTTTCATATATCAGTTGTAACATGTAAAATTCTGTCCGAACGAAAAACATGGTAGTGTAGTCGTTTAGAATAGGAAACTTTCTAATATTACGGTTTCACTTTCTTTCACTTTCACTTCAGCGAGTCAACACAGGATGAGGAACGCTAGGGTACCTGACATGGAATGGTCCGAGGTGGCAGGTACCCTAAAAGGTCCATTCTCATGACCTCACCGGACGGTAAAGGAAGAGGTCCCCTAGAAGGGTTGGGTCCCTAGTTTGGGCCCAGGGGACGTAACGTCTGTCTACGAAATGGGAGGCTCGGTGGTCCATTCGGACATTACGGTCTACACATCCATTTATGTCTTGACACTTCTTTCCTATTGTGACGACACATTAGCTCAATTTGTTCCACTTCCGGAATTGAAACTCCGTCCGACTTCCAGTTCTATAACAAATCTTTTAACACAGTTTATTCTGAATTTCGTGTTACAGGTTACCTCTTTTAAAACGAAGAAGATCAGGTACTGTGACCTGAGTCTCGGATCTGTCCGAGTCTCTACACTGTCTCCTGAGATTCATCACCCTCCTTCCCAAAAGTACCCTTTATTAAGATTCCATACAATGAGAGGAAGTTCAATGTTACTTTATATTGGAAGTTCTTTTGTTAAAACTAGTAAGTGTCAGGAGACTTAAGTAGATTAAAATTCGAATGTCAAACACTCCCACTTTATGGTGTACTTTATCGTGTTTAACTAGACATCTGTCATCACGACATTATCCTCTTTCGGTTACAACTTGTTTATTATGTGTTATACTACGTCTTCACCTTCTTTTCCTACGTAATCTGTTTGTTACCTTGAACCACAAAAACAAAAACAAAAAAATTAAAAATTTTCAACCTGAAATACTCTCTTTACGATTCTGTTTCCTCAATATTTTTCGTGGTAAATTGAGTTCCTTTATATTCCAACCCTTTAATCATAGACAAGATTTATTGCCACTTGTTAAAGTTTCGTTCTCAGAGACCTCGGTTTAACTTCCTTTTCCTTTTCAAACTTTCAATAGAAGGGTCGAGGAGATGTTTTTTCGGGAGGAGATGTCCCGAAGGGACCACCGAGTCTGATATTTCTGAGTTGGACGTTACGTCCTTTGGGTACAAGCTAGGAACCCATCCCTTCTAGGAGACCTTTTCCCTTACAGTCGGGTGAGGTCACAAGTACCTGTCTCCTCGGACCGCCCAATACCCAATATCAGGTGACCCAGTGTTTCTCAGCCTGTGTCAACTCGTTGATTGTGAAGGAAAAGATGTTTTATTTAACAAACGATTCGATATTGAAAATATAATTCTATTAAGAATTTACCTATTTTGTTGAGTCATAAAATGGAAGACACCTATAATTTCTAGGAAACAGAAAATGAACAAGTGTTCTAAACTTTGTGACAAATATATTAATGATACTTCAGATACTTTGTAATCAACTCACTTTTCATGTAAATTTTTAGAAATTAGTCGACTACACTTTATGAGATTAATATGAAATTCCGTTACAATTTCGTACAATTGTTACACTAGATGGAACTGTCACTATTAATAATATCGATATTTTATTCGTAGTGTGATGTCTCCTTCACTAAAACACCTGAGAAGACGACCATGTCATCTATCCTTAGACGGACGGTTACGTCCCCTGCACCCAAGATAGGAACCAGACCCTTCTAGGGTATACGACTCCTTGTTGATCCAGGAAGGTGGTTTAGATGACGGAGTTACGGATCTCGGAGACGAGGAGTTACTTCTCATAGGGGACGAGCGATGTTGGTCTCTTTCGGGTGTTCGTCGTTACTTCTGGGTCGTGTCGGTTTTTATTTATTTATTTGTAATAAAAATTTTAACACAGTTACTAAGACTGTACCGAAAGGATTACAGTTGTGTGTAATTTGTTTAAGATTCAGTATACACGAATGACGACTCCTCCAAGTTTCTTTATCCGATACGGAAGGACCTTCTTACGGACGAAAAGAAATTGAAAGACCGACGTGGGGTCACACGTGTTAGAATCCATGGGACTGATCCCTACCTTAGGTACCGGGGACGTGAGCTTCACACCTTAGAGTTGGTGACTGGTGGTCCCTTTAGAGTCTACAGAGAAACTTCCGGGTGAGGAGTGTAGGTCGACAGACTCGGGTACGTCTGTCATTTTTCCCGTTGCAATGGTGTAGGAAAGTGAGGTCCCTTTGACCATTCCTAGTCGTAAAAGTTGTTTTATATGGTCACGAAGTTAAGACCGTTATTAAAGTTTACTTTCTGTTATTGGTTATAGGATATACCTGGTTAGTTTTAGGATAGGTTCCGGAATCTCTTTAAACTTATTTTAGACCACTTGACATGGTTATAGAATTAACTATAACATGATATCAACATATTTTACGATGGTGACCCTTTTGAGTACATGTTCTTTAGGGATAGATAATGAGACATATTGGAGTGCTCTTAGTATTTTAAATATGTGTGTTGGGAGGGAGGGGTGGGGAGTCTTGGTCTAGGTCAAACTCTCGAAACGATGACTTAATCCCTGGTATTTGGTCCGAATACCTGTTTTAGACCGGACTAGAATACGAATTGTTGTCAAATTCCTTCCCTCCCTCTTTCATCGAATCTTTCTTTCCCTTTTTTTAAGTGTTTCTTCTCAGTCGTCTCTACTATGTGCGGGACCGTTCTAGATGTCATGACTGATAGACTGGGGAGAGTATTTTTCAAGTCCTAAGCATGAGATCTGTCGAATAAATGCCAAAATGGGACGGACACCGTAGTAGTATTAACCAAAGGAAATGTGTCAATGAAGAACTTGGTCCAGAAGTAAATCTCAAACAGTAAGGTATTTACAAACGTTTATTCGTTTTTCACGATATATGTATGTTACCTCAAGTCAAGTCAGAGAGTCAGTACAAACTGAGACGCTGGGGTACTTAGCGTCGTGTGGTCCGGAGGGACAGGTAGTGGTTGAGGGCCTCAGGTGGGTTTGGGTACAGGTAACTCAGCCACTACGGTAGGTTGGTAGAGTAGGAGACAGCAGGAAGAGGAGAACGGGAGTTAGAAAGGGTCGTAGTCCCAGAAAAGTTTACTCAGTCGAGAAGCTTAGTCCACCGGTTTCATTACCTCAAAGTCGAAGTTGTAGTCAGGAAGGTTACTTGTGGATCCTGACTAGAGGAAATCCAACCTGACCAACCTAGAGGAACGTCAGGTTCCCTGAGATTTCTGAGAAGAGGTTGTGGTGTCAAGTTTTCGTAGTGAAGAAGACACGAGTAGAAAGAAATCTCAGATTGGGATGAATAAATCGAATATACGTCTCATGTAGTACTCTTTGCGACCCGACCTCCTTCGGGTCCGACCTTAGTTGTAACGGCCCTCTTTATAGTTATTGGAGTCTATACGTCTACTGTGGTGGGAATACCGTCTTTCACTTCTTCTTGATTTCTCGGAGAATTACTTTCACTTTCTCCTCTTACTTTTTCAACCAAATTTCGAGTTGTAAGTCTTTTGATTCTAGTACCGTAGGCCAGGGTAGTGAAGTACCGTTTGTCTACTCCTTTGTCACCGACTGAAATAAAAAGACCCGAGGTCTTAGTGACGTCTACCACTAACATCGGTACTTTAATTTTCTACGAATGAGGAACCTTCCTTTCAATACTAGTTGGATCTATCGTATAATTTTTCGTCTCTGTAATGAAACGGTTGTTTCCAGGCAGATCAGTTCCGATACCAAAAAGGTCACCAGGACATACCTACACTCTCAAGTTGATATTTCTTTCGACTCGTGTCTTCTTAGCTCCGAAAACTTGACACCACAATCTTTTCTGAGTGTTTTTCCTTATTTCTTGACTGTGTCCAATGTTGTACCTACTTGTGACTTTTGTTATACGACTCACTTTCTTCGGTATGTATTTATAGTATACAACGTACTCAGGTAAATATGCTCCATGGTTCTATACGTTTAAATATCTGTCTTTTCTCTACTCTCCAATAGTCTCCGACCTCCTCAACACATTACCACTACCGACCTGTCGTGATACTTATATTAGTTACGGTGATTTAGCATGTGAAATTTTACCGTTCAAACAATACATAAAATGGGATTGAAATTTTTTAAGACATTATACGGTCTTTAGTAATTTAATATGTGAATTCACTTACTTGACATGTCATACACTTAATGTAGAGTTATTTCGACAATTTCTTTTTTTTATTTCTAATTTTTCTTAAATTTTCTTTTATTTATAATTTCCGTTCATTTCTAGATTTCACACCTATTCTCCTCAGGATCATTACCTCTTTAAGTTCCTTCTTTTATGATTTTTAAAATGTTTATTTTTATTAAGTTTTTGAAAGATTTTATTTCTGGACTTTGATGTGTAATTTTCTCGTATGGTGGATGGATTCTTATGACTGGTTCTTACTGATTGTGTTCTATTTGAGATTATTTTACTGGTTTGAAATTTCTTAGGAAGCATGTATGTCCGTTTTTTCTTGTTAATTTATATTTTCCCTTTCCTTTAATCTTGTGGTAGTTTGAGAGATAGAGTCTTCTCATTTATCGTCGTAGAATTATTCTATAAGTTCTTTTCTTTTACACTTTATTATCTGAAGTACAGACCATTTTGACAATAATGGATATCTTGATTCTAATTAATTCCCATTTTTCTTTTCATATGATATAGTAACAGTCTACGGCTGTACATCTTTATCATATTGATAAGAAATTTATCTTACCCCCTTCCATATACGTTTATTCAATAAAAATTTTTCATAAAAGTCCTTATGACCCTATCTCACGGGCATTATAAAATAGTAGGACACACGGGACTTTGTGTTCCTAATAACCACACCTTCTTTCTTCTGGCTTCATAGTCTCTTTTCCACTTTGATTTTAAGGTATCAAAATTAGTCCTGTTTATTTAATACGTGAGTAGACACATGTACACATACAGATGACATTTAATGTATATGTGTGTGAGAGAGAGGGGAATCGAGGCAGGTGTACGTTTATGATTTGACTACTGTCATCAATGTAATCATTGACTTTTGACTTAGAACTTCTGTATTTCGTAATAATACTGATTTCTTCCAGTGAGTGATATAATACCACATTTGTCAAGTTAAATGATTCTTATACGTTAAACCCCCCCGGTACGACTCACCATTCGTCTTAGAGTCAAAGAACTGGTTCCTATCTTGGGTACGGGGGACGTCACCTTTGTACTTCAGAATTGGTGACCTGACGGTCCCTTCAGGAGTTTATACATTATTAAATTTTGAACGTAAATTATTATGAGGAGTTTTTGATAATTTTTATATAGTGTGAATGTTACTATTTAATAGTATTATCTCTTTCGATTTATGTCGACCTTTTAGTCATGTTTCGTTTGTATTAATGTTACGACCGTTACTTTTGTCTAATAGAATTGTTAATTGTAAATTTCCTTTATTCAGAATGAACGTTACTGTTTATTTTCGGTAGTAGACCAGGACAGTCGAGTCGGGTTTAAAACCATCGAAGGAGGGTCCTGTAAGGGGAGAGGTGTGAATAGACATTTTTTTTGTCATTACTTTAAATGTAATTTGAGTGAAGAATCCTTCAGATAGTCTTTTCGTGCGATATAAACTTACACGTGTAAAATGTCTGAATGACACATATTAAGATGTACCGGTCTACAACTTATAGGACCTCAGTCTTTGAAGAATTGTAGTGAAAAGGAGTGAAAAAGTAGAGGTCTTGGTTCTAGAACTTATTCTTTTTCGTTGTATATTCATATTTTTTTTAATAGTCCTTATGTGTACTGTAAAATTTTTAAAGGGTTGAATGGATTCTAGGGGTATAGTATAGAAGGTAAAAAAAACCGTAAAACTTGCTGACGTCATTCACACAGTCGTTTTATGACTTTATCACGTAAGACAACTACGTGAAGGTACGGGTTTTAAGACAAATTCTTAAAAGGATACAACAATATTAGACGTTACTGTTCTAAAATACTTGCTAAATTCCGTAAGTTTACCGTTAAATTGTTCAAATAAGTAGAGTCGGATCAAGTTCAGAGTGAAAGAAGAGGTTTCAGAAGGGAGTGTTAAGAACCTGACAAAGGTCTTACCCGGATATGAAACTGACGAAGATGGAGATCGATAATTATGTAGATATGATACACCAGTTTTCTACAAACGGTTTAATCTAAAAACGTAGAAGTTGAAGTGAATGACTTTTATACTTATGTTAAATCGTGTATTCTTGCGAAAGGTTGTAATTCAGTATTGAACATTTCAATAATTCACGGTCTTCAGTCACTTCGAGTTGAAAACGACGCGTTCATCTTGAGATCCGGATCTCGAGACCTTTTAATGATGACGGACTCGAGGACCGGACCGAATTCATGAAAGTTTTTCGAGTTGTCAACGAGTATGGACGTTGGATCAAACTCTTAACGACTATGTATCTTTCGTCTCTTATCTCCAGATTAAAAAACTTATTTGTATCATCGTCCTTAAGAAATACTTGTGATTCATGACTTTCTGTCTGGTTGTCTGAACTTTGAAGGGGAAGTTTAACTGTTTTTGTTTGTTGTTTTACCCGACATTATTAGTCGTTGTCAATACATGTATATACTTTGAGTATGATAATGGAAATAGATCTCATTCTTAAGGACTTGCTAGAAGATGTAAATAATCCGGTTGAGGATAGTCAGGAACAGCTTGTAGATTTTATTTTGTTTAAATATTTTTTTACAATGTCGAGTTTACTGGGTTACTTGACAATGGATAATTTGGTCTAGTGCAAAATCGTATGCATAGAAGGTATTAAGGATAATCAACTTAATTTTCCTTGCGTGTCTGGGATTTCTAGAAGTCCGTGAAGTTTTAGGATCTTGAGAAGGGATCACCGAGTCTCTCATTTCGCAGACGGCGTCGCGTCCATCTGGACCCAAGCTAGGGACGCAGTCCTTCTAGGAGACCTCTTCCTTTACCGTTGGGTGAGGTCATGGAAACGGGCCTTTTAGGGTACCTGTCTCTTCGGGCCATCGGATGTCAGGCACCTCAGCGTTTCTCAGCCTGTGCTGATTCGATAAAGTGAAAAGTTGAAGTGTAATATGTATGACAAAAGTGATTCTACAGAATAGAAGGGTTGTTGTCAGAAGTCGTCACCTCTAAGATCCGAGAGAGTTTCGACGAGACGAGTGTCTTAGTTAAAACTTATGTGTCATCCTATCACTAATTTATTGACACATTTATTCCTTTATTAGTACAAAGGAAAGGTTTGTAATGGATAGTCATAACTGTTCCTCTACGTTTTCTATTCGTTGTTCATATTGCCAGTTGTACAAGACTTAATACAATGATTCTCCTACTAAACAATTTTTATATATATATATAACCACAGGTCCGAGGTTGTGTGTGAATGACTTATTCCCAAATTCTTTCTCTTTTCCCAGTTGTCCTTTGTATTAATATAGGATAAATGTTCAAATAAATTAATTGATCTGACGATGTACGAATTTTACAAATCTAAGACGTCCACTGTACTGTTGAGACATCGGTTTCTCGAGGTTACGTTTTTTAAGAGTAAAATCCTTGGGTAAGATACTTCTTTAATGGACTTCTCTTCCTTAAGAAGACTTATCTTCTTATCGGCAATATTAAGATCGTGAAACACTGCGTTTTTTTTAATTTTGATGAACTTATAGTTATTTCCTTATTGACTTCTTGACAATGTATTCGACTTACCTCTCATGATGTGTTGACAATTTTTACACAAGTACGATATCGATTACTGAATATTCTCTATATACAGACACTATATGACTCTTTTGATGAAACGTTCATCATACAAAAATTTTTCGAGACACAAATCTGTTTGTACCTGTTCCCAAACAATCCGACGAGGACAAGTTTAACAGTTGTAAACATTGGAATGGTCTACTCTCACCTTCACCCGTCCATGAATTACTCTCATAACCGAGGAGTAATAAGTGAAAGTCTAATCAAAAGTAATGACTGTCACTTATTTATTGTACATGATAAAGTCTTGATCTTCATTTAGCCACTCAGCAAAACTGTTAGGGAGGTTAGTGGTTTGTTTTTCTTTTGTGCTTCCTTTCCCTTTCCCTCTTTTTCTTGTCCCGGTTCCAAAATATTCAAAAACAAAACAATTTACGGTAGTTACTAATATTTGTCGGGACGGTCGACACAGTTATGCCTGATGATGGTTGTCATTTGTGGTCAAGAACCTTTCCTGAAGGATCATTTTTTACGATTGAATTATTACTGTTACAAAGTTCATAGAATGTAGATAAATAAGAGGTTTTATGAAAGTATCAAAAGACTTGATGACTTTAGAGAGTCTGATGATTATAATTACCCCATTTTAGATATGTATATTCTTAAAGATATCGGGATAAATCCTGAACAAATTATGTTCTTAAAGGTTTATATGTGTTTACATTTTTCTCTTATAATATACTTGGGTATGCATGGGTAATAGGTCAAAATTGTTGACAATTATATACCGGTTAAAATAGTTATAAATGTGAGGGATGATTGGAAGTGTCTAAATGGGTCCATGAATTTTAATTTACGTCTTTCAATAAAACTGCATCAGTAGAAGTTAATTAGATTGTTTTGGTAAAAAGGAGATCATTAGATTTTAATATGTTGTACGTTATTTGAGTTCTCATTTCAGTGAAATGGACTTACTTTAAATCATTTAGATGACGAACATAATATTCTCCAGTTAAATCCACAGACTATTGGTAGTTAAAGATATAAAGTATGTAAAATACAGGTTTCTTTTGATTTTCGTTGTCGTGGAGAATCTTACCCAAAATCATGGAAGATTGTCCACTCTGAACAGTCATGAGTAAAAGGAAAAAATACTAATAAAAACTTTCAATGGAAATTTCTTAAGAGGTCCTATCAGACCTCCACCACTATGGTATCCTCTTAGCTCCAAATGTTACCTAAAGTACTGTTAAAGATTTCGTAAAGAAGGTATGACGTTATTTTTTTTGTTTCTGTAAATTGGTCAAAGTCGTAAACCTATGAGAAGTTAATGGACTGATTTACTTACGATATTTTTGATGATAACATGGTTTGTCATTTTTTATCGTCCTGAGTTAATGGAAATACATTTGAAATGTACCGGATCACGGAGTAAGTGTGGAAACGTGTGTCGTCCGTAAGTTATTTATTGAAAGAAATGATGGCCCTTGAGGATGAACTAAGAAGGTGTTCATAAATAATATTAGGAGAAAAGGGTGCCCTTTCTCTACTAATATGACGTGTAACTAGTGGCTTCTGGCTTGACGAAAGGTACAATGTCCTTCGGTACTAAAATGTCGTTTTAGTAATCTCCTCCGTTGAATTTTTCAAAATTTGTCATTGGTGAACTGGAAAGACAAGGAGTGTCTGTGGTATGTGACAGTGTTAAAAAGTCCCTATGACTCTCGACTTTACATGGAATAATAGCTTCAACTTGGCCGAGTCTAGAGATCTAAGACAACGAGAAGACAGAGGTACACATTCACGCGGGATAGGTTTGTATTTTAAAGGTTAGTTCCGTCTCTTCTGTTCATTGTATGTGGTAGAAAATGTGTGTGGATACATTGATTTTTTGAATGGTTTGAGAGTTCAGAAAATCGTTGTTATCTGCGTTTAGAAACAAGAGGACGGTTAAGTCTTTAGTCTTTCTGTATAAGTCCTCGCCATTGAACTAAACTAGATACTCAAGCAGGACATTGCTGTAATTTTTTTTTTTTTCAGTGACTGACACAGACGGCTATGATCACAAGACTCTAGACAAGGATCGTGAATTATCACTCGACCATAGGACTTTTCATTTCTTACACTAGTGGGGTTGAGAGGTTTTTCCTTTTTTGACGTTTGTTACTGAACTTGTCGTAAACATAAGTCTCATTGTGAGGAGTGACGTTCTCTTGTTTTTGAGGGTATTTTGACAATTCACTATTAGCGTAACAATTCACGATAGGCAAACCAACTGGTGTCACAACGACTACGTGTCGACGAGACCTAAGAGTCTTTTTTTGAAGAAATTAAAAAGAAAAGATAAAAAAATTTAACGGTCCAGTACCCTGTACTTCTACCTCCCCTTCCCTCCTCGTTACACGGGAGTGAGTTCGGTGACCACCGACTTTTCCTGTAGTTCACCGTCGACGACTGTTTCCATTACATGTAGGGGTCTCCAGACGTTCTTCCTATAAGGATTCCTCGGTCCTTCGGGATGACGTCCAGAAAATGTCGAAAATACTGATTCTTTCTGTCAATACTACATGAGATATGAAATTCCATGTACGTTATGGTTTCATAGAGGTTTTGACTGTGTACGCAGCTCAAAATGATAACAGGTTATAATTTCGCAAAAGGGGTTACTTCACTTTAAGTCACGTCCTGAATGGTTTGACGACTTAGCGAGATAGTCGTGAGGTACCATTAAGGTCTCAGTATACTTGAGAAGCGGAAACTAAAAATCGAGAAGATAGGCGAACATTACTTTATGGACTCGACCGTCGAAGACTCTACTATCGTTATAAGACATAGTTCAGCTTCCTCTTTTTTATTTTCTAGTGAAAGCGTATTTCTGTTCGTCCTTTTGTAGGTGGTGATGCATAAGAGGAATTTAATCTCTTGGGAAGTAAAATCGACACGTACCAATGTTCTTGTGAGTTTTAGTTCTGATGTAAAGGTCAGAGGGAATGTCCTTTCACACCCGTGTGAGGTGGGTCGTCCAGTGTACCTGTTACAGGTCCTTTACAGGGATTAACTTCTATACAGAAGGAGAAAAAAGGAGAGACGACCGACTTTGTGTCTCCGTATTACTGACTTACACTTTATCGACAGTACCTTATACCTCCAATTGGACCTTTACGTTCAGACGTATATTTCATGGTTCTGTCTTCGTTGGATCAGAAGTTCCCCAGTACGGTCACGACAAGATGGATTGTTTTAAAGATATACTCTTTTTGCTTGAAGGTGAAATTCAGTAACACTATCACCCAAAAGACAGTGAATTGTCGGTTTGGACTAGGGTTGATTATGTATTAAGGATTACCTGTACCCGGATTTAATGATCACTTTGTTTATGTATTTTATTAACTATTATGGATATGGATGTTAGAAATTTTATATATTGTTCTCGAAACGACGACGACGACGATTCAGTACAGTCTGAGACAGCTGGGGTGTCTTCCGTTGGGTTGTCCGAGGTGACAGGGACCCTAAGAGATCCGTTCTTATGACCTCACCCAACAGTAAAGGAAGAGGTTATGTACTTTCACTTTTCACTTTTCACTTTCACTTCAGCGAGTCAGCACAGTCTGAGAATCGCTGGGGTACCTGACATCGGATGGTCCGAGGAGGCAGGTATCCTAAGAGGTCCGTTCTCATGACCTCACCCGACGGTAACGGAAGAGGTCTTGTTCTCGAAATTTATGTGAATTTTCTATTGAGACTATTACCATTATTGATAGTAGATAAAAGGTGAACGTCTTCGTTTTCTTAAAAAAAATTATATTTCGTTTTGCACCTATTTGTATATTCTAAAATAAGATGGGGAAAGTTTAATTCCTTACTCCGACTTCACAATGTGGATGGATAAAAAATCGTTTGAGTAGTCGTTTGCGAATACTCGTTAAGGTCGACCTACCTCCTTCTTGACTAGACTCTGAGAATGTTAAGTACTTCAAATGAATTGTTATTCTCGTATGTCTTTCCCGGAGACTTCCGTTGGTGTTGGAGACGTCAGTAATTTATTCGTTCACATTAGATGTAAGTAAGTCTCATTTAGTAGGATTATCTTGTATCGTCTCGTTCTATTTTTTGTCGTTTTGATTTCTTAGGATCAGTAGATCTGTAGAGGTCTAAGTTTTAATGTGACTGTGAGTTCATTCGTAATCTACATACTGGTGATTATACTGGACTTTCTTGCACTATATAATTATAAGACTAATTTCTGAAGTTTTCCGGGGTTTTGATAGTTCTCGACGTAGAATAAGACACGTACTGTGAATGGCGTAAGTTGAATGTTCTTTTATTACTTTTGTACATTTTACAAGTCATTAATGATCATCGAATTTTTTTTTGTAAGTTATATGTACTAAATATAATTTTCTTTTTTTGGATTTCTAATTGACTTTACATACCCGTATTAAGAAAAGTGGTTTTACGTAGGATCTTTTTGTATGGAATAGAGGTAGGTATTTAGAAACAAAAAGACATTATAAATCATAAAGGTGTCCTTGTAGTTCAAGTCTAGAACTGAGTATTCTATACGAAGGTAGTAGTAACGAATGTTGGGAGGGGAACGCCGGTCAGTAGACGTTTCACTTTGCTACAGCGAGTGTTAATTCCATAGACTGATACCACGGCCTTCGAGTCCTGAGGGCGACCTCTTTGTGCCACTTCACTTTCCCTCTTCCCTCGGTTACACGTCACCCGCAGGAGAGGGTACGGTGCACGGCCGCCCCCTCTCCTTTGGGACGTTGTGTTTCGGACCGAGAGTTTCAGGTTTAAGTCACCTCTTTCGGCTGTGTACCGTTACCGTCGTTGCCGACACACTGTCCCCGTCATTGTCTCTGGACTCAGAACCCCGTCTGTGAGTTCTGTGATCCCCTTCCTTGAGTGAACGAGATCCTACTGATTGATGATCTCATCTTGTTCCCAAGAGTCTAGAGTCTCTCCTATAATCTCTTAAAATACTCCTTTGTTACATAATAAGTAAGATTTCCCAAACATTCACCGTTTTTTTCTTTTAATGGATCCTGTATTAGTTGGCACAAGTTCAGTATAAATGGAGTCGTTGTAAAAGTCCCGGTGGTTCAAGTAGTTATTCAAGTAGGTCCCATAATCCTCCCTCCAGAAGTCGATTAAAAAGATCAAATAGATCATCCAGAAAGAAGTAGACAACCCGGGAAAGGTGCCGTAGGACTGAACAATATTCCGATGACAACGACAACCACAATGACAATCGATCTATTTCATGTACACAATTTTTAGTCATGTCAAATTTGTAAACAAAACAAACTTTCATGTAAAGTGTCTGGTGCACCAATGGACCACGTGACAATCCTCGTCCACTTTATTGACCACATCTTCTTTTTGATCCAGCAAAACTAGGTTCTGGACTACGATTATTCCGTGAAACTTATCTCAGACCTAGATATGAAAAGGAAAAAAAAAATAGAAACAAAAAGAATACTAGAAAAGACTAATTGGTCCCTAGACTTTCAATTCCTTTCTGTATTTGGTAGACAATTGTGTTCATGTCTTAAAAGTTTCCTTTGATGGTAACTCAAAAAAACATAACGACTGGTTGTTGAATATTTGGTGATTGATATCGTCAGGTCATGTAGGTATGTGGTACTCCATTTACGGTACCAAACTCCAATTTGTATTAACTTGTTTTAACTGTAGTGCTGGAAAGTATTTACTCGAGTTGACGGTCTTCTGTTCTGTTCGAACCTCGAGGGTGTTTCGTTTCTAATCTTACAGACTATTAAAAATGTCCTTTTCTTTTCCAAAATCATGTTATAGGGTAAAGTTTATGTGTCTTTATTCCTGGGAAAGTAAATATAAATTTTATAATTTCTTGAATGGTAGAAGTAGTAGGAGTGATCTGAGTAGAGACTTACCCAACTTTAGTAGTAGTAGAGGTCTTGAGTACAAAAATCTCGAGAGTATCAGTGAAAGAAGTAATAGTCTCCGTAGTCTAAGTGAAGGTGATAGTAGTCTTGACGATGGTCATTCCGGTGGATAAAAAGCACGAAAAAACCGAAGAGCTAAATAAAGAAGTGGACGGGTGGTTTGGGTTTGTTCTCAGTTTTACGTGACACCATTTTTAATCCTTTAATATAAATCAAGTATTCGATTATGTCAATTAATTAAGTTTTTTCTTGATGTCTTCTTTTCATAAACGTATTCATATGTTCTTGTTCTCCCCTTCCGTGGGGTAAGATGATGAGAACGGATCTCTTAGGGTACCTGTCCTCGGACCGTCCGACGTGTCCGAAGGTGTCCCAACGTGTCTCAGTTTGTACTGACTTAGCTGATTCGTCGTCGTCGTCGTATGTTCTTGTTACTTTTTAAGTACTTGTTAATATCGGAAAACTTGAAGACATTTTCTAGTCCAATATATGTTAATAAAAATCCTCTTTAATACATGTATTCATATTTGAGTTCTGTCGGAAGTTTACGTGTTCAAAGTTTTAAGTCCTTTTGTTTCTACTTTATTAGAGACCGTAACAGTCTTACACATATAGTCCAACTCTCTGTTCCGGATTATTAATGTTCAAAAATTTGATGAATTTATGAAATACCTTATGATGGTTTTTTTTAGATGTTTTGACGTAAAAATTTTCAATTTGTTCCACGATTAGCCTTAATAGAATGACCTTTAAGTATCTTCTATAGATCTCATTAGTTTTGACTGTTCTTGTAATTTTTCCAAGTGTATGATTACTTTACCACTCTTCTATTAAGTCTTTTCCCTTTGTACTGGTAGGTGACTGGTGAGATTATCCAGTGACTGAGATCCGGTGTCGTAATGAAACACAGTTGTTTTATTTTTTATTACGGTTAATGTTGTCGGTTGGACGAAAGTCTGTATGATTTTTATATTCCCTTTTTCGTAAAGAACGTTGTCTACTTTTGGATTCCAATTTCACAGTCCGTGACACAAATCTTGTGTGTCGTAGTACATATAAGAATAGTCGTAAAATCTCTCTCGGACTCTACAATTGAAGATTTTCCCTTTCTCGAACCATTCGTGGATTTGTGTTTAGGTTGAAACGTTAAAAATATTTTACAGATTGTTTGTATTTACTCACATACGGATTATTAATTATTTGATTGTTTTCAGAGAAATTTCTTCTGATATATTTGTGTGCCCGAAGGGTCCACCGAGTCACCCATTTCTTAGACGACGTTACGTCCTCTGTACCCAAACTAAGGACCCAGTCCTTCTACCGGACCTCCTTCCGTACTGTCAGTTGAGTGAGGTCATAAGGACGGCCCTCTTAGGGGTACCTGTCCCCTCGGACCGTCCAATGTCAGGTATCCTGACGTTTCTTAGTCTATGCTGACTTCGCTGACTCGTTCGCGCGTATACGTGTGTGTGTGAGAGGGTGTGGGTGTGTGTGTCGTAGTTGTTGTTTCCAGGTCTAAAACCAAGGGGTAAATAGTAGGTCATCAACACACTTGGATGTCTATCGCGGATTGGAAGGACACGGAATTAAAGGACAGATATTTTGACTTTTTTATTTCGGAAAGTATACCTAGGGAACGTCAATTTGTTCTGGTACGTACCCGCCACGAGTTATTTCACGGGTCGTGGTTTGACAATTTCGGGGTCAAATTTTACCCCTAATGGCATATAAGTTTTACTGTACCCGGTACCCTTAAGGGACCATCAGGTAACCAATCCTGAGACACGAAAAACCGGGGTCTAAGTTAGGGACCAGTCCCTTGAGTCTAGGGTGTTCTGTACGTCAGTTTATTTATTTTCTGTGGAGGAAATTTTTGTTTGGTTTGTGATGTACTAGGTTAAATTCCTCCCGTCAAGTCAAGTCAGCGAGTCAGCACAGACTCAGAAACGCTGGGGTACTTGTGGTGTCGTGGTGTCTTGGTCCGGAGGGACAGGTAGTGGTTGAGGGTCTCGGATGAGTTTGAGTACAGGTAACGTAGTCACTACGGTAGGTTGGTAGAGTAGGAGACAACAGGGGAAGAGGAGGTCGGAAGTTAGAAAGGGTCGTAGTCCCAGAAAAGTTTACTCAGTCGAGAGGAGTAGTCCACCGGTTTCATAACCTCAAAGTCGAAGTCGTAGTCAGGAAGGTTACTTGTGGATCCTGACTAGAGGAAATCCAACCTGACCAACCTAGAGGAACGTCAGGTTCCCTGAGAGTTCTCAGAAGAGGTTGTGGTGTCAAGTTTTCGCAGTTAAGAAGTCACGAGTCGAAAGAAATATCGGGTTGAGAGTGTGGGTATGTACTGGTGACCTTTTTGGTATTCGAACTGATCTGTCTGGAAACAACTGTTTCATTACAGAGACGAAAAATTATACGACAGATCCAACCAGTATTGAAAGGAAGATTCCTCGTTCTCAGAAGACTTCCGTCATGTACGGGCTTTATGTCGAACGTAGTTTTACGAATTCAAATATAATGAAGGTCGTGGTAAATTTCCTTTTATGAGTGGAAAGGCGAAGAAACAAAATAAAAGGAATGTTCCTGATAGAGAACCACTTGACGACAATGAACCTCGACAGTTTAGTTAAGGGTCGTTTGATATTTCGAAAAAAGACAGGCCTCGTCCCTTCACAAAAAGTTACTCACTGACATTTTGAGGAGACAAGCATCTTCTCTATTTTTTCACTGTCAGTCACCGAGTCATACGTTTTAATAATATATATTTTATAATGACTTTCATAGACGAAGTTCATTCATGTGAAATAATCGTCGTAGAGGTTTAACCTATGTTCAACCAATCGAAGTGTATTAATATTTCGGTCGAATCCTTGAGTCGTGGTTACAAAAGAAAAAGTCTTTACGACGTCGTGTCCTCCTGAGGTACACCTTTTTGACTTGTATTCCCTGACTAAGTTTTCCACTAAGTCTTGTCGACCTGAGACTTATATTTCCTGAAATTGTTAGGAAATTGGTTAAATAAAGTGTACATAAAGGTAAAAGTCCATACACTTTCTCAATTTTTATTAATTTAGATACAGAATGATTTTTTGTTTTTGTTTTTTTTTTCAAATAAGTTAGAATGTTCTATGACTATTAGGTCCAGTCTTCTTAAAGTCATAAGATCCGTTCTGATAGGTTTACTTTACATTACGTTTGGTTGGCGTTGAAAATGTGAAAGATCTTCGACGTAATCCCGAAGGGACTATCGAGTCAACCATTTTTTAGACGGACGTTACGTCCTCTAGGGTCAAGTTAATGACCCAGTCCTTCTAGGCGACCTCTTCCCTATCCGATAGGTGAGGTCATAAGCACCCAATGGGAAAACCGAGTCGACCGTTTCTTAGAGGGACGTACGGACGTTACGCCCTCTGGACCCTAGCTAGAGACCCAACCCTTCTAGGCGACCTCTTGCCTTTGCGATGGGTGAGGTCATAAGACCGGATCTCTTAAGGTACCTGACATATCAGGTACCCCAGTGTTTCTCAGCTTGTCCTGATTCGCTGAAAGTGAAAGTCCTCGATGTAATTTTTCAATGTTTTTTGTTGGACAGTGATATTTTACAGTGTTACCTTACAAAATGTAAGATAAAGGAATTCAGAAACTTTGAACCACGTATAAAGTATGAACTTCCAGTAGAGTATAACCTCTACGACGTGATCGGTACATCATGGATAGTAGAGTCTCCGTCATGATCCGTTCTATGTCTAATCGTCCACGTACGAGACTTAAATTTCCTCAAAATTTAATACAGAATTTTCCTCGGTGAACTTACATAGGGGATTCCAGAATTTTCCTCGGTGAACCTACATAGGGGATTCCGTTTTCTATGGTACCACCGTTTTCAATAAAACGATCAAAATGAGGGTCTCAACCTTACAAACCAATGCGTTTCGTTTTTTATTGCAGATTTCGGAAAGAATTTTAAGAAAACTGAAAAGTTCCTAATAGACGTTACGACTGTGCTTTCGTATTATTTGACCCTGTTTGCTTTGGTGATAATATGTCGACCTATGACCGCCAAAGTTTATATGTTTCGTTTCTGTTTTGACTTTGAATTTGGTTCGACAGTCTTAAGGTTTCACATGTTTTGTCTTTGGTTCGGGAAGGTAATCAGGTTTATGACCTGTATTTTACAATTTTATGAATTGTAAAGTCATAAAGATACAATGACAAAAAGTTATCTATATGACGATACCTATGTGTCCTAATACTTTTGAGTCTAGTCTTTTTTAATTTTCCGTTCTTAAAACGGAGGTCCTTTACGATTGTGAATTTAAGTAGAATCATTTCTGAGTTTTGGTATTTGTAATGAACCGTCAACTTTGTTTTAGTAAGTTAAGAGGGGGCGGGAGAAGGTTCCGAAGATTACAAGATCGAAGAGGGCATCTGACGTCTGGTTAATGTTGTGTGACCTCCCTTTTTTTCTTACAATAATCAATATTTATTTTTATACATACACCAAAGAATGTTGTGTATGAAAATATATAAATCAAAATTTTTTTTCTAAAGTTCGGAAGGGACCACCGAGTCACCATTTCTTAGGTGAACTGTTACATCGTCTGTACCCAAGGTAGGAACTAGGTCCTCCTAGGGTGTACGGTGTCTCGTTGATTCGGGAACTCGGTGTTGACTTTGGGTGTACGGGAACTCAGGTACGAGGTGTTGTTCTCTTCAGTGCCGTTACCCTTCGGGTTCGTGACGTTTGTCTCTTTTCGGGTACGTCGTTGTTTGTGTGTCGTGCAAGTTTTTATTCATTTGAATTTTTCTAAAGTTTGTTCTTAATCGGTCCACTGTCATAATGTCGTCACTTGCGATGACTTCGGGGACGAGGTCAAAAAACACGAAATTCATCTATATATAAGTGGTTTTTGCTTTTGGAAACGTCATAATGTATAGGTACTATAGTCACCAATGTAGATACCTATCGGTTCAATATCACTACAAATAAACAAATATGAAAAAACTCGATGGGTTTAAGAAATATTTATGTATAAGGAAAATAACAGTATTTTTACATAAAAAATTTCGGAGTGACAATTATGAGAATGTTGATACGAAATCTTTGTTTCCGAAAATATTCATCTTTTGAAGTTGTGGGGTTTCTGATTTTGTTTTGGTTTCTGCGTAGACAATTACGTAAGAGGTTGAATGAAAAGGTAAGAACTAAAGAAGAGCTCGATCAACGTGTTGAGAAAATTGAAACCTACGATACGTGTTCATAAACTTTTTAGAGACCACTCGTCTGGTCTTGACTGGGGTGTACCTAAAGAAGTAAGAGACGAGTCGTAGTTAGTCTAGACGTCGAACGACTTTGGCGAGAGCTCGTTACTGGGTGACTTCCGTGTGTTTGTTGTCTGTAAAGTTAGAAGCTCACACTAAATGAAGTTATACTGATTAAGTTAGTTTTCTTACACATTCTGTGGTAATTGTAATTAAGTTACTTCTTAAAAGTTATTGAACCCTTGGAGATTTGTTTACAAAAAATCCTGTGAGTGTGTCTCGACAGAGTTTTAAGGATAATTGATTATGTCATTAAAATCCTTTGTCAATACAACTAAAAATTTCGATACGTACGATACGATATTTACCAATAAAGAAAATTCAATGACATTGTCTCTTTTGACCCTTTTATTCCTAGGTCATTAAGTAGACGACAAAATGCCGTCTTTATATGACACTCGACTGTCTGTAATGTGACCTATTTTGATTGTTTTTGTAGCAGCCCATGTAATTTTTATGAACCTCAATTCCTTTTTTCCGAATGGTCAAACTGACGAAACAATATGTAAAATTGTATCGAGACTCTTTCTTCTTGAAGGAGTTAAAACTTCCAGTGAGGTCATTTCGAGTCGACAGCTCGTTACATGTAAGGAGATTCGAAGTATAGGTATCGTTGATAAAGGTACCGTGGTTGTGGAGACTTATTTTAATTTTGTGTGTCATTGATAGTAATTTATATCATCTCGAAATTGTATGTACCTTCTCTAAAATCGTTATTAAATCTAACGATGACTCTTGTTTATTACATGTGACATTTAACGTAATGGAGGCAAGATGACGGACTTATTTCAGTGACTTAAGAGATTTACCTCAAGGGAGTGGGGTATAAGGTTCTGCCAAGTATATCCGGTATAAAGCACCAAGTCTTCGTGGACTTTTTGGGGGTTTGTTTTGTATAATGTCGACTTTTTTATTGTACATTTTTTTTGAAATAGAAAATTTATTTATGAGTGGTCACCGTGATCGTATCTGTTGAGACCGAAAACCGTTAAACAAGACTTCAAGATTTTGACGATTCGGACAGAACCAACCGAAACTTCTTGGTTGTCCTGTATTCAAAAAACGAAATACTGTAAGTAGTTTTTGATAGACATTTCTTATTTAATTCCTTGTACAGTGAAATCATGGTTCACAGAGATTAGAGTCTTTCTGAATTGAAAATAAAGGGATTCCGGACCCCTTTGTGCGTTCTCAGGATTTCTCATTTGTTTGTTTGTTCTTGTCTTTTTTTAAGACCTCACTTTTATTTAGTACTAATAGAACCCCTCCCTACGACAACCATTGTTCCGGGACGTGTACTTGAAAAAGAAAAAAATGACTGTGGGTATGTGGATAGTAGACCAAGTAGTTTGGGATTGTAAAATGGCATAGACGACGTCTAACAAAAGAAAAAATTTCAATGTTTATATTTGTTTCGGGAGATACACTAAGAAGAGGAACTAAAGACGGTGACACGATCGGTGTCTCCGTAAGTGACTAAAACCGTGATTAGAATTGATCTATAAATTTAGAAAAGGATCTATGTTTTTTTCAATGATGACACCTTTTACTTCTGACGAATTTAGTTTACCCCCCAACCACTCCCGGATACCAAAAAGAAAAACTAATTGACGACAATGTGACAGGAAGTCCACCGACTTTCCTCAAAGCATTGAAGAAGTCTGTAGTGATCTACGGTTTCGAGAGTGTCCTGTTGAGACTACGATATACTTAAGACAGTAAGACGATCGTGACTATGTCAAGAACCCAGGTGGTGAGGTAATCTTGGTAACCGAGGTTAGTATAATTAGACAATGTTTAGAATGTTTCGACCCACGAAGAACCATAAATCCAGGTGTAAGATAAAATTCCGACGTATAAGTCGTACAGGGTATGGATAATTGTAAAAGGATTTCGTCCTTGATTTGTCACCGGAGTATATACTGTCGATATTTTGTCTTAGTTGATAGACTGAGGGAACGTTCGATACATTAGTAATTTCGAGAGTAACGTCGTCAGAAAAATGAATTGAAGTCTTAAGGGTATATAATGTAATTGAAAGTACAGTAATTTTTTGTATTTTAAACAACGTTTCCTATGGTGAGGTAGCTTCAGTAGTGGCGTGGTTACATCTTCAACAAAATTGGAGCAAAATATAAATGGTGGTCTGACTGAAAGTGGTTATTCGCTTCTTATCCATCGTTTTTATTGTGGGAAGAAGTGTGAGGGTAATACAAACCTTCTTTAAAAAGGTATAAATTTGACTTTTTCTTTTCTCTTCTTGAATTATGTGAAGACAGAGACTTTATAAATAGGGTGGGTTTAAATATGTCATCCCTTTACTACCATGATTATGTGAAAACAGAGACTTCATAAATAGGGTGGGTTTAGATATATCGTCCCTTTACTACCATGGTACTACCCGAAATCCTTTCAGTTTCCTGGAGAATTCTAGTATGTGTTTGAAAGAGTGTGTGGTCACGTATGTATGTATGTGTGTGCACACACACATATATATATATTAATTATATATTCCTAGGTCAAAAGTTTCAGATAGGAGTTTTTTGTAATGTTTGGTTTGAGAGGGGTTCTTTTTCCGTGTTATAAGTAAGATGGTTATAAATGATACGTAAAAGATATACCTTTCGTGACATTAATTCTAGACTCCCTATATATTCTTAATACTACTTATCAATGACGTCGGGAGGAGCTAATATGACTGAGTCTTTAATTTTTATAAAGATCTACGGGTAATGTGCAAAATCAAAACTTGACAACCATTAATCGGTTCTGTGTTATGAGAGTGGATGGTTGGGTAAGTCATTTGGAATAGGGTTTTTTTCAGTGACTACCCGTCTCGTTGTGACTTCGTTGAATCCTGATCAGACATGTAAACGAGTGAATCCTGATCTACGTGTAAATAAATAAGTGACAGTTTCCGGAGCGTCTCTTCACGGACGTCCTTAATCCAAAGAGATCAGATGGATCGGGACACTGAGGTCCTTAACCACGGATCATCCGGTTATTTTTGAACGATTTACTTGTAATTTGACACGAAGATCTTTCACTTTGAATAGAAGAAGGTTTACTGTCTTGACAAAATTGTACTTGTGTCCATGTCCATATGTTCAAGTAACTTATGTGTTTATAGATTTGGTCAGAGGTTTGGTGTGAAGTACTACGTTACTGTGTGATGGACAGGTGTGTCGAGATAATGTGACGGGAGAATGTACGTGACATAATCAAAGTAGGTAGTTATTGTCAAAATATTTCTCTTTGTTACTTTTTTAGGGACTTCTGACTCTCTTACTTGGGGTATTTTTCTCTGTTACGGATAAAATGAACGGTGATGTATTGGGTGGACCGTGTAATAGATTTGGTTTTTAGTTGTTAACACCGATCGTGAGTGATATGAGAAACACTTTATTGAGTTCGTATAAGTTTTCGACTCTGTAATGAAACGGCTGATTCCAGACAGATCAGTTCCGATACCAAAAAGGACACCAGTACATACCTACACTCTCAAACTGACACTTCTTCCGACTCGCGGCTTCTGGAGTACGAAAACTTGACACCACAACCTCTTCTGAGAACTCTCAGGGAACCTGACGTTCCTTTAGGTTGGTCAGGTAAGACTTCCTCTAGTCGGGACCCTAAAGAAACCTTCCTTACTATGATTTCGACTTTGAGGTCATGACACCGGTGGAGTACACTTCTCAACTGAGTGACCCTTTCTGAGACTACGACCCTCCCTAACCCCCGTCCTCCTCTTCCCCTGCTGTCTCCTACTCTACCGACCTACCGTAGTGACTGAGCTACCTGCACTCAGACTCACTTGAGGCCCTCAACCACTACCTGTCCCTCCGGACCGCACGACGTTAAGTACCCCGGCGTTTCTCAGCCTGTGTTGACTCGCTGACTTGACTTGACTTGACTTGACTTGACTTAGGAGAATTGTTGAGATGTTTCACCTTTGATAGTAAGAACGGAGTGTCTATAAATGACTTACTGGTTGACTTCTCTTCTGAAAGTATGGAATAAGTTACTTACCTGGTTTTACAAAAAACGAGGTTATAGGGAGTTTAGAGAAAGTCGTAGTATGAAATTTAGTAAACTTTGTGACTTGGATATTTTTTCTTTCCCTTTTTTTTTATGTGTTTAATTTACGTTTAGGATAGTAAGATCGTCATAAGTCCTTATTTATTTTAGTCCGGAACTGTGAAGATTTTTTTATGTGCATGAGTAATTCTGGGTAGGAGTATACGACCAGTAAACGTTTACTTTCAAGGGTGTCTGTCAGAAATCGTGAATGGTGTTTCGGGAAAAAGATGAGTTGTTTATTAAAAGTATCTACTAAGGACGATAACAGGAAGGAAAAGGATGTGGTCGTGGTAGCGGATAATTCTTCGGCCGTGCTAGAGGTAATCCATCCTTGCAAAGTACAACGACTTTACTTTTACGACTATTAATTAGAGAAGGAAATCTATAAAACCACTAGCCAAAGAGTATAATAAAATCGTTATATAATTATAACAGATAAAAATATGGTTACTGTATGTCAATCGAATCACACCTTTGATATGAATGATATGTCCTTATGAGACAAAGTAAAACGTCGTACATGACAATTGACGTGAAGACCCTTTGTCGTAAAAAAAAAAAATTTGCTTGACTGTCTTTACAAAATAGTTCGTTAAAATAACCACGGTAAAAAGGCTTTCGTAAAAGAGTAAAGTACAGACATAGTATGAAACCATTAAGAGTATTATGAAATTTTGAAAAAATAATAATAATACAAACAATGACACTAGACACTACTCACTAGAAACTACAATGATGACTTTAATAAAGTCCCACGGTACTTGAAACGGGTATTAATTATTTGTAACACACATGACACTGACGAAGTGAATGACTGGTAAAGGGGGTAGAGAGAGAGAGAGGAAACCGGATAAAGGACTCTGTGTTGTCATGACTTTGATTTGGTTAATTATTAAGATGTTACCTAAGAAATTCGTAAGTTTATCTCCCTTACCCTTGGTACAGAGAGTGAAATTTAGTTGTCGATCTTTACTAATAAAATTCCGGTCCGACGTTCCGTACACCTTAGAATCAAGAGACTAGTCCCTACCTTTGGTGTCGGACACATAACCTTCATGTCTCTAAATTGGTGATCCGTCGGTCCCTAGAAGGGATCTTTACTAATATTGTATTCCTTCCGTACAACTTTCGGTGTTATCCGACTTGTGATCCGGAGAATGAGGTTTGTCGGTTCAACACTTTTCTTTTTCCAGAATTTCCTTTGACTTTCACGATGAAGTCACTTGTTTGTTATTCTTTCTTTTGGTCGGAATAATGACTATAATTTGAAAATCACCAGCTCTATCTTCTGGTTTGGTCGGTATTGTAAGGGAAGTCGGTTTCGGATTAGGTCTCGTCCCGGACCTAAGAGAAATTAAGATACGTCTGTCTGTCCACTCTCGACGTCTTCTTCGATCATCTCCGACCTAGTATTCCAAATTCCTCAGAAGAGGTATTGTATTCGTGTTCCTCTTTTGTCGTTCACGACTACATCTTCGATTTGGTTCAATAGGTCTTCTATTATCCCATTTTCACCGTTGTAATGTGTTGTCTAAAGGTTACATCTACTTTGTCGGAAGATAAACTTCTTCTACGGCAGATCCCATAAGTGTCGAATTCTCTTCAGTTACGGACCGAAGTTTCGAAGTCTCCTGTCCGACTGAATACTCCCCAATTACGTCGACCACTGGACTTCGACTTCGGTTACGAGTAAAGGGTGAGGTTTTTAGGATCCCGGGAATTCTTAATACGAGTCAGATACAACGGACACCAGATGTTTAGCTTGTTGTCTCGTCATGTAGACAAATGTTGTACCAAATGACTTATATGCTTTCGGTGACAACTCTGGATGATGACGAGTCTTATTTTCTAAGGAAAGTTTCATTATGACGAGTGACTACTACATGGGTTCTCGAGACTACCTCTGTGTGTTATAGTTACAGTGAAAGTACGGGTGAAATATTGTGTTGTCGATAAGATGGCAGGTACTTGGGTTCTCATTAAAGTTGAAAGTTCAGAATGAGAAATTCTTTATGTAAAACATTCCGACATTGACGGTCTTTATCACTGAGAAGATTAGCTAGACCTGTTTTAGTTAACTTTTACAGGACTTTTTCTTTAGTGGTAAGATCTACGGTCATTCTTGTAAGTACTAAGTACCCTTCTCCAGTTTGATGGTTGTAATTGTCCTCAAACCTTCTACTAAGGTTGGGAGTACCTACTGAGACTCCTCAAGTTCTGAAGTTACCTTTTTCATCTAAGAACTCTACTTTTACTTTTACTTTACTTTTACTAAGGACTACTTTTACGACACTTCTAACGACTTTACTTTTGTTTCCTAGATCTGATAGTGTATTTGAATCAATTATTTCGTCACCGTGTCAAACTCCTGGCTGAGGTTGGGACTTTCTTCAGGGTGACACCCATTTTACAGTAGTTTGCCGTGACGCACGATGTCTCTTTGCCAGTCGCTTCTCTTCTCCCTTAGCGACGTCGTGTGGCGTGACGTCAGAGTAAAAATTTTGGACGGTGTCGGTGGGGTTGGAAGTCGTCGCTGGTAAGACTAGTCAGTCGTCGGTAATTGTGGTTGTGGTTCTGGGACGTGATCGTTTTTCTAATGTTAAACGACTTCCGGGTTCACTTCTAATCGTAAAAAATCGTAATAAAGATTTAATTCCATATGTGTAAAACCCCCCCCCCTGTATTACGATAACATGTGAATCGTCTGTAGTATCACATTTGTGATTCAAAATGTCCGTGGCCCTCTGTTTTTTCAAGTACACTGAGTAAAATACGTTACAAACGACATGACACCACCAGACCTTGGTTTAGACGGGATAGAAGCTCCAGACTAAAACAAAAAAAGGGGAACGATGGGACCGTACATGTCCATTGATTTCGATTGTTTGACCACTCGTAAGAAGGTATTAAAAAGTTACTGATATGTTAGTTTATGTTTGGAAAAAAAATTGTGTATTTATATCACCTACCAACGTATAAATAAAATGTTTTTACCTCATATAGTCTTTAGGAGAGTTCTGTTGACCGGATTCTATTTTCGATCATGTTGTGGGTATACTATTGTGGTTTCAAATAAGTTAGTGAGGGGTTCCCACACTCGAAAGTTTAGAAAAGATCGAAAGTCAGAGATCCCCCCTTTTCGACGTTGTTTATCGGACTATACATACAAGAATAGATTATCAAGGTACTTTGTCTGAGGGTCAAGGTCATTACCTTGACAATCCAGTTTCCTATGTACGTAAAATTTAAAATTGTGTACAATGGTCACTCGGGGTCTTTCCGATACTGTTAAATAGTAAAGGTGATATTTACGTCAGTGGTTTAGGTACGATAGGAAAAGTAAAAGATTATGCATTTTGATTTTTTTTAGTGTAAGTGTTCAAAAAGTAAGTTCCTTTTGAATTGAAACTTAATTTTGATCATATATAACACTTGATTCTAATTTTTATTTTTGACATGTATCAATTTTTTATAATACCGAATGGACCCGACGCATTCATTAACGAAGTTCGACATTACGACTATTGGTCGGTAATAGTTACCAAAGAAGTCTTTATCTACAGAACATGGTTTGTAGTCCTCCTCATTGTGACCTATTTCTTGATCAGAGTTGATGTCGTAGACCCACTGCATCCGGTTAAAAATGATTTGTTTCCAAATTTTTATGAAGTAAAATTAATAAGACTCATTATTGTGAAAGTGAGAATAGTATTTTATAATATCGTAAGGAGGAGACTGTCTCTTTACATTCATTGATATGTGGGACCCTGGGATATATTTCAGTGACTAACTACATTTCATGACAAATGTAAATTAATTGCACTAGATGAATGGTTGATGGATACCAAATTTGTCTCTGAACCCTCCCACCCCCTCCGAGTTGTCCCTCCCCTAAGTATATCTGTACCGACTAAGCCCGAAGGGACCACCGAGTGTGTCATTTTGTAGATGGACGCTACGTCCTCTGGACCCAAGCTAGGGACCTAACCCTTCTGGGGGACCTCCTCCCCTACCGTTGGGTAAGCTCATAAGAACGGACCTCTCAAGGGTACCTGTCTCCTCTGACCACCCGATGTCAGGTATGCCAGCGTTTCTTAGCCTGTACTGACTCACTAATCCGTATCGTACCGACTAAGTGCAATATACCGTCTTTGGTTGTGTTGTAACATTAATAGGAGGTCAATTTTTCTCTCATTTTATTTATTTAGATAGCTTTCTCTGAGCGACTAATTTGTCTAGATCCTTTCGTGACGGAGTTAAGTACGGTGCTCCAAGAGACGTCACCGTCTCGTGTGAGGATCCAATTCAAGTAAAATTTACTACATCTTTCATCCCTTGATCTTAGGTATATGTCAACCATTTGTCTAAAAATCAAACTCACCAGAATAATCACTGAAAAATATCTTTGGGTCTCACATACTCTTTGTTTAAGATCGGTGTCTAAAAGGATATAATGGGAGTCTTTTACTTTTCCTCTTTTTTAAATATATATTTGATTTTTAATGATTAAAAGTTGAATTATATGACCGGTGAATTTTTTTTTTTTTTTTTGACTTAGTGCCAGGAACACCCCTTTTCTCCTTCTTTACCACAATTAAATTTGGTGACTTAAGTTTATCGTGTAAAATAAAATTCTAAGGGTACCAAAATATCGAACAAAATCTATTCGACATATTTGATATTGCGATTCTATATACAAATGTAGAGGCATTAAATGAGACTAAAATATTAGTGACGACTATACTCGTTTTAATTGAACTTTCCTTTTTCGAAAAAAACGAGAACCCAAAATTTTCTGAAGTAAGGTTTTGTTTCAAGATTTAAACACATCCTTTTAATTTTGAGTGTCATCTTAAAAGTACATCGATAAAATTTTGTATAATATCGAATTTTGTATAAGTATGTGTCGAGTATGAATAGTTTAGGACTCCATGGGTTGTACCTGTCTAGGATTATCCATTGTTACGCACCGCCTTTCAAAAATTCAAATTTTCCTTGGGTCTCCAACAAGTAATAAAATTGTTTAGAGTTTCTGTATGTAAAATAACCGTATATGAGACGTATCCAAAGGCGTACTGGGTAAAGAAGAAGTAGAAGAAGAAGACCAAGTAGAAGGAGAAAGTGTTGTCCCTGGAAGACATTATGGTTCTGTCGTTTTAGTTTATTCAGGTCTCTTACCTCCGGGTTGGTTGTGTGTCTTTATGAGAAGACGTCCTTATGGGTGATAGAAGTAGAACCTTCGTCCTGTACGGTAAGATATCCAAGGATTTTAGATCCAGTATGAGATACCGAGGGGACGAAGAGGTTACTACTCGTGTCTGTTAGACACTACACTATAATAGTGTGTGTGTGTACCTAGTGGTGTCCCGAGGTGGTGGAAGAGTTTGATCGAAGGGAAAGTTGTGACGGGTGGTCGGAGGGACTACGGGTCTACAGAGAGATTGGAGGTCAGGAGTGAGAAGTAAGGTTAAGGTTCTTGTCTTTGTTGTTCTCCAAACCTCCTTTTTCCACCGACTCGGGTCGTCGTGTAAGATGTTGGAGTACCCGTCCTTGAGAGAGATTCAGAGTGAGGGTGGGAGAAAAGTGAAGTGGAGGTAGACAAAAGAAAGGGAACCCAGGATTTTGGTTTTGGGGTCTTTTGAGCCCTCAAATTTACAAGAAGACTTTGTGACCTAAATAAAGTCTGCAGACACAGAGGTGTCTGTGTTTTTGTTATGGTGTAGTAGTAGAGAGATTTGTGACCGTGTAGAGTCTCATTTTACTGCTCAATAATCATTGATGTGGTCCTCTTGTCGTCTGGTCCTCTTCGGGTCTGTCAGGGTCCGTTTCACTCACTTACCGGTGATATCGGTACAATGGAACATAAGGAGATGTCTTAGAATTTCCCCATCTCTGTCCCTCTTGTCCCCTATCCTTCGGGATTTTTTCGAAGAAAAGTGATGGTCGTTTGATATTTCCCTTAGAGAAATACTTACTCCCGAATGAGTTCCTTCTTACGTCCCTCTTCGACACTCTGGTCTCTTTCTGTTTCTCTTTTGGGTCAATCCTAAATGTGCATTACGGTTCCTATTTTACCATAATTTTCCAATTCTAGTCCGAAGAGAAAACAAAGTAAAAATGAATTAGATCCCGTCTTATACTACTGTGTGTCTATGAGTTATTTACACCCTTCCTTATCCCTCTACTATCTATTTGTAAGTCGGTTGTAGTTAGGTACTTCAGGAAATCCTTTTTTTTCAGTTTTTTTGAGACTTATAAGAGTCCTTCATACGGTTTTACTTTGGGCGAAAGTCTTTATTCTCTGGTTTACCCCGACCAGTTTCTTTGTCTGTGTTTGGGGTTAAGACGACTTAAACACATCGGAACCCGTTTAGTGATGTAGGAGTCAGAAGGGATGGGTGGGAAACGTGGAGAAGAAGTAGATATTTTGTCCTTATATATGATATGATTTACTGGTCGGAGGAAAGAGGGAGATGGAATTTTTTAAAAAATAGTGTCTATATTAACCTCTAATCGACCAGTGTTTTAAGTCCCTGGTCTGTTCATTATAAAGATTCGGTCGACCTCTGTTTCACCGTTGACTGTGGTTCGAATCCCACTTCCTCGTTTTACTTCCCCTCCCTTTGACACCGTGTACCCCTTGTACACTGATTGTGTGTCCTCTACGAGTGATGCTGAGATCCATAAAAATACACAATCGCTGTGTAAGTTCTAAAAAGTTTTATTACACCTCCGGTTTGTTCGAAGGGAAAGGGTCAAACGTTAGAGAATCTACAGTGAATTGATGATCCTGTTATGTCTTGAAGACTGTACAATACCCGTTGTACCCGATCTGATCTTTGAACTTGTGATTTTAGAAATTCTTTTTATGTATGAATAAAAGTTTTTTTTAGTTGATAGTTCATTCGATAACCGTGTGTTAGTGATTCATTTGACTATGACGGTCCTAAATAAGAGGACCGGGGACAAGTTTTGGAGTCCGTGTTCAACGAAACGACAGGGGGGTTCAGGTTTAAGGTAAGGGTCAGAATGGTTAGGAGACCATAGCAATACATGTCAGTGGAGAATAAAAGAGTAAAAAAAAGAAAGGGGAATGGAAAAGGTAAGTGGAGACTTTAAGGAGTTCAAATCAAGGAACAGTGAAGGAAAGACCTAATGGACTGTTGGTGGATTGGACAAAGAAGAAGGGTTAGTTAGGACTCAGTGATTGTACAGGGAGATGAAGGTAGATCAGCGGGAGGGACCACGACGAGGTTAAGGGTTTAGATTGTTTGAGTTCTGGAAAGTGTCTCGGGGGTCAGTTGGTAAGGTTAAAGAAGGACGTTCGGTTCATAGGGTTCGTGTATCCATGGTGGAAGAGACACGGATGACTACGACATCGAGGGAATGATTATACGGGAGAGTCAAAGAGGTATGAGTTGGGTTGAGGTACTGTGGAGGAGGTATTTGACTTGAGGATGGTCCGGTGGAATCAGAGTAGAAGGAGGTTTGAATATTAGGAATAACGCTCGTAGTGTTGTGTGGAGAACGACATAGAAGATAATGATGAATTTGGTGTACCACAATTTAATACAAATAATTTTCCCCCTTGGTCTTTGGGTGGAGTGTCTCCGTCCCAATTTGTTAATAATTTATGTCCATATCTTAGTTAAAAAAACGGAAAAGTATGTTTCCAGGTAGATCAGTTCCGATATCAAAAAGGTCATCAGTACATACCTGCACTCTCAACCTGATATTTCTTTCGACTCACGACTTCTTGACTACGAAAACTTGACACCACGACCTCTTCTGAGAACTCTCAGGTGACCTGACGTTCCTCTAGGTCGGTCAGGTCGGATTTCCTTTAGTCAGTAGTTATAAGTAACCTTCCTGACTACAACTTCGACTTTGAGGTTATGAAACCGGTGGACTACGTTTCTCGACTGAGTAGACTTTTGTGGGACAACGACCCTTTCTAACTTCCGACCTCCTCTTCCCCTGTTGTCTCCTACTCTACCAACCTACCGTAGTGGCTGAGTTTCCCGTACTCAAACTCATTTGAGACCCTCAACCACTACCTGTTCCTCCGGACCGCACGACGTCAGATACTCCAGCGTTTCTCAACCTGTGTTGACTCCTGACTTGACTAACATAGTTAAATGGACTTCGTATATCGTGAAAGTTTTACATTAAAATTTTTTTTTCAATAATATACCCCACCCCCCACCTCCCTCTAAGTTCTCTCTCCCCTGTAATACACATGGATACCGACTCAGTACAACTACATACCGTCTTTGGTTGTGTTGTAAATTTCGTTAATAGGATGTTAATTTTTATTTAAAATTTTTTCAATAGTGTATTAACGAATGTTAATTTGGTAATATATAGACTGTTAAGGATTGATCGATATATTATTCCGAGTTAGTATTTTACTGACATTGATACTTTATGAAAACCAATTGAGGTGTCAGAAAAAATGAATAGTCTGTCCTAAGTGTTATTTTTTCCACAATCATAATATACATTATGAGATAGTTTATACGTTCAATGTTAGTGGAACAAATCTTGTATAATCGAATAAGGTCACTCCTAATTACGAATCAAATACGCCGACTCTGTGAGAGGAAGTGGATTTTTTATGTGAATCGGTTCCCATATCGGTTCACATAAAAGTATGGCGTGTTTTTGTCTATGTCAAAAACTTTGAGTGGTACCAACCCCTTTTTGAAGAGTAAAAGTACAGTAAATAGGTATAAGAACGATGAAGAAATAATCTTCTGAGAAAGAAATGACACGGTAACGAATGTAGTCGACTACTCCTCTCTGTTGAATGTAAAATCTTGTTCTGTAACAAGTTTGTTTGTTAAAAGGATGTCAAATTTTTTTTTTTAAGTCATTTCAAATGGGTGAAGTGTTTGGTTTCTTATGTTTAGACGAATAAAGGTTAATTCGTAATCCTATTTTTATAAGTTTCGATGTACAGTAATACGTCTATTCTTGACTTTTGTTTTTCTTTACACACATGTTCTTTAAACTTTTGATAAATAGTTTTTCTGTGGAGTTGGTCTTGTGATAAACCGTCAAATGAAGTTTTGTTAATTAATGGTTTCCGATCGTAATAAGACGCCTCTTCCGTTACCGCTGGGTGAGGTCATGAGAACGGACCTTTTAGGGTACCTACCTCCTCGGACCACCCGACGTCAGGTACCCCAGCGTTTCTCACCCCTTGTTGACTCGCTGAAGTGAAAGTGAAAAGTGAAAGTACGTAACCTCTTTCTTTACCGTTGGGTGAGGTCACAAGAACGGACCTCTTAGGGTCCCTGTCCCCTCGGACCACCCGACGACAGATACCCCAGTGTGTCTCAGCCTGTACTGACTTCACTGAATCGTCACCGTCGTCGTCGTCGTAATAAGACTCTGTGAAGTGAATCAAGTAATTTTTTGTTTTGTTTTGTGGAACACAATAGTGTCTCTGTCTCAGTTAGAGTGAACTAGACCTCCGTAGTAATTGAAAGATCCGTTTTATTATTAAAGAAAATTAATCCCCCTTTTTTAATTTTTTAGTTCCTTGAGACCAGAAGGAAGGGAGTCTTATTTCTAGGTTTGTTTCTTGGACCCGAAGATATGATCACCAAATGTGTGAGAAAAATTTGTAATTTTTGTCTTGGAGAGTTAGTTTCGTCTTGATGAACTGACTCTTTGGGTCTTGGGGACATTGGTCGGAGATCGGTAGGGACTTCGTAAGGGTCATGACTCTTACGAACTCTAGTCACACCTTTAGCGTAGTCCTCTTACGTAGTCGTAGAACAAGTGTATGAGATAGTTTTCTACCCCTCATGAAACCACCGGACAGTGAAACCTGATGTGTTACTGATCCTAATTTCGTAATCTATTTCTTTGACCATGTCTTTATTATTTAAATTTGAACCCCTGTGTCTAAACAAAGTGTACCTTCTCGGTCACTTGTCAAAGTATCTTTCCTGACCTTGAGTTGGCTCTGGTCTTAGGTTTCTCTTTGGGTTTCCCGATTCCTGATGTTTTCCCGTCATAGGTGTGTCTATTTGTCTTCTCTTGTCCGTGACTTAAGGGACCACCAGGACACCAATCCTGAGGTACGAAAGTGACGACTCCCGGACCCAAGTTAGGGACCAGTGCCTTGATCCTACGGTGTTCACTCCGTCCCGTCGGTTTTTGTTTTCTGTTCTCTCTGTCTCTTGTACGCTTTGGAACGAGAAACAATAAAGTGACAAGTAGAAAGAAGGGAAAGTTATTTTTTTTACTGGGAGAGGATGTTGTGTTTTGAATCAAATAGAAGTCATAAGTAAGTGGCACAAAGAAAAAGCAGGGAGGAGGTCATACTGTTGAAGAGCCCGAAGGTGTGTTCCTACCGGAACTGAACGTCAGTAGATAGAAATTTTTGACAATGTGACCTACATCTGCAATGACATGATCTATAATGAACCAGTCGAAGTTTAGATGGGACAAAACGAGAGAGTTGAGAAAGGAGTGTTACCGTCTCGTCGTCAGAAAGAGGAGTAATTTGGGTCTGAAAGTACTTTTAGTCGAAAGTGATTGACGACTAGTCGGGATTCAGAGGGTTCTCGGTAAAGTCTAGTCTACGACGGGACGTGGAGTCGATCCAGTCCCAGTATCAGGACGAGAGGCACTGTTTCCAACCTTTAGTCAGGATTCTATCAATTTTGCTAAAGAGTTACTCGTAGTTCAACGGTCCGAGGTCAATCAAGTTCTGTCATTGGATGTCGGTATTTCGTGTTGGCATACCTGAGTTTGTCTTTTAATCTAATAGACTATAAAAAATAATGTGAACAGTGACCTCTGTTACAATCAAGACGTAGTGAGATGTTTGTGAGGAACGGGTAAGGAAGTCTTGCGGGGGCCGAAAGATGAAGTGTTTACGTTCCTGTAATCTTGAAGGTTAGTTAGTTAAGACGACGTTTTAATGTATGCCAGACGTAGTCTACAATTTTGCATACCGGGTGTTGACCTTTATTTCGTCAACACACCTTCCTCCTTGAGAGATAAGTTATAGACATTGGAGTAAGGTTCCCGACTTACCCTACAATGTATAATCATATTTAGTGGTCCGTCCGTCCGTTTATGATAAATTGAGTTACCTTTTTCTTTCCTTTCTTATAGGAAGAGTTCTCAAGTGTAAAACTCTTAAGGAGTCGTCAGGTCACCATCTTGAGGTACGAAAGTGACGGTTACCGTGTCCAAACTAGGGACCAGTCCCTCAATTCTAGGTCGTTCGGTGGGTTAAGTCGGTTTTTATTTGTTTATTTAATAGACAATTTATTGACTCGTTATTTATTTTCGGAGATATTTCTTTTTAATTGACATTTTAAATGTAAGAAATGTGTGTTTACTTAAAGATTTTTTTCACCAGTTTCGTGACAACTCGAAAAAGAGAAATCTGGATTTGGATGTGAATTTTATAATCTAATGGATTACCATTGACAACTTGTTAAGAACACTTATATGATTTTAGGTGACTGAACATGGGGAAATCTTCCATGTTACCATACACTTAATGGAGTTATTTCGATAATAAATTTTTCGAAATACTCACGAGTGAAGTTTCTTTTATATCACTTGATACAAATGTTACTTTCAAATATGTAATTTTTTTTTTAAATGATTTTTGTGTTGATGGTTGTTCGTTACTTCGATTACTGTCCAATTCTAGTATTTTGACATCCTTAATTTTCTCGTTTCGTAGTCGGGCAATGGAATTCGTACCAGGTTTCTGGTGAAGTCATTGTCGTTGAGATTTTTCAAGCAATCTTTGCGTTTAGAACCCGGGGTGGGGTCTGGATAACTTAGACTAAGACAAAAAATTGTTCTGAGGGTACATTCCTGAAGGGACCATCAGGTCACCAATTCTTAGTCCGACGGTTACGTCCGTTGTACCCAATCTAAGGACCAGACAATTCTAAGGTGTACGGTACCCGTTGATTCGGGTACGCGGTGTCGATGACTCGGGTGTGGGATCTCAGACTCTCGGTATGATGATTTCGTGTTCGTGGGATCTCACACACGAGGTGTTGTTCTCGTCGATGAGGTTACTCTTCGGGTTCGTGACGTTTACCTCTCATCAGGACGAGCGGTGATGGTCTCTTTCGGTCATTCATTGTCTGTTGAGTCTCGTCGGTTTTATTTATTTTAAAAAATTATTTTTCTAGGGGTCCACTGAGTGTCCATATTTCAAACTCTTCGTTACTAAATTTCCTGACTCTTTTTACAGTCGGTCGATAAGTGTTATATGTTTTGAGCTCTAGAATGCCACAATTACATCGGAGAGTTAAAGTGTGTAATAGAGTTTCGAATTTCGAAAATTTACAAACGAGGGAACTTCCTCTCAGTACATCTGTAGTAGAAAGTACGAGTCAAGAAAGTTCTGGATTCATTTAGGGACTTTTGTATGACTGTATAGAATTGTTTCCGTCCTTGAACTGTGATGACTTTTGTTTCTGAATGATCGACGACAACGTTGACCGACTCGTTATAATCGACCACCGAAGTCAAAGTACTCAAGTAAGTCTGATAATAAAAAATCGTCCAGGAAGTCAACTTGAACCAGAAAACTTCCACGTCTTCAGTACCGTAAAGCATGACGACCACGACTCTGACTTCCCGCACACAAACGTCATCAGACTTACTTGAACCAATTTCACTACCAAACGGATCAGCACCAATGTCCACCACAGAATCAGTAATGTTAACATCTAGGGTTCCAGCCTTCGACTAAATAAACTAAGTCGTGTTTGCAACATCATCTACCTCCGACGACGATCTTTTCCTTTGGTATATGCAGTGTGGACACTTTTTAAGAAATGAGAGATCACGTTGAGTATAGGTATGTCTCCTCCGGCAAATTTTTAGATTTTGACTGAATTGTTGGAATCGATTGGTGACCGTGAAGTAAAGATTATTAGTAATCGATAGTTGATGGATCAATTTCCCGAAGGGACTACCAAATAACCATTTGTTAGGTGGTCGGTTATGTCCTCCACGACCAAACTAGAGACCCAACCCTTCTAGGGGACTTCTTACTTTACCGTTGGGTGAGGTCATAAGGACGGACCCTTTAGGGTACCTCTCCGCAGACTTCCCGATGTCAGGTGCGCCAGCGTTTCTCAGCCTGTGCTGGATCGTTGATTTGGTGGTGGTTCAATTTTGTGTGGTGAAATTCCTTTTGTTCCATATCGTCATTACGACTCCCGTCGTTGGTATTTTACTCTCATAGGGTTCATTCGACACTACATGTCGTTGGGATGTATTGTGTTCCTGATCCTTGTATTAAAGATTAGGGTCGTGCCGAGGTTGATTATTCTATTGGGATCCGTTTAGTGAAATACGGGCCTCCACCCGAGAGTCTCCTAGTAAAAAGTACAGATTGTAAGATACTAAGGACATCTCATAAAAAACAGATAACGTGTCTGATATGACTGCAAATTGAATGATTCTATTTCGGTGGTTCGTCTCAAAATTCAAGGATACTGTATACTTTTTAGGTGGGTCCATTTAATGTTTATAATCACTATTACACCTAAGAAGGAAACTCAGATTCTGTTTCGATATATCGTAAAATAAAAAAAATCAACCCTTACCCTCAATCCTCGACCTGTTTTTAAAAAATTTATCAGTTCTAGACTCCTATTGTCATACAGACACTGAAGATGTTGATTGTTGATTCTATAAAAATATTCAAATTTAGATAAAGATGAAAGACGGGGGAAGTTTCATAGACAATAAAGAGGTACCGAAGAGATCGTTCTTAGAAGATCTAATGTTAAATAGTTAAAATTTACATTGAAAGTTATTATGAAATAGTGTTTCAGTAGTTTAAAATTGGATTGTCGAATAGATTATTAAATATGGTGATCCCGAGAATTTATTCATTAAAGATACAAATCCCTCAAGGGACTACGGGACCACCAATCCTAAGGTCCGAAAGTAACGGTCCCGGTCCCAAGTCAAGAACTATCCCCTTCGACTCTGGGGTATTCCGTATCGACGGTTGTTGTTTTGACGATACAAATTGTGCTTTACTCCTTGAGATGTAAATTTCGTATCATTATAGTGTATTATTAATATACACGGTTACCTCGTTTGAAAAATTTTACTTTTTACATTACCCTATTACACATCAAGTAAACATGAAGTACTCAAGAACTAGTAAAAGTTATTTATTTGATATTTCCACAAAAAAAGGGATAGAAAACTAGTTGTATTGATTGTCTTCTCACTTTCTTTACAAAATATTTCAAGTCAAGTCAACAAGTCAGTACTTTCATCTACTCTCATTTTGTAACCCTTTCGTCGTTTTTCGTCTTGATCACTTTATTTGATAAAATATTATTTCCAATAAAAGACTGATAATAGGATTTGATAAAAGTATCGTTACGGTTTAGATTTGTTAAGAATGGGATTGTAAATTTTCACGGCCTCATCCATGGCAGAGACCAAGAACAAATTGTCCTTGACGACGAAGTCAGAGGTTTGGATCAAGATTACGTGATTCACCGTGACTGACCTCTCTTTTGTAGTCTCTTTCTTTGTTTCTTACTACCGTCACTTAAGACAAAGTTCTTGTTCTCTACATAAATAAAGTAATTTTAATTTTTTTTTAGGTTCGAAATGTGAGTTTACCTTACATTTTGGTGACCTATGGTCCATGTTTTATTGTTATAAACGTTATAGAAGCAATTTGATGTCATTGTGGTCTTAGAATAAAAACGAAAGTCTCTTACACATAGTACTTTGGATGTGTTTTTTACTTTTTACAAACTTTAGAGTCCTTTTACAAGGATATTTGATGTTTCTGTTCATAACTCTAATCACCAGGAGTGTATTATTGAGATTCGTTAAGTAGAGAACGAAAATATAGTGGTATATAGTTTCGTCTTTTGTAGAACTAAACGTGATGTTCATAAAAGGTGGAACACTTACTTGTGATTGTGAGTTGTATTGTTATTACAAGTGTAAGTATAAATTTTAATTCTGAATAATTATGGATAAAGATATTATCTTTTATTTTTATTCTTTTTTAAGTAAAAAATGTCTACGAAACCTTTTGAGAATGGACGACATACCCTCCCCATCCACAACCTCAACGTTCGGGGCGTAGAGGTGGTAGTTATAGTTTCTCCAGTAAACCTGATTAAGGTGAGAGCGAGTTTCGTCGTTCGTCATTTAGAACGGGACCAAGGTGGTAGAAATCTTGTTTTATAATTTATAATTGTATTTTTCGAATTTTGCTGTTGATTATGAGAAGATTTATATTTGGTCATAAAAGATGGTTTAGGTAAGTAAGTTATAAATACTTCTTAGAAGATGTATCGTCCGTTTTTGTCTACTTTTATCAGAGAATAGGTTTCTTTAAGTGTAATTCTACCTTTCCTGTTCCCTGAAGGGACCACCAGGTCACCGATTCTGAGACGTGAGGGTCACGTTCCCCGGGTCCAAGTCAGGGACCAGTCCCTTGCATGGTGTCACTTCTCAAGTATCGGTTTATTTATTTATAAAAAATTTTCCTTTCTTTTCGGTGTGATACATTAAGTTTTTATTTCACCTACTAACTTTTTTTTTTTCCACCTTCCCTGTTTCTTCATGCATTTAGTGTCGTTCTCAGATACAGATGTTTTACGACACCCTTGTCTCTTCCTTTACCACTTAATTGGACCTCTCTCCAATGTTTCTACTGTTACGTTCGTTCAGAGTCCATTCTTTAGCGGTCCGTCTGTTCCTAGAAGACCTGTCACGTAAGTTTGAGTACCGTCGTGTTTCTATGACCGTGAGGTTTTTTCTACCGATGTCATTAAGTGGTACAAGTGGCACCCATACCTTCGAGTCTTGTCTTTATACTCCAAGCGTTTCCACTACCTCTCTCTGTCCTTTAATAGCGGATGTCGGACACGTGATACGATCTCTCGTGTAAATTAGAATACCCGTTGTCGTCAATGATTTCCCAAAAGTCTATCTCTCGACGTACTACATCAGTCTAGACACCGAATCTTTTTAATGAGGTGTCGTCACACCTTCGTTTGACTCTTACCCGTCTCATTCTGGTTTCGTCCCTCTGTAGAATCCTTTGACGATGTCGTCTGGTCCTTTCTCTACTATGTCACGATTGTCGTCCCATGTCTCTATTTCTCGCGCTTTACCTAAGGTCCTATAAATGCTTACTCTTAGGCATTCAAACGTATTTTCGAGTTTTACTTTCTGTTGTACTTTATGTGTATTTCATATTCAACCATCTCCTAATCTCAATTCGGTACTCTTTTACCCCAACCTCCGCCCCCAACTCGTGTCCTCTGGATTTCTATGTACCTCAAGTCGCCCCGTCCCGCCCCCTACGGATAAAGTTCATCCGTCTGTGTAAAAGTCAACCTCAGAGGGTTCGGTCTAGTTTCATAAGATGGTGATTCTACCTAAAAATAGATAAAACATTCCTTTTTATTTCAAATTGTCTCGAAAGAGTTAAAATTGAAAAGAGTAATTAAATAGACTTTATTGGCTAAATATGTATGTTTGTATGAATACCCGTTAGACTGGTCAACCAAAAGAGTCTCTTGATTAAGGTACGATGTATTTATTATAAGATTAAAGTCAATCAAGTGAACAAAAGTCTGACACGTTATCTTAATTTACAAAGTCATACGGGATGGTTTCTTTTTTTTGCAACAATCGGTTCTTATGGTGGTGAAGGGTTGTATGTTCTTGATGAGAAAATGTACTTTAGTCCTGTAAAATTGTCTCTTTAAGAGATGATCTATCCAGTAACAGTAGACATGTAGTAAATCTTTCTACAAGATTTTCCTTTATACTTACTCAAAATCCACCTTTGGTGTCTGTAACTCTTTGGTTGATTCCCCTCTGGACGACAAATTTTTTCTTTCCTCTCGGGTTTCTTCTAAAGGGGTTTTAAAAAGTCTCTTTTCTTTTCTTCAGATTCCTTCTTTCGTAAAACTCGTCTGTCGTCCTTCCCTTGACTGTCACTAATTCACAGAAAACTCGAAGGGACTTTCAAGTCAACCATTTCTTAGTCTGACGTTACGTCCTCCGGGACCAAGTTAAGGACCCAACCCTTCTAGACGACCTCTTATGACTTCGGGTGAGGTCATAAGAACCCGAAGGGATCACCTAGTCGACCATTTCTTAGTTGGACGTTACACCCTCTAGACCCAAGCTAGGGACCCAACCCTTCGATGGAATCTATTTCATTTACGATGGGGAGGTCATAACACCGGACCTCTTAAGATACCTGACATATCAGGTACCCCAACGTCTCTCATCCTGTGTTGACTCGCTGAAAGTGAAAAAAAGTGTTCGGAGCGTCGAACAAATCGAGAAGTACATGTAGTGATCAAGTACTGTTGGGAATCGTTCTATCTGTACTTTGACTCCAAGTTTTTCGAATTTAATGGGTGGGTTCCAGTGTAGATCTAGATCTGAAGAGTTTGAGGACTTCAGTACGGTAGAGAAAGGTTAGTCATCTATTTCTTCAGTTACAACCACACTTCAAAGTATGAATTGAAGTCTTATTTACGGACAGACTTGACCTTACCCCTCACAACTATAATGTGTCGTTCTACCTTTATACTTTCTTGGTCTACGGTCTCCTCTGTTCCTCTTTATAGGGTTGTACCTAAATTATATTTTAACTGTTTGATAAGATTATTCCTTCATTATTTATTATCAACTGGTATGAAATGTTTAATGATAAGATCATGTATCATGTGTACATGGTTCTCACGATTTAGTTACGAATTTTTTTATGTAAAAGTTAATATTTTATGAAGTGATCCTGGTTACTGGATTGATTAATATGAGTTTTCATGTGTTTATAGTAATTAAATAAAGTTGTTTTTTTAGTAGATTCACAATGACTTAAGTACTCGAAAAACTTTATATAAAAGATTTGATAGTAATTTTCATGTTTTTATAGTAATGTCTTCTCTTCTTAAACCCATTTTTTGGACAACCGTAAGTATGTTCTTTATTGTCGTTGTCAAAATTCGTTGTCATAGTCACTAGAGAAGTTCAAGTATCCTTAGTGTCAAACTCTGGGAGACTAGACTCATCACTGGTTCATCACTGTTATGGTATTCTCTGTAACAGAAAGTGTTTGATACTCACTTTTTCTAAAATTAAAATATGTGTAGAATATATGTTTATTTTGGATCTCGGAAAGAGAGTTCGGTTAACCCGTTTTTAAAGGATAAACATGAAAAAAAAAAAACGTTACTCTTCGTCCCTTCCCCTATATCTCGTTTGTAAATACGGTCACAGATTGAAGTAATTCGTTTTTGGGAATTATAAATTAGTATAAGGATAAGACTTTGATAATGTCTGAGTATCTTAAAGTCACGAGTTCGATTGTCTCGGGGATTTTCCAATATAATACGTTGGAAAAGGTGTAAAATGTTTGTTCTATATAAGGACTCTCCCTTTTGTAAAAGTAAAACTTTCATATATTACATTTGCGTTTTTGGTAATTCACGCTTTCTTGACAATGTCACAGATGTTTGTAAAGTGTCTGGAGTCCACTGTAAATTGTCCATCGTTGGCTTATGAAACAGGTGGACTACACTTCTTGACTGAGTAAACTTTTCTGGGACTACGACCCTTTTTGACGTCCGCCCTCTTCCCCTACTGTCTCCTACTCTACAGACCTGCCGTAGTGGTTGAGTTACCTGTACTCAGACTCATTTGAGGTCCTCAACCACTACCTGTCCCTCCGGACCGCACGACGCCAGGTACCCCCAGTGTCTCAGCCTGTACTGACTCACTGACTTGACTTGGATTGTTTGGATCTTCAATGATTGGTATCTCGCTAAGATAAAGTTTGTTACTTGTTGTTTTTCCAAGATAAAAATAGTATTTATGAAAGTTTTTATAGTGGACAAGTTTGTCATGTAGATAGTTTTATAGGTACTTTGATTCTTTATAGGGACGGTCCTTTTCTTAGGACTCTTTGTTGTCGGTTAGTCTTCTTACTTTCCTATGTCAAGGGTGACTCTTATGGTTGTGACTTTGGATAGTTGTTTCTGTTCCAAGGAGAACAACTCTGATTTCGTCTAGAAATGTCGAGACCTTTCTGTATTCCCTACATAGACGTCACCCTTGTCGTGTGGTGTCTCCAACTTCACCCTCAGTTTGTATTGTGTACCGAAGCTTATGACGATCATCTTACTCTTTCAGTTCATTATTCAACTGAGTCAAAAGAGTAGAAGTGGACCGTTATTTTTCTCTTGGATGAAATATCCTAACGACACAACTAATTTACAATATGATGAACCCTATTTATAATCGACGACGACGATGACGATTCAGTGAAGTCAGCACAGGCTGAGACACGTTGGGGTATCTGCCGTTGGGTGGTCCGAGGGGACAGGGACCCTAAGAGGTCCGTTCTTGTGACCTCACCCAACGGTAAAGGAAGAGGTTACGTACTTTCACTTTTCACTTTCACTTCAACNTACATAGACGTCACCCTTGTCGTGTGGTGTCTCCAACTTCACCCTCAGTTTGTATTGTGTACCGAAGCTTATGACGATCATCTTACTCTTTCAGTTCATTATTCAACTGAGTCAAAAGAGTAGAAGTGGACCGTTATTTTTCTCTTGGATGAAATATCCTAACGACACAACTAATTTACAATATGATGAACCCTATTTATAATCGACGACGACGATGACGATTCAGTGAAGTCAGCACAGGCTGAGACACGTTGGGGTATCTGCCGTTGGGTGGTCCGAGGGGACAGGGACCCTAAGAGGTCCGTTCTTGTGACCTCACCCAACGGTAAAGGAAGAGGTTACGTACTTTCACTTTTCACTTTCACTTCAACAAGTCAGCACAGGTTGAGACACGTTGGGGTACCTGACGTCGGGTAGTCCGAGGGGACAGGGACCCTAAGAGGTCCGTTCTTGTGACCTCACCCAACGGTAAAAGAAGAGGTTACGTACTTTCACTTTTCACTTTCACTTCAGCGAGTCAGTACAGGTTGAGACACGCTGGGGTACCTGACGTCGGATGGTCTGAGGAGGCGGGTACTCTAAAAGGTCCGTTCTCATGACCTCACCCAACGGTAACGGAAGAGGCTTTATAATCGATGATCGATAATTGATAGTAGGACTATTTGTAATGAAGTTTAAAGTTTTTTACAAAAAGAAGTTTAACGACTACGTTGTAGAATAAAGGTCTTATATTTGAAATGGACAATCGTTAAATTAAGGTATTAATTGAAGGTATAATCGAGATATTTTATGATCGAGAGAAAGTGAGTCCAGTATGAAAGTTAAACAGGTCAATTGGTCATATAGATCTCCTTTCACCGTCTATAGGAGTCTACACATGTGTATCATAGTAAGAATTCTTCATAGAATTTTTTTTTTAGAATCCCTCCCCTGTATCCATATGAACACCGACTTAGTACAACGATATACCGTCATACAAACAGCGAGTCTACACGGACTGAGAACACTGAGGTGCCTATATACCGTTTCCGGTTGTATTATGACATTTCGTTAATAGGAGGGGGTTTTTTATATAGAAACGGACTTTTCCTAAAAAGATAAATTATCACGATTCGTACAGACTAAAACTGGGTTGAAAACAAAAATGTTTCGGGCCTATAGACTACTGACTGTAAATCGAATTCTTAGACTTCATATTACTAGGTGAGACTTAAATTGACCATTCAGGTAGTTGTTCATAAGTAATTCACAGATGATCCATGACCAAGGAATTCTTATAATCCATCTTCCTTTCCATCTATATTTGTTCAAACGATTTCTTTAAAAAGAAATGGATTTTCCCATATTAGACATAAAAAATTGTGGATGAAGGGGTTCGTCGTTAACGAGTCACGGTACGGGGAGGAGAGTGAGAATGATGTTTTAGATATCTTTCTTACCTTAGTGTTTCCTTACACGTCTAATATATGTTCAAGGTTTTTACAAAACTTTTTCGTGGTACTCTTTCTTACCCCCTCCTCCCACTTTGATACAAGACCTAGTGTTGTACTTTTAGTCTACCGATCAGAAGGGTTGTAAGTGACATACCAACCTAAAAAAAAGAGAATTGAGAGTTTTATTAGGCATTCATTTTTAATGGACAATAGGGGAACAGCCTCTACTCTATGACTCCGAATCTCTCTAGTTGACATTGTTCAATTGTTGTTTCGTTCGAACCTCGTCTTAATGTTTGGATCCAACCGACTATGGTGTGGAGGGTCTAAGACACAAAAACTTAGGGTATAGTCATACAAAGTTTGACGATCAGTGTTGTCCTACTCAACAGTTTATTAAATGGAATACTGGTCATATAAAATTTACAAAGTTTATGTCTGATAAGTTTATACAATTTATGTCTTGTCTTAATCGCGTCGTGCGTCATTTTCCATTTGTAAAAATATATTTTGAGTCAAGATGCACACATAATTACACGATCAAGTGTTATATTTTGTGTAAAGAATGATACCTTATGTCATTTTTCCAAACTTTTAGTGACGAGACACAATGTATGACAGAGGATTCTTCATTTATTCGTTTAATTAAACTACCCAAAACATGGTATATATATAAAAAACAAGTATTCTCTCAAGGACGAGAAGTTCTCGGATAGGAAAGGTAGATGTCTTTTAAAGTCACCATAGGGTTCCGACAGGAATTATGAGTCAAGTCGGTGTAGTTTCACCTAGACAGTTACTCGTATTTTTTTCTGTTGACGTTTTTGAATTCCTAATGTAGTACAACCAATGATTAACCGATAAATTGCTTTTTGTTAAGGAGAGTCTTTCATAGAAAGAAATGAGGTTAAAAGTTTTTGGGTGCCTCGGAGTACTTTTCAGTCCATTAAAGCTTCTGGTCGGGAGTCTGGACGGACGAAAAGAATGAAGTGTTCGTCTAGTCGTTTAGAGTTTAGTTTCGAGTTAAATCTCTGATTCTTTCCGGTTTTACAATAGACATGGATTTCAGAAGCGCCCAACCTCACCCCCCGCACTCCTGTTGAAATTTTAGAGGTATGACGTGTAAAATTTATCATTAGAGTCATTGCGGGAATTTTGACATTTTGACAGACTTTGTACTTTCGTAAGTTACCTGCTTACTGACCTACTTACTTAAGTAGTTGATATTCAGTGAGTGATTCGGAGGGAAAAATTGTGAATAGGTCGTTGACTTGATTTTAAATGAATTTAAAGACTTCTTGACATTCCTTATTTAAATCTGACCTTTATTTGACCCTTTATTTTTCGTCTTCGGTCTCCTTTTGCCATTTCTACAGAAGAGACCATTCCATTTGTGACCTTCATTGAAGAAATTTGTACTTTTATTTTGCAGGGGAACGAACGTTTTGATTACAGGATGGTCGTCATTTAAGATGTAAAATGAGATCTTTAAGACATGTCTGATAGAAAGCACGTCACTACTTCCGAAAGGGGTGACGAATGTTTTTAGTCAAGACTGACGTCATTTATTGACCCTTTTATACCCTAGGGAAGCGTGACAATCGAACAAATCCACTGACGTTGACAATCCTCCTTGTCGTTATCTCTCGTTGATTCCTAAACTGTCGAAAGACCCGGGAGGAACCGGCTGTGAAATCTTGGGGTAAGGCAGAGATTAAGACCAATGTGACTCTTATACTTTATAAATTGAGTTGTATTTGACGATTATTAGTTGAAGTTTCCAGTTTCCCCTGGGTCGAAAATTGGAAGAGAGTAGTTGTGCACAAGTCATGTTTGAAGGCCCACGTCAATGTTAACCGACGCGTTAAGTTACCTATTTTTGCAACGAAAGAAACTGAGAGTAAAAGAGAGGGCAAGAAAAGGGTGCAAAGAGTTGGTCGATGAGGGGTTTTGTTTTCGGAGGGTGTCAATTGGCTCGTGCGTGTATTTTTTCTCGAAGAGACGCGCTCCTAGTTCAATCACCAGGCGTTTGTAATTGGTTTGTCTTCGTGTTTCGGCTCCACCTTTCCCCTCCTCGACCTACGGTCCCAGTCCTTTCTTTGTTAGTGTTCCCAAGTCCTTGTAGGTTTAGAGGAGTCGCCAATTTGGCTGAAGTTTGGTGAAGACCCTTTGGTGGTCGTATGTGACCAAACCCCTTGAAATCTACGAGCAATGCGGTTTGTGAGAGTTTCATTCGTTTAGGGGTTGGCTGAACGGGGAGGTGTCTCTACGGACGAATCGCAGATCCTCCGCCCGCCCGCCCGCCCGCTCGCTCGAGCCCCGTTTTAATTGGAGTAGTGACCCACTTCGCACTTCCACCGGGGTGCACAGGGTGCATGGCAGGCGTGGTGGGGCTGTCGCTCCACTGGTCGTTTAACATCCACGCCACAGGACTGCGAGGGGCGTGAGAGCGGGACTTGGCCTCGTTAGGAACCCATGCTCCTGAAAACTTCCTAATGCCTCGAGTGAAAGGACGCCCAGGGTCCTGGAGTGTCTGGGGACCTGATCGACTCCTTGGTTTCTCCCGCTGGGTTCGTCTCGGCCTCGGCCGCAGGCGTTTGCGACTGAGGAGCGAATTTGCTCCACAGAGGTTGGGGCCTGTCGCCCCGGGAGCCCCGGGCTCTCGGGGTGCGCGCCGCTGGCGTCCCGGGCCGCGACTGCCCGCCTCCTTTGCTCGCGCCGCCCCGGCGGCGGTCCTGGCACGGGGGCTTCTGGGGCCCCGCGCGTCGCCTCCCCCGCCGCTCCCTCCGGGGTTCGGTCCCACTCCACCGCCCGGGGGGGGTCGGGCCGGGACGTGCCGGGGGACTTCTCCCACCCTCACCCTCCGACAGGCCCTCCTCACACCTCCGTCTTTTCCCTATTCCCCACCTGAATGAAAGGGGCGGCCTAGGCTGTGGCCTTGTCTAAGAGAGTCCACTGCTCTCGAACTTCTTGGTCTCCGCTGCCCTCGCCTCCGCCGCCACCGCCGCCGTCGTCGCCGCAGGCCGAGACGGATGGAGGGGCGGCGGTAGAACTGCGGGGAGGGGGGTTGGGGGGGCGGGGTGCCCCTCCCCCACCCCGCTGCCTACTCCGCGGCGCGCGTGCGTCGCGCGCGGCGCGCTGGGTGCACTGAAGGAGGGGGGGGGGGGGGGTGTTGTGGGGTGAGGGATCGTGGAGAGGCGGGGCGGAGGGAGGATCCACTTCCTTCTACTAAGGGGGGGGGGTACTGACGGGGGACGGAAGCGGCGGTTCGTGCTTGAGGCAGCGAGGGCGGCTGGCCCATGGTCACCAACCTAGGTTCCCTTAAGGCCTTGGGTTTGCCAGGTAATGGCGCCGAGGGCCCACCCGCTCCCCACTCCCCCGGCCCAAAGGCTCTTCCCCCTCCCCCCTTCCGCTTCCGGCGGATCCTCTCAGTGCACAGATGACGAAGGCGGCCGCGAGCTTTCTGGAGCGCTCTCAAGGCAAGGAGGCGGGAAAGAGGGGGCGCCCGACAGCCCTTCTTCCAGCCACGAAACTGAACGGTGCTCCTCCAGTCGACCACCCGGCCCGCGTACGCACGGTGTGGATGAAAGTTTCAGGCCGATCCTCCCCGGACTTCCACAAAAGTTTTGCAAAAACCACACACCGAAACCGGGTCCTTCAATAGATCATCACAGAGACAGTGAAACTTTGCGAACAATGGAATTACTTAAGATCTTCTTTTATAAGCGGATGAATGACGAAGAATCCGAACGAGTCTCGTGAAATAAATTACACTTTGGCGTTCATTGACCTCGGGGAGCCGACAAAGTAATGGTATTAGTCTAGGATTCCTCACTCTCGCGCCAATCGGGGAGAAAGAGAAAAAGAGAGCGTGTGGGTGATTGGACTCGTTTGACAACGAGAGTTAATTACTAACGACGTCCGGACAACGATGGGGGGAGAGAAGGAATAAAAACATAAGAGGCAATACTAAAAACAATGACCATGATGATGATTTACTGGACTGGGTCTTATTTGTTTAATTGAACCATTGGGAAAACATTTCAGTAGGACTCTTACGACAAACTTGGGCAACGAATCCATTACCCGTGCGACCCACTAAGAACGGGGGATGGCCACCGCGCAGCTTGAGCGGAACACGAGTTTCGTTTAAATCACCAAACCAATTGAACCTCCATTTTCACACTCGAGAAGATCTCTGTCATACCCCGATCCCCTCTCTCCCGTTCTTATTAACTCAGAAGGTTGCATCACAGATATATGTATTTATACATAACAAGTCAAGTCAGCGAGTCAGCAGCACAGGCTGAGAAACGTTGGGGCACCGTGTCCGGTCCGAAGGGACAGGTAGTGGTTGAGGGACTCGAACGAGTTTGAGTACAGGTATGTTAGTCACTACGGTAGGTTGGTAGAGCAGGAGACAGCAGGGGAAGAGGAGGAAGGAAGTTAGAAAGGGTCGTAGTCCCAGAAAAGATTACTCAGTCAAGCAGTGTAGTCCACATAACGTCGAACTCACAGTCAGGAAGTTACTTATAAGTCCTGACTAAAGGAAATCCTACCTGATCAAACTAGGGGAACGTCAGGTTCCCTGCGAGTTCTCAGAAGAGTTTGTGGTGTCAAGTTTTCGTAGTTAAGGACACATAATATATACACACGACGACGACGACGACGATTCAGCGAAGTCAGCACAGGCTGAGACACGCTGGGGTATTTGCCGTCAGGTGGTCCGAGGGGGTAGGGACCCTGAGAGGTCCGTTCTCATGACCTCACCCAACGGTATACACATGTATATTTATTTATAAAATTTCATACAATCACCGAGTCAGCACAGTCTGAGAAACGCTAGGGGTATCTGACATCGGACGCTCCGAGGAGACAAGTACTTTAAGAGATCCGTCCTTATGACCTCACCCTCTGGAAGGGGTGGGTCCCTAACTTGGGTCCAGAGGACGTAACGTCCGTCTAAGAAATGACAGACTTGGTGGTCCCTTCAGGTCCGTAAAATTTAACTTTCAATTAATGAAACGACAAGTGAAGACAATAAAGTAAATGACGTATGTGTGTGGATATTTCTATTTTTATTAATTTTATCAAGATATTCTTGTTACGGAATCTCCTTGAAGGGACCGTCAGGTCACCAATTCTGAGACGGGAAGGTAACGTCCCCGAGTCCAACCTAGGGAGTACCCCCCTTCATTCTAGGGTGAACAGGGTGTCGTTCTCCACCCTTTTTTTTTGGTGACCTTTCGTTTCAGTAAGTTGACAGAACAAGTGATGAAAGGTTATCTGATCAAATATTAGATCATGTCAACTGTCGTTTGTTCGTTAACAGTATACTTTCTTACGTCGTTTCTTTAGATTCTGTTACATCAATTACGTAGTGACGGAAACTTTGAACCAACCTCGTTAAGTCAAAGGTTCACCGGGGATTTGAGATCGACATGTGACCCTGACCTACTCAGGCTCTAGGTGGAAAAAAACCATGAAAGACTCGTAGATTCGGTCTAAGATCCCTGAAGGGATCGTCAGGTCGTCAATTCTGCGTCACGAAGGTCACACACCCCGCTCCCAAGTTAGTGACCAACCCCTTGATTCTATAGGGTACGACACACCGAGTCCGTTTTTTTGGGTCTAGGAACGACGGTAGAGACGTGGTAGAGAAATGGGACTTGGTTTCATTTTCTACCTCAAATCCCCGTATAAATATGTTGACGTGTATACGTGTCTTTACAATACGTGTCTCGATAAGTACCGTCATCGTTAAACGTCTTCGTTTTCTACCCTTTGTTGGAATTACAGAAACTTCTTTTCTACTTGAATGATTTGATACCATGAAAGGATGTCACTTTGTCAACAATTGTTCTTACTTCGTGAAGACAGATACTCTTATGTATTATACAAAATTAACTTACATGTGAGCCCCGTAGAGTCTTACTGTTGTGTTCATCAAACATAGTCCCCTATCTTTGACTCTATGACTCCCAGTCTCCATCTTCCTTTTGAATGACCTTTGTGGGTCTTATCTCTATGACGACCTTCGGCCATTAAGTCTTTTTAAGGGAAAAGTCCGTACCACAGCTGAGGAGGAGGGGACACCGATAATATAAATGTGACATGAAAAATAAAGTAAGTTTTTTATAAATAACTCAGTCTATACAATCTCCATAACACAATCCCTGTGTTCAAATTCTTATTGTTTAGTTCCCCTCCCCCCCTCGCCCCCTACCAGGGGAATGTCTCATCATCCGAAATTAGGAGTTTAAAGTGGTTTGTTACATTTGAACATTGACACTGTTACGTTGTATTTTCGATTGTCTTGGATAATCTCATTAAACTAGAGTAGTCCCTTTAGTTTATTCCAAAGGAACTCTCTCACTATTGGAGGTATTCTAAACTTTTTATCCAGAATTGAGGACCTTCACTTGTCCCTTGAAGTTCTTCTCCTTTGTACAAAGACATTGTTTACAAGTTACATTGTCTGTCCTCGTTTCGACTCTCTTGTCTTCATTGTTTCGTGCACGTGGTCAATAATTCTGTACCGAAAAGACTTGAAAGGACCACCAGGTCACCGATTCTGAGGTATAAGGGTTACGTCCCCCGGACCCAAGTTAGAAACCGATCCCTTGATTTAGGGTGTACGGTGTTGATTCTCAAGAGTAGGGTATTCATTTCTAGGACGTACGACGGTTGCTTCTAGGACTCACGGAGTTGATTCTGGACCACGTCAGTTTAAGTAATTTTTTTATATATATGATAAAGAGTCGAGGTTTGAGTTCGTAGACACGAGAGGAATCACTACGTGACGTTTTGATGTGACGACGAAACGGTCGACAAAGTCGTAATGTGAGACGTTCCGATGTCCCTCCGACGATCCGAGCTCCTCCTTTCAAAGGACACTTGAAGTAGGGTCGTTGTGGAGAAGTGGGACCGTGTACGGAAAGGAAGCATGTCCTCCTCGACATAGGTAAAACGTAAAAAAAGGGTGTGAAATACCCATCTCGACCGGAGTTGTGTGGTTTGAGAGGAAGGTCTGTGCTCCTGGTCACTCTCGTAGGTGTTCCAGTGAGAGATTCGAGTCTCTGTGGTCGACTCGTCTTGGGGGAGGACCCTCAAACCCATAGTCATTGTGCCCAGGGGAGGAAATGAAAAATTGAAAGTTGGAAATGAAAAAAATAAAAAATGTTAAAAAACTGTTAAAACTTTAATGGTCCTTCTGGTGAACCAAAAATATAAATAAAAATAAATAAACCGATGTGACCCAGAATCAACCCCGTACACCCTAGATCAATGGTCTGGTCCCTAGACTGGACCCGGGAGCCGTCACTCTTAGGATTGGTGACCTGGTGGTCCCTTAAGATCCCTCTTAAGGACGAACGTAAAAGTGGGATACGTAAATTACATAAATATTACTTACGGGACGATAAGTAAAAATATTTGAAAGAGAATTTTTGTGGTATAAATTTAATAATTGAATTTTCCTATGATACCCTATGATTCCCAACACCCAAGTTGACACAGGAAGGACTTAAGTATACAACCTCTGGACTGTATTTGGAGTCTTACACTGGAATAAACCTCTATCCCAGAAATGTCTAGATTAGTTCAATTTTACTCTAGGAACTCCACCCACGATTAGACTGTACTGACACAGGAATTTTCCCTCTAAACCTCTATCTGTACGTCTTCTCCTCTTGTGGTACACTTTTACTTCGGTCTCCAGTCCCACTACGAAGTTGTTCAGTTCTTTCGGTCGGATGGTGGTCCTCAATCCTCTTTCTGTACCTTCTCTGAGAAGGATTGTCAAGGAGTCTTCCTTGGTTGGGACGGTCCTGGAACCAAAACCTGAAGATCGGAGATCTTGGTACTCCACTATGTAAAAACAATGAGTTCAACGAATCGAACATCCCGAAACAATTGTCGTCAGGTTCGTTTGATTACGTTGATAATTCTTGTTCAGAGTGTCCTTAAGGGACCACCAGATCACCAATTCTTAGGCGGAAGGTTACATTCCCCATCACCAAGCTAGGGACCAGTCACACCCTGGACTCTAAGGGTGTACGGTTCCCCGATGATCTCTTTTGGGTCCATGACGTTTATTCTGGGTTACGTCGGTTTATATATATACATAAAAATTTCTAATTATAAAGGACTTTTTTTTTTTTTTCGGGTGTGTCTTTTTTTACTCTTTTTAGGGTAAGATTTAACTTGTCGGACTCGCCACAACGATTTGGTAGAGATTTGACTTAAAGTTTTGTTTTTTGATGGGAACGAGTAGTTACGTATGTAAAAGGTACACGAAAAAGTTATTTTAATACTAAAAATTTTGACATTCCTTAAGGGTTAGTTAACTTGTTGATCGAACATTATGGAAAAGAATTTCTCTCTACACCGTCACCCCTTCCCCCTGACCCTCTTCCCCTCCCGTCACCCGTACCCCCACCTGAAAGGACCGACAGGTGAACCAATTCTGAGACGTGAAGGTGAAGTCCTCCACGACCAAGTTAGGGACCAACTCCTTGATTCTAAGGTGTACCGTACGTCGTCACCGTTTTTTTTTAAAAAAAATTATGAAATTTTTCTCTATGTCCCTCTTTTCTATCTGGACAAATAAATGTTATCTACTTTTTTTTTTCCGGGTAGTTTGTATTTTCGGTAAGCGATAAAAAGTAGGATACGGTTTAAAAAGTGTCGTAACCGATAAAGAGTAGGATACGGTCTAAAACCCGAAGGGTCCACCGGATCACCATTTCTTAGTCGGACGATTACGTCCTCTGTGTCCTCTGGGTCCCAAGTTAGGGACCCACCCCTTTTAGGGGACCTCCTCCTTTACCGTTGGGTGAGGTCATAAGAACGGACCTCTTAGGGTACCTGACATCGGACGGACCGAGGAGTGTTTCCCCAGCCTGTGCTGACTCGTGACTCGTGTGTGAACGGTGTAAGATATGAGAGTTATGGTAAAAACACAAGTAAGTTCAAAACCAGAGGGAAGATCTCTTGGTTTTTTTTCTTACTCTTCTTTCACAATTATTGAGGTTTAATGTTGAGTAATTCTACGTTAAAACATTGAAATAAATCTTCAATTAACGATTTGAAGATGTAGGAGTATGTAAAATAAAAATAAAACAGTAAATTAAGAAATAAAAACGGACGTGACATCGAACGTCCTAGAATTAAGGGGTCGGTCCCTGATTTGGACGTGAGAATCGTCACTTTCACACCCCAGGATTGGTGACCTGGAGGCTCTTTAAGGGGAGAGAGTAAATTAAGATAGTTATTTGGATACTCCATCCCTCTCATAACAAAATGAGAATAAACGAACTCAAGGTTTATATATACATGATATACATATATCATGTATAATTGTATATACACACATAAATGTATACCCCTAAAATATATAAAATATTAGACACGTGTAGATAGGTATGTATAATTTGTATATATGTGTGTGTATATTACCCTTTTACACACATATAATATGTAAAACAACAAGTCAGCGATTCAGTACAGGCTGACAAACGCTGAACGCTGGGGTACTTGACGTCGTACGGTCCGAAGGGACAGGAAGTGACAGAGGACCTCAACCGAGTCTGAGTGTAGGTAACTAAGTCAATACGATAGGTTGGTAGAGTAAGACAGTGACGACAGAGGAGGACGGGAACTAGAAAGGATCGTGAGTGTCTACTTCCTTCAATCATCTAATGTCACTGGTACTCACACCTTGTGTATGGGATAAACCATCTTGGGATATTCTTGAGTGCGGTTGCTTTTTCATAAATCCTGGAGAGACCACCAGGTCACCAACTCTTAGACGGGTGGTTACGTCCCCTGTACCCAAGCTAGGGACTAGACCCTTCTAAGGTACACGACTCCCCGTTGATTCGGACTCAGTGTTGATGACTCTGACCCTCAGATCTCGATCACGAGACGTTCTTCTCTTCGGGGGTGTTACTCTTCGGGTACGTGATGTCAATCTCTCTTCGGGGACGAGTGACGCTAATCTCTTTCGGACACGTGTCGTTGTTTCTGGGTCATGTTGGTTTTTTATTTATTTACTTACTTATTTAAAAAAATTCATAAATTGTTGTCGTTTTCGGACCTCGTTTATAAGTACATTTCTATTGTCATCTCATTCCTTTTTAGTAGAGTCGTGACCTCACTAATGTGGGTGTACCATACCGGGAGAATCCTTTTACTCCTAGTAATTTATCTGTAAGGATTTTGTACAGTGCAATAAAGTTCTAAGGTCCAGAGTCACGTCTAATGACAGTGAATTCATCGATGGACGTCAGGAGACAAACGCATTGACAAACGTTTTAATGAGAAATCTAAGTGTTTAGATAGGTAGATGGGAACCGAATTTTAGTACATCACCTCTGAGGGGATGTACAGGTTATCAATTCTTGGACGGAACGTTACGTCTCCTGCGTCCAAGTGTAGGGACTGTCCCTTGATTCTAGGGTGCACGACGTCTCGTTGATTCGGCTTCTCGGTGTTGAACTCTCAGTCAAGTATCGTTGTCTTCTAGGGAGTACTACGTTGTTTTTAGGACACACGTCTTTGATTCTGAGTTGTATCGGTTTATTTATAATTTGTTTGTCTTTTGGTACGTCATCAAAGAATAGTCTGAACGTTATTTTTAGAGTCAGGAATAATTACCGAAAACCCAGGTAGTCCCAGACCAGTCCTTTTGTCTTAAAATTTATCCATCAAGTAATTTGTCCACCGTCTCCTAACTTGTTCGTTTTTCCCTTGTAACTTCATTAAATTAGTATTGTCGTCCTTCGTCAAGGGTGAAGATCCCGGTCTCTTGTTTCTCTTGTCAACCCCAATCGTCTCGTTCTCCTTAGTCTTCTCCTAAGGACCTCCCGACCAAGAATACGGAGACTCTTTCCCATTGGCACTACAACCACGACCGGAAGTTCTCGGAGGGGAACCGTCCCCTCCCCGGGACGGTTCGACCCCGAGTCTTGAGACTTTTCCCCGACGACGACCGTGAAGACTCCATCGTGTGTCCGATAAAGACCTTTCTTGGACCTCTCACTTGGTTTACGGGACAGTCTTCGTTTTACAGTAATGAATGGTACCATCCTTATCGTTCATTTTCCCGTACGTGCTCACTCAGGGAGGGGGACGGAAGGTCCAAGGAGAGGATGACTGTCTTGGATTTTGATCGACTGTTTCCACGTCATGTCAAACGTCCTACCTATGACGACCCGTCCCATCTCTTCTCACGTAGACGGCGACTCTCTGGTCGTGTCGGAAGTCACCGGACAAGCTAGATCGGGGACGGATGAAAGGGTCGGACTAGGGGAGGTAAGAGGGGTTTTCACTTTCAGCGAGTCAACACAGACTGAGAAACTCTGGGGTACCTGATGTCAGGTACCTTAAGAGGTCCGGTCTTATGACCTCACCCATCGGAAAGGGAAGAGGTCTCCTAGAAGGACTGGGTCCTTAGCTTGGCCCCAGAGGATGTGACGTCCACCTAAGAAATGGTTGACTCGATAGTCCCTTCGGGGTAGGTAAGAGGGGTACTATATGAGTTAAGGTTGGTGTAACCCAAAGAAAAAGAAAGGATTTTGTTGGTTTCGACTGGGGGTTAAGACCCCTAAACAAAAGTAATAAGGAAGATGGACGTTCATAGAAGAGGGAATCCCAAGTGAATAAGTCCCATGTTGGATTTCAGTACTTGAGTTTCTCCTAAAGAGTTAAAGTAGTTAGATATCTTCGTCGGTAGAGGGGTGTGTCCGAGACATTTTAAGGGATAAAAGTAAAATGGGTGTCGTAATTAGTGATAAGTCATAATAGAAATAAAAATTGAAACAAATTTAAAAAAAACCGACGAGGGGTACCGTAAACCCTAGAATCAAGGGACTGGTGCCTAGTTTGGACACGGGGGACGTAACCTTCACTTTTAGATTTGGCGATCTGACGGTCTCTTCGGGGAATTATAATGGAAATTTTTCACCAAAGAATAAAGAAAGGATTCTTTAAATCCGTAGACAGAATAAACGGTGACACAGGAACCCCCTAGCCTGTCTCGGTTATTTGTCGAGTTATTTACAAGTTAATTACGTAAAATCACTTTCATTTTTGGAGACATATAGATACCTTCCACCTTCCTTAGACCGTCTAGTGTCTACTGAGGTAGTAAACTGTCGACCCATTCGACTCCTGGTCTCTCGACTTTACTATATGGTTTTTCGTGTCACTCACTGTTCACAACGAAGGATGAAAGGGGTCACGAAAGTGTATATAGTGGAACAAAACGAGAAGACGAAAGGATCACATTTACTATCCCAGGAACCCGTTACCACCCCTAAGGTTTTAGTAGAGCCCTTGGTTTCTCTCTCTTACCTGGAGACGAGGATAGAGGTCCTTCCTAGGGGTCCCTTCTCGACATTGACTTGTGGAATAGACACAAGTTTCGTTTCTTATGGATCCTATGGACACGAAGAGTCCCTGAATTTGCTGTCTCCGAGGAGACCCACCCCTTTCCGTGTCCCAACAAAGGGACCCCACTCCCTTCGGGAGATCACCTGATCGTGAGTTTTCTAACTAGGTCCTGGGTCTTTATTTGACAAGGCACTGCAACCCGTCGTTCACTCAATGGACAAGGAAGACTAGGAGACAAAGGGGTAGACATTTTTGTCAACCCCATACAACCCGATCCTAGCGACACCAAGGTCCTCCGACTGAGTTCAGTCAACCATTCTTGAGACGGACGCCCAAAACTTATGACCTTCTTGTCTGAGGTATTTGGAACGTTGGATCCTTACTTACCTAATTTGACGACTTTTCCAGTTCCACCAAGCCTACAATTTGACGACCCCCGATCCGAAGGGTATTCCCCACCAGCTCTCCAGTTTCCAGCCCAAGGCCAGTTTGGGCTCTTTTTGGCCTTCAGGGGACACCAAGATGAGCCTCGGCCCCGGCGGTCGGCGCACTGATTTAGAGGGGCCCCGCCTCGAAGTCGGCGGTCTCCCTCCTCAAACCTCGGGGGGTTACCGTCCCGTCGAGGGGAAGGTCGTGTCGGTTAGTTGCGCCTCCCTGCCATTTTAAATTTGGGGGAGGGAGGAGGAGGCGACTCTGGACAGGGCTTTCGCAAACATCTTTCACGCCGGCGAGCGGGGCGGGGGCGACTCCTCCGCCCCTTTTCCCGCCCGAAAGGGAGGTCTCAAACGGATAGTGCCGCCCGTCGGACTCCTCTCTGCCCGTCGCCGCGGTTAGTCCCGTCGTCGGCCCTGGGCCGCCTCGTCAACCGATGTCAACAACGTTGAAAAAAGCTTTCGACGCAAAGGGCCCTCTAGGATCCGCCACTGTCTCGTCCCGGTACCGATCTCCATAACCGGGGCCACCGGTCGCGGCCCCGACGACCCAACCCCCGCAGCGCGACGTCCGCTGTAGCTTCACTGCCCCCGTCGCAGCCCTTCCGCGAGAGGGCGGCCGACGAGCCTTCCGCGCGCCCCTGATCATCCCAACGCCCCCCTCCCCGACGCCTTGGAAAGAGTGGAGAAGGGGTGGGAACGAGGTCTTCGGGGGTCTTTGGGGAGGGTGAGGACACGAAGCCAAAGGGGAAAAATTTCACACCCGTGAACCACTGGACGGAGAGCTCTCCGTTGCCCCGGTATACAGTTTCTACAAACCTTTGATTTCGCTGATCGTGGAGTTCCCTTACCAACAGTAACTATGTTTACTCCCCCTCCCGCTCCGAAGCGAACGAATCCCCGAGAGAGACCAAACCTTTCCTCCACTGGGATCCACTCCCGTGTCTAGCCATAGGATGAACCACCCCTCGCGCAGGCTCACCTGTGGCGCCGTCCGCGGAAGGAAAGGGAAAGGTGAGGGACTCAGTCGAGACGCGGCGGCCCCGCCCCTGCCCGGGGCGACCGGGTGAAACCCCACTTTGTCCAGGGGACCGTGGAGGGCCGCGTCGGGAAGCCGCGGCGTCGACTAGTCCCGAGGACGGGTGCCCTCTACCGAACCCACCCCAACACGACGGCGCTCCCTCAGCTACAGAGACGGACTTCAAAAAGCGTGTTAATCAAACGACAGTTCTGTCTGGGTGCAATACGCCGTTTCATATTGGCGGCCAGCAAAGGTCGGTGACACAGGTACGTTTTTGAACTCGCACTGCCAAGTGAACTTAATAATACATTTTATTTATTCAGCTCCAAAATGTAAAAAGAGTTTTAAGGGTCCTATAACGTGCAATCATCCTTAAACGGAATTACGTCATACGTCCGTCTAGCAATGGAAGAGTCGGTGATCCCTTCGGGTCCGAGGGGTCTCGCCAGTATTACTTGTTTTATTCCTTTATAAATAGCCCGAAGAAACAAAAGTCGGGGACGTGGGTCAACGTAGTAAATAACAGCATCGTAGGGAAATCCCAGGAACCCTTGTTCCGAATGGATCTAAAACTAATTCTTTATTCCGTATCACTTGAAGTTCAATTTCTCGAAGTATTGGATCAGGTGTCTCTTTTCATTCTACAGAGTTTATAAGAAGAAGTCCTTTCACAATTCGTAGATTTTCACATAAATTATTATAGACCGATTAAATAGACTGTTCAGACTTATTTTAATACTTTCACTTTCATTGAGTCAGTACAGACTGAAACACCGGGGAACCTGAGATCGGGTGGTACGAGGAGACAGGTACCTTAAGAGGTCCGTTCTTATGACCTTACCCAACGGTAAGGGAAGAGGTTCCCTAGAAGGGTTGGGTCCCTAGCTTGGAAGTAGAGGACGTAACGTATCTAAGAAATGTCCGACTCAGTGGTCCCTTCGTTCGACGACTTACAAAGATCCGACATAATAAATTGGGAAGGTTGGAAAATACTCTTCTATCACAAGGTAAAGTGTCTACATCTTGGACTCCGAACCCCTTCTATTTAGTGAACGGATTCTCAATACACTGATTCTATGACTATTTATACTTCTACGAAATTGTATTTTTTACATATGACGACAGGAGTTTGAGTTCTGTGATTTTATGATTAAGTAAGTAAACTGTCCGTAAATAAGTAATGGATGACACAAGGTCCGGGAAACGATTTCTGTGTTGTTACTTGTGACTGTCTCTATCTCGTGTCACTCCGATCTCCCCACCCTTCCGACGACATCCAGTGTCACTCCTGACACATAAAGTAGGATTCTCGTTTTCCCATACCAATCCCTACCCTCCTCACCACTCTGCGTGTACTGCTTTTAGACACAAGAACCCCTGGTGAGATCGAGGCTATTTGACCTCTGCCAGTGTCACCTTTCTACCTCTGGTTCATCCTCCGGCAGACTATCTTCCTGTCTAGGATGGGTTTGTTTATGAAAACTCCGACATTTATAAATGTACTAACATTTTAAAGATTTGGTCTCTCCTCAACGGTCTATAGACTTGTAATACAAGTACACTGAATCGTCCCGAGAGTTTCACTCCATGTTCGACACTTGTTTCTGACGAAAAGATCTTCTTTTTCTGACTGGGAAATAAACCTCATGACATTTATTAAGCTATAGACTACTGTGATTTATGGGTTAAATTACTAAACGTTCGTATTACTTCGGATTCTTTATTTATTTATGTTTACCGCCCCACCCCCCGCCCCACCCCCCTCAGTTCACTGAGTCACTTTTAGTGACGGGTATGTAATGTTTCCACTAAGTATTCGGACAATACGATCTTCGACCCTTGAGAGGAGAAGTGAACCCGATTTATTCTCTCCATCTCCCTGAAGGGACCACCGGGTCACGTCCCCCACTCCCAAGATAGGGACCGGTCCCCTCACTTCTAGGGTATACGGAGGTCCGGCCTTTTTTTTTTGTTGTATTTTGTCGTCGTTGTGACATTGTTTAAGTTATTTCTGATTTTTACCAGGTGTAGTTTTTTTTTTTTTTAAAAAAAAATTACTCCATTTCACCTTGTTCGTTTCTCTGTCTTACCGATCTCATACAGGTCACTGAAACCGGAAGTCGAAGGTGGAGACTTTTTACTTCTATTGTCAAACATTTCTAATTGACTGTATTATTTTATGGACAGAGATCCCCTATTAATAATAATTGGGAATGATTTATAAATAAAGTTACCGGTTCTCCAAGTGAAACAAAGGGGGATGTCTAATTCGTTTGATAAAAAATTTCCGTGATGACGATTTTATCCATTAAAATTTACTAAAACTACACTACCCTTTTTAATTTCCCCGAAGGGACCACCGAGTCGGCCATCTCAGACGAACGTTACACCCTTTGATACCCCAGAGTTTCTCATTCTGTGCTGACTCACTCATTGTGAAAGTTTATAAGTCATTTACAATCGCCAATCATAATAACCACTACTTAAAATAAAGACACTCTAGGACCCGTGGTAATTTTCAAAAATAAAGACACTGACCCATAAACAATACGTGTATCCTTGGAGTACTGTCTCTTTTCTTTGACAAGATGTTGAAATGACTTACCAAACATGATATAAAAGATCGATGATCTCGACGTCTCAACTCTCCTTACCCGCGATCTGAACATAAAATCACATAGGAGACGTAGACACGTGATTTTATCTCTTTCTACATCGGTACCCATACACACACCCCACCCCCTCACTTTTATCATACTCTTCACCTGTTCTACTGAACTCGTTGACAAAGGACGGAGGTTTGGTTCTAGGGGGACTAACAAACCGTTGTTTGATGTTTGGGAGAGGTGGGGCGTCTCCATTGTCTGTGACAAAGTTTACCGAGTTGGACCCACAGGGTCACAGGGAAACCTTAGGATTCAGAGACGTATCAGAGTCCGTCTCATGAGATGGGACGACCTTAATCACCAACCCACCTCTACCTGAAGGGATCGGGACGACACTTCCTAAGATTTCGTCCTCGACTAAACCCTCCGACACACGACTCGTCACAGAATGGTAAATTAGGTGGCAGAATAGGGAAGATTCTCCTCCTCCTCCGTCGATGAATTTCACTATCGGTAAACAAATACACCCACAACCTTCCACGGGAGGTATCCAACACCTTAAGTAACTAGAACCAAAAAATAGGTACTCCTACGACGTCGGCTCCGACCCCTTCTCTGAACCGGAAACAGTGTTTCGTGGAGACCTCGTCTGCGTCTCTCTCTATGGGTTAGAAACGAAGGGTCCGGTATTGGCTTCCGACCTACGGGACTCCACAAACAAACGTAGATACTGAAACGTGTTTATGTCCCTGAGACAACCGACACTCGGGAGTTTGGGATTACCGATGTCGTGTCACCAAGTCCCGTCATTAGATACGGCTTTATGATGTCACGGACCTTGGGGACGGAGGATCCTGTAAAGAGTACCCCCCCGCCCTGTGAACCGACTGGACGATTATTCGGAAGACGTTGCGGTAATCGAGGAGGGATGGATAAAGATATTGACCATTCAATCACCGACCCGCACATCCGAGACCCCAGACAACCGGACCTTTAGATCAAGATCAAGACTCTTGAACCGGTTCGAGGAGTGAAGAGACTCCACCAAAAGGGACAGACACCTTCTCTTTTATTATTCCGAAGATGGAAGTTTCCCGACGACTCTCCAAACTTACTGTTCCATACGTTCTCTTCGCGGGCCGTTTGTACGATAATATTAAGGGCGAAGTAGAGAGGTCCCTGGAATGCCTAGACCACGTCGGGCGGATCCAAACTGTAGACTGGACTAGTGAAGATCAAGACACTGAGACCCGTTCGGGGACGTAGAGGGACTTCGGAGTCGTAGGGGTAGTATTTGCCCAATCGGCGTCCTGGACCGAGGGTCCCCGAACGGCCCTTCCAATTTACGGGTGCCTTTGCGAGGCACTCGTGTCCGAGCCCGTGTGTCCTCCCGAGAGCAAGTGGCGACGCGCGACGCGGACCGTGCCTGCCCAGAGGGCTTTATAGGCACCTCGGGCGCTCTCACCCTCTGGCCGGCCGGCTCTCGGGCCCGACAGTAATAGTACAAAGGGTGGGGAAGGAGGGGCTCACCGACTCCTGCGCGCTCTCCCCCGCGCGGGCTCAATCCTAAGCAGCGCCGGCGCCCGGGCGGGAGGAAGTGAGGGAGGGAGGGAAGCCTCCTCGAAGAGTCGAGGCGGGGACGGCCGGGGGAGGGGCCGGCCCTCGCCTGCCACCCGCCGCCGCCGCCGCCGCCGCCGCCGCTCGCCCGCCCGGCGCCTCCTGCGCGGCGGTCGCGGAGGGAGAGACGCAGGAGCCAGGGCCCGGCCGGCCCCGACGGCGCCGCGCGCCCACGGCCCGGGACGGAGCGTCCGGTACCCCCTTCCCCCGCGGCACCCCGCGGCGGCCGGGAAGGGACCCCGCGGCGCCGCCGCGACCACCGCCGCCGTCGTCGTCGTCGTCGCCGTCGCCGTCGCGACCACCGGCCCGGCTCCGCCGCTCCCGCTCCCCGCGCGGCGGTACCCGGACCGGCCCGACGTCCACCCACACCGCCGGGGCCGGCGCGCCCCCCGCCCGCCGCGCGCCCCGGGCCGGCCCGGCCCGCCGCCCTCCCGCTGCGCCCGGGGCCGAGCCGGGCCGGGCCGGCCGGCCGGGTGGCGGCGGCCCGGGAGCCTTGTACCGACGCCGCCCTCCGCGGCGGCGCCGCGGGCCGGGCCCGCCGGGGCGAGGGGCGGGGCGGCGCGGGACTCGCGGGGGAGGGGGCGAAGGGGGCCCAGGGGGAGAGGTCCGTCCTTCTACAGGTTCGGGGCGCGCCACCTCCACCGCCGCCGCCGCCGCCGCCACCGTCGCTGCCGGGGCCCGGGCCTCTACCACCTCGCCTCCCCGGGCCCCTCCGGGGCGTGGTTGCCCCATTCGTCCGTGGGAAGGGCGTGAGCGAGCCGCGCGGGGGTCCCCGGCACGCCGGCCCGCGGGGGCGCCCGGGTCGAGGCTCTCGTGCACCCGCGCGGGCGCCGGGACCCCGCCCCCACGCCCGCCCCGCGGGCCGGTCCGTCGAAGGAAAAGACGACGGACGGACCCTCACCGCAGGGGTGAGCGAGGCGGTACTGGGACCGTTCGAGACTGGAGCCTTTTCAAACACAGAAATACCGTAAAGGTGTGGGGCTCTGGGCCGGTAGGGCCACCGCCGACGCGGAAGGGTCTCACACGCCCCGGACGGGCCCCGGGTGCCCCTCCAGTGTCCAGAAGCGACTGAACCACTTACCGAGTGGTCCGTCTTTCCGGAGGTCGTCACAAAGACCCTTTCGGGAGGAGGGCAGACACGAATGAACCTCCTCTCCGGGGTGTGGGTCTCTGTGGTCGCCACTGGGCATGACGGGGTGGCCGGACGGGTGGCGTCATCTCATTGGCGGGATTTACGGAACCAGACGACACGAGGCGTGGGCGGATCAATCGGACTCTCTTAAAGGGGTCGGCGTCGGGTCAGGGCGTCAGGACCCTGACGTGTTAAACTCTCCCCGGCCCCAACCCGAGACTTGCGAGTCTGTCAGAACCGTTAAGGATGGTCGACTGGAGTCCAGGTTCTTCACCAATAAGTCCAAGGGACTCCGGACAGACACGACCTCAAGGACGTCGAGGACGGTCCCGTCAGTCGACGACGCGTCTCCGGTCGAGAAGGTTAAGACCGGAGCAAACGGGACCAGTGAGATTGGAAGAACAATGACCATCCAACGGAGGAAGATACCTAGAAACACCTGTCGACCAAGAGAAACGACCGGTCTACAAGGGGGACGGGAGAAATTGTCTGATCTTAATCTCTAGTTGAACCTGGACCCCCTAAGATTTGGAAGGCGATGATCCGAAGGGGATCATTGGGTCAAAAACTTGGTACAAAAACAGGAAAAAAAAAAAAAACCAGAAAACCTAAGGTCAACGGGGAAGAGGCAGATTTACAACATTCTAGAAGAAGAAGTTCGGAGAAAGTCTTATACGTAAACAGCAAAATCCTCTTACATAAATGGCCCGTTAGTTTCTAGATATGGATGTACTCGGGCTTGTTTACGAGACCTTACGCAAGGGGGGAAGTCCTTCTCTTGAGTCAACGTGTTATGCTTCAGTTTACGGTCCCCTTCGGTAATCGGCCTTAGATGTCCTTTGCGCTGCCATTCGGAGACTTTACCGGGAGGAGACAGGTGGCGACTACCCCAACGTAGGAGTCATTATTACATATATACGATCCAAAGGAATAGGTTAGAAAAGTTCGGTTTCAGACGTCTCAAACTTAGTACAGGACAGAACGACTCTTCTTTATATCTATGCCCCCCTTATCTCGGCGGACAAGGTCCCGCACACGGGACAACCAGATTGTCCAAGAGGGACAAAAATGTTCTCAATCGTACAGGAAGTTCGAACCAAAAGAACGGTTCAACGGTTTTATTCCGTCGACCGTACAGCAATCTCTCCAAGTGTCCGTGATTTTCATGTCTTTACTACTCAGACCGAACAGGTCTGGTCCGTGAACATGACGTCGACTCAGTACACTTAGATTCCTTGACTGAAGGAAGAGAAAATACTCGACCGGAACTGGAGTCAAGATTTCCAAGAAAGGTGAGTTCACAAGTCACGATGAGAGACTTCGTCGCATGAGGTCTTACTCTAAATTCTCAATTTTACGACTCGTTCCTTCGTGAGCCAATAACTTTCAAGACAGACCGGGACGTTTTGTACGACTTTGGACAACCTTTAAAACGACATTGAGTTTATAAGGGAAAATTTCAACACCCCTACCCCCGATCACCACTTGAAAGGGGTCAATGAGACGAGATTTTGAACGAAAATTTCTTTGTCGTCGATGGTCGTCGAGGTCGTCGCGACATGTTCCTTCGAAACATAAACAATTGTCTTTCACGGTATTTCCCTACCCCATCGGGTTGGAGACCAGGTCTAGACTCTTGGTCCCCGTCCTCGGTTGGGAACCGGACTAAGGGGGACCACTACAATAAAGTTTACCTGAATCTAAGATTAGGATTGTGGTGGTAAATACTTTCCTTCCCAGTGTCCGTCCAATGATACCAAAAAACTCGGAGTCAAAAAGTAAATATGTCACCCTCTCCTCAGGACGGACTTCTGGTTAATTTCGTACCCACGTTTTCCGGAAACACTCGCTCAAGGGACCACCACGTCATCAATCCTAAGACACGAAAATGAGAGTCCTTCTTTCAAGTTAGGGACCAGCCCCTTGATTCTAGGATGTTCGGAGTACCGTGTCGGTTTTCTTTTCCCTCCCCCTGAAACACTCGCGCGGTATGACAGTCGGGTAAAAGGTGACCTGCCCTTCGTAGTGTCGGACGGGGAGGGACGTAGGGACGAAGGTGTCGTGAATCCGGTCATAATTGGTGTGACTCTGAACCCTTCCCGGAGAGAGATCTACGGTATTCGGTCGGAGTGTAGGGAAGACCCTACCCCGCCCTATATCTAACAGGACTTACCACTGTACCCCGTGTCCAATCGAATAAACTGAGTTTCACAATGATGTACCACTGTCAACTTTACCCCCTGACCTACTTGTGACCTCCTCTGGGGGTATCTGGCCCGCAGATAGGTACTAAGAGCAGGAAAAAGGACGGAACTACGTCTGAATGCACTATCGATTACAAGTACTTGTGGTGGGTGAGGGTTCCAATACGGGCTACAGAACCGGAATTGAGGGAGAATAAGGTGAGTTCTGTCACACAGTCCCTCGTGACAGACAGACCTGGTAGACCTCTTACCAGACCTACCGACGACTCCATAAATAAAAAAAGAAAACAAACAACTTGATAATAAGTCTATAGGACTACAAGTGGTAAAATTTCCCATGTCAAGTGACCAAAATCCATATGAGTGTCTAAACACGTCGGTAGTGGAGACAGGTTGAGGTCATGTAAAGGTAGTGGGGTTTTTCTTTGGGACATGGATAAGGGTCAGTAAGGGGTAAGGATGGAAGAGGGTCGGGACCCGTTGGTGACTAGACAAAAGGTAGAGATTTAAACGGACAGGACCCGTAAAGTATATTCACCTCAACACTTTATACACTGGAAGACACAGACCCGAGAACATGTAATATTACAAAAGTCCCAAGTATGTACAACATCCGACAGGTATGAAGTAAGGAAGGACACCGACTTATTATAAGGTAGCACACCTATCTGGTGTAAAATGAATGGGTAAGTAGTCAACTACCTGCAATCTCAACAAAAGTGAAAAATCGAGAATACTTATTCGACGACGGCCGTAAGTACATATCCAAAAATACATCTGTATACAAAAATTAAAAGAACTATCTACGGATCTTGATCTTGACGACTCAGTCTATTAAGACAGATTGTAAAGCTTCAGACGGTTTGAGAAAACGTTTCACTGACGTCGTAAAACGTAAGGGTGGTCGTTACATCATAAATAAAAAATTTTCATTTTTTTTAAAATACCTTTTTTTTTTTTTGTCAAGTTATGACTACAAGGTACTCATAAAAATCATTGTTCAGTAACCACTGCAGGGGGTGTTGTGTGACTTGACGACAACCCCGTGGTACGACTCTTGGTGACACTTACGGTACGAAGCTGGGACAATCTTCTCCCTTGATCTTCTTTCTTAGACTTTACTCAGTACGGTCCCTCGATCGGGAACCCCTTCTCCAGAAACAACCCCTCTCCAAGACGAAATAGTGGAATGAAGGCAGGTGGTCACGACGGGGTGAGACATCCCTGACTCGAAAAGGGGGGACCTCGGGTAAAGGAGTTTACGGTAGCTACCTCGGGAGTACGGTCACAACGACCGATACTGCGAAGACGAAGTTTCCGAGAAGGAAGTTCTACGTCTATTGGACTACCCAACTAACTAGTGTTCTCGTCTTAGGTTAGTGTTATGTATATATATAGTTGAATAGCACCAGATTATGAAGTTTATCGAATATTAACATAACTAGTCAGTATGGAGTTGTTTCGACCTTTTCCCCCACCCCCCCTCTACGTCTCTGGTTTTCGAGACGGATCACAGACCCAGTTGTTCATTTCGGACTAGAAAAGGGGTTCTATGACCAATCACCTGTGGTCCGAATTGTCGGGTTCCCGTGATGACGGGTTGTGCGGGGATGGGCGTAAGGGGGTTAGAGGAGGGGCTCGGACAGAATCGTTCGTCGGCTCCCGACCTTTCATCCTCCACAGTCCAGGTCTCAGTCGGACAGAGAGGGGTGGGAGACGGGTGTCTCTTTTCTTTGAGACCCTTACGTTATGCTTCGAGGTACTTCCGGCTCCTTGTCTTCTAGTTTCTGCGGTCCTCTCCAGGGGACCGTGGAAAAGGTTTGGTTTTTAGACTTCGACGTCTTGGAGGGTTTTGGGGCTGGAGCAGAACACTATGAGGGTTACGTCGACGACGGTTCGTCTGGGACTTTTTCGGGCAGTCCCCGTTTGTCCGGGGGTCCTTTTTCATTCACGAGGGACCTCGGTGAAGAGTGCGTCCCGCTGGACGACCCATGGTCGACCCCCCTCCGGCGGGTGGGAGACTCCGGAAACTCGATAATTCCGAGTCTAAGGGCTCTGTCGTGGTCCCTATGACAATGAACAGGAGCAGGACCAGACGGAGTCCAGGTCTCGGGGCTGGGACGACTCTCATCCGTCGGACGGAAACCGTGAGAAAGACTCCGACGGCACCCGTCCACTCGACTTCACTGGGGCCCGGTGTCACCTGTTTCCACAAAATTCACTGGGCTAAAGGTTCCTCGGACGAGGATTTCCCAGCGCACGGAGGACCGACACTTGTACCAGAGCCGTGATTGCGAACCAAGGAGGAGAAGGAAAGGGTGGGGTCTCGAGTTCCTTTTTGTGTCGTCTTAGCGTTCGAGTGTCTAAAGATGGGACACGCTTCCTCGAGGTCCTTCTCGTTCCGACTCGACGTCCATCCCAGTGCACAAAGTCAAGCCGAGAGTTTCCCCGCCCCACCGGACCACCCGTCACGAGTGCCGCGTGGTGGACTCGAGAGAAACGTAGTAGTGCCCTTTTCAGAGAACCGGAGGCGCCGGGGCTACCGGAGGACCCAGATCACCCCCCAGTAGTATTGAGGGAACCCAGTGACATCACGAATCAATTCTACGAAGACACTTCCTCGGGACAGCGGACATTACACCCCATACCCTTCAGTCCTGGACGTTCCTCTCACCGAAACCGTCCCGGTAACCTCGGACTCTGACACCCCACCCGACGCACGAGAGAATCTCTCGCACAAATAGACGACAGGTCTTCAAAGGACAGAGCTCTACTACTTCTCGTGACCGAACCCTTGATGAAGGACCAACACACTGGAGTCCCGAATTGACGAGAGACGGAGAGACGGTACAGGACACTTTACCCTACTACATCAGCTCGGGACACGTCACCAACCCTCCCAGTGCGTGCAATCACTTGTGCGTACCTTGTGAATCTTGGCACGGACCCTGCGTCACTTCTGGATAATTGGGAACAGTGGTAACGAAGGGGGCGTAACAGGAAAGGACCCCGAGGAGAGACCAGAAGGGGTGCGTCGGTGTCTTGGACACTTTTGGTCCGTCCTTCTGGTCGACCCGACATTCCGGGGGCGGGTGGCACAAACGTCTCACGACTCGACACGTGTCAACTAGTTATAAACTACGTCACTCCACACCAATAACGGAAAGACAATCCCTTTGGGTCCCACACCGGACCGGGACGTCGGGGGTCGACGAAGGTAGGGGGGAGGGTGGGTCCCCGTCGTCTCGTTGGAGATCCGAAGCCTCCTTGCAAGTCCTGACGGCGGGGGTGTTCCCTCCACCCCCTGGGACCGGAGAGTTGGGAGTCTGAGAAGGCGTAAACCTACAACTTAGACATCGACATGTCTGCCACTCCGTCGTAGAGACACAGAGGAAGAAACTTAACTGTTCTGAAGTAAAAAATTTTTCCCCCCTCCCACAGTAAAAAGAGGGGGCTCTCTTCGAGACCGACATAAAGGAATCTTTCCGTCACAGAAAGTCGGTTCTTGTTCGACAATGTTCGACAAACGGACGTCACCCTCCGACACGCTCCAGTCGGATCTCTGTCGTGACGTCTCCCGCTCCGCCACGGTCGGGGGTCGTGGGCCCTGTGGAGGGTCGACGCCAGCCCTCGGCGTCTCGGGTGTGTCCCTTGGACCCCCCAGGTGGGTCGCGGCGACACCCGACGTCCCACCCCCTTCGGACTCAACCGGACAAAATTAAATTTTTTCTTTTGTTTTTGGTCCCTGAAAAGAAAGACCTCCTCACCTCCGACGTCACCCACACAACGGTCTCACGACTTAAGATGGCGTCCGCTCGCCTTTCGTCGACCGTCACCGAGGGGTTTCGAACCAGACGTCCGTTAGTCCGGATGAGACACCGACCTACCTCTCGGTCCCCGGTCCCTCTCGGTGCGAGACGGGTGGTGGCAAACACAACCGAGACAGCCCACCCGTAGGACCGGTCCACTACCGACCGGTCCGACCACCCCGACGTCGACCGTCTCCACTCCGGACTTCCGTCCCGTCGGCCCAGAGAACACACTCCGGCCAGGGTTGGACTGACGGGAAGACCCGGTCGGTTTCGGTTCCATCTGTCCCGTAATCCCCTCCCACACCCATCCACCCCGCTTTGTTCGTTTCTCGGGACTTCTGTGGAGCAACACCGACTTCTGTCTCGTCCACCCCGAGTCAGGTTCTAGGTTCAGGTCCCGTTCTCCCACCTTTGTCCCGGGACCTCTCTACGGGACTTGGGGAGCAACGAAGCGACACCCTCGGGGAAGAGACCAACCGGACCGGCACCCACCCACTGTCGGGCGTGACCCGTCCCTGACGTCACAACCGTCACGGGACCGGCGCAGTAGTGGTCGGGTCGGGTTGGGACCCGGACCGTACGTCTCGTCGGACGACTGAGGTCGACCCGTGCAGAGTTCAGGAAGGACGGAAGTGGGACCAAGCGTGGAACGAGGGAAAGGTCCAGGAGTCAGGGGGTTCCTGGCTGATGACGACGTCAGGAGAAATCCTGCGAACCTCGATCACCAAGCGTACAGGGGTTTGGGGGGGGCTCATTTTACCTGAGGAACCGACATGTAAGTCTCACAGAGTGGACCGGGGTCGCACAGAGGAGACAGAGTAAGGCAGGGTCGTCCTTTCAGGGATAGGGGTGACGGGTGGTGGATAGGGTCAAAAGGGTGCTAATGAGGGTAGATGAAGACGTGCGAATATTGACTAATAAATTGTTCCACCAACACGGACACACAACCCCCCGCCCCGTAACAACGGAACTCTCGAGTGATGCAGGTCCACGACAAGAGCCGGTCCTCTACGGTGTCACTTGTCTCCCACCTGCACCAGCTACCACCCATGTGTGGAGGACAGGTTCACCGCGTCGGAGACTAGTGAAATCGGGACCGATTAAAATATACGTCAGCCTCAGGACTAAAAATGTACAGGTACTAAATCTATAAAACATTTTCAGACACACCCGGTTTGTCTTGTATCGGGGTTCGGTGTAAGACGGTGTTCGGGATAAGACGGGAGCTCCGTGGGGCAGGGGGAGGACCGGGTGGACTCTGTCCGTTGCTCCTTTCCTACCCCCGAACCACCGGACCTGTAGGGACCCCTGGCTACGGTACCTCCGACTGACTCACCTGGGACACCGCCGGCCCTGAGGGTCCCGCCGGAACCACTCTTACGACTGCGTGAAGAACAAAAAAGAAAAAAAGAAAGGGAGGGGTAGGTCAGACTTCTTTCCTTTTCTTATCTACTCAACTAACTTTCACCCTTCCTTCTTCCTTACTTCCATTCCCCGGCGTCCCGGGTGGCACACCTCCGACTCCGACACTCTAGTGCGGGAGGGACTACGTCTCCGGGTACGTCCTCAGTCCGACGGATCTAGAAGACTACAGCGACACTGGTCCGTCTGACAACGTTCAACAGGTCCCTGACTTGGGATTTTCATAGGAATTCCCTTACGGAGGACTCCCTTTACTCTATGACAGGACACCTTTGAAAAGCAAATAAATACCGACACGACCCAGAAGCAACGACGCCCCCGAAAAGAGATCGACGCCACGTGCCCCCGATGGGAGATCCACCACACGAGTCCGAAGAGCAACGTCACCGAAGGGACGTCTCGTACCCGAGACCCCGCGCGTCCGAGGTCATCGACTCCGAAGACCCGAAATCCCGTGTCCGAGTCCTCAACGTCGCGTACCTGAATTAAACGACGAGGCAGAAACACTCTAGAAGGATCTGGTCCCTAGCTTGGACACAGAGGACGTGACCGTCCGCCTAAGGATGGGTGACACGGTGGTGCCTACGGGGACTCCTTTGAAAAGTACTGCTTCCTGAAGGCAGTGTCAGGTCCAATTCTTAGGCAGACGGTCACGTCCCCTGAGCCCAAGTTGAGAACCAGTCCCTTGATTCTAGTGTGTAACGGTGTCCCGTCGATTCACGTTCACGGGGTTGAAGACTCGAGTACACGACGTTGATTCTAAACTGTGTCGGTCATTTATAAAGAAAAATTAGTGCTACTTTAAATATGTATACATACATTGAATGGTAGATTGGCAAGGAATTCACGTTTTAAGTCACCGTAATTCATGTAAGAAGTAAGTGTCAACACGTTGACAGGAGAGACAGATCAACGCCTTGGGAAAACAGGAGGGTTTGCCTTTAGGGCCTGCGTGGTCATCGGTGAGGGTAAGGGACGGGAGTCGGGGACTGCTGGTCAGACGAAAGACAGAGACACGTAAACGGGGAAGACCTGTAAAGTATGTTTACCTCAGTATCTTACACATCGGACAACCTAGACCGAAGAAAGTAAATCGTACTGTGAAACCCTTTGAAAATTTTCCTGTCCGAGCAAAAAAGATATGACAAAAGGACCCTTTACCGTTACGGGTCCTTCTAAACGAAAAGAGAGCGCACGAGTCAACGAAGTCGACACAGGATGAGAAGCGCTGGGACACCTAACACCGGACGGTACGAGGAGACAGACACCCTAAGAGGTCCGTTTTTATGACTCACCCAACGGTAAAGGAGGAGAGAACCCTAGAAGGACTCGGTCTCTAGTTTCGGTCCACAGTACAGAAGACGTAACCGTCTACCCAAGGAATGGTGATCGTGGTGGGGATAAAATCATATAAAGTCTGTGTCACCCTGGTACTCTCCCCTCCTTCAGAGTCACCATCACCGGTCTACCCAGATCCGATCCTGGGTCCCCTACCCTTCGAAGTCCAAGGTGGACGGTGACTCCCCTTAGACTTAAATCAAGACCCGGAGGGTCGGTCAGTGGGAGGTAGAGGTAAATTTTACCTCATGTCCTCCTCCAGTTTTATTTACCTCACTCCTCTTTGGGTCCGCACATGTAATACTTGATGTCCTCTCTGAGTCTTACAATCCAAGATGAGAAGGGGACTTCTCATCCGGTCTTACACCGAAACTCAGACACAATGTAGTGAAGGATCGAACCACCGGCCCCTGTGTACTGAGACGGACAGATTAGGGATTAAAACGTCCAAAAGCCCGTCGTGGGTGGATCGTCTAGAGAGTCCTAGGGTATATTGTCACGAAACGTTTGCTTGTGTTCCCTCGAGAAACCCCACTACCTAAGACCGCCACCAACGTGTTGATACATACGACTTACCCGAAGGGATCACCGGGTCATCGTTTCTTAGGCAGAAGGTTACGTCCTTTGTGTCCAAGTTAGGGACCCAGCCCTTCTAGGGTCCCTAGGCCTCTTCCTTTACCGATGGGTGAGGTCATAAGAACGGACCCTTTAGGGTACCTGTCTTCTCGGACCGCCCGATGTTAGGTACCCCAGTGTTTTCTCAACCTGTGCTGAATCACTGATTTGTTGTTGTTATACGACTTACTATGGGAAGTTTGGTACGCACACTTTACTCACCTAAAATACTGGATGACGTCATTCCGACAAGTTTCTTACATAACGTTCGACGACCGGTGAGTGCCACCGTAAACAACGACAAATACTTGGTTAGGAGGGAGAGCCGTGGAGGGTTGTCTAACTGGAGTAGCTGCCGTTTCCGTCCCCGCAGTAGCGGTGGTTCGTCAAGAGGGCCCCACTCAAACACCACCTTATGGTGCCCCTGGAGTAGCTCTAGTGGCTGCGGTTCTTCGCCCTCCGAGACATGCGTGTTCTGGGGAGGTGCCCGACGATGTACATGATAAAAGTCATAAACTCGTTTTGGATGACCATTCAGCGGACCCCGAAGTTCACCGAGAAGGGGTGGGACCGTCTCCACGTTGGTCTCCCGGTGGTTCCCGTAGGACTGAGAAGAAAACCGAGGTCGAAGAACGAACCACGAACGACGGTAAAAAGTTTCGACGTCACGTTGAGAAGGATGGGAATTAAGGGGGGGAGGTGTGTGTGTGGTGAAGGTAAAAATTAAGACCACTAACTTCGCCAAGACCTCCGTTAGAACCGGTGGTTCGTCACCTGGGCAGTACATTTTCGGGCGTCTCCCCAAGTGGACCGGAAGACGGACCCCGTACACTGGTCTCGTCGAGACCCTTAGCGACTAAAGAGACAGGGGATACGCTGTTATAGTCACTAATAACAAAATAAAATAAAAAATTATCTGACATGAACATTGCAAGGGTCGTTTTGACTCACCTTTCATCTCTCTCAAGGGTATATAGGGTGGACGGAGGTGGTAGGACGTGTCGGAGAGGGGATGGGAGTGGTCGTCTCAACTAAAAATAAGTAAATAAATAATACGGCTTGAGGTGTCAGCAGAGACCACGAAGGTGTCTCAGAAAACGTAAGAACAGATGTGAGGGGGTGGAGGGCGGGTTTATGGGGTATGGGTCGCGGGGAGACCCGAGAAATTCAATGTATATATAAAAAAAACTCAACTTAACGAAAGGGTTTTTGTACCGATATTTAGTGGTAGTGGGGTGGTCTCGACTCTCGTTCGGGACTGAGTCTGACCCAAGTTTTCGGAGAAATAGTTAAATTAGGAGACAGCGGGAGGGAGGGCCGGTCGCACCTACGTTGGGCTCTCTGCTTAGCGGACCCTTCTGACTAGTTAGTGTCATTTACACCCTTGACGGTTTGGTTTGACGTGCTGTAGCTGCCGCACGGAGTGGAGTAGGAGTAGCGGAGGGCACTGTAACTCCGGCCCCTCCTCGAAGACATACTGATACCCCTGGCGTCGGCCCGAAGGTAACTTCGGATGGGGACCGACTTCGTAATTGGGTTACCAGGGAGGGGGAGGGGGGAAGATTCCTGTTTCACGGGAGTTTCCCTTAACTAAAAAAAAAAAAAAAATGTATGAATTAGAATCGTCTAATGAAGTCTACAAAAATTCTTTTTTCATATAATTCTACGGAAAAGTGACATCATAAATTTATAGACAAGGTCCAAAGGCTCCACCTGACCTTGTCTACCGGAATATAATGGTTTTGAAAATATAAGACCAACCAAAACATGGAAAAAACGTATGTTCAGCTTGCGAACACGAAAGGCACGTACGTCAGGTTCTGAGTCGTGTCCAAAATCTCCTTTCTCAGCTTGTCCTTGATCCTTCGGCCCACTGCGTGGACGGAGGTTTGCTTCTCGGTCCTGAGAGAGGGGGTGAGGGGTGTGTGGACGGGGGGCGGGGGTCGTAGGGTCACCGTCCACCCGAGGGGGTACCGGACCTACCCTACAAGGGTTCGAGAACAAACAGGACTGTAGAGCTGTCCGCGTGTAACTTCACATACTTATAAAAAATTTTTTTCCAAAGTGTCATTCTATCAGAAGGGGAGACGAAAGAGCTTTCGAATGACTGGGCCACCGAGTGCCCGGTCCGGAGCTAAATGAGAAGGTGCCCGACGGCGAAAAGGCCCGTGGAATTTCGTAGTCCCGCCCCTTAGTTTCCTCTGCACCCGTCCCTGTTCGTAACGAATGGATCGGGAACGTCCCCGTCCCAAAGGGCTTTTGACCCAATCAAAGAAATATCTTTACACTTGTGACTTAAATAAAATTTTTTATTATTATTTTTATTTTTTTTTTTTCTTTTTTTTTATTTGGTGTCTTCTGTTGAATGTACATATATCCAGAACTTCACTCACTTCACCGACGCAAAAACAAAACCCAACAAAAATCAAGTCGAAAAAGAAAAAGGTGGGAACCAAAACGAAGACATCTTCTCTATACTCTACCATGTGATAAGATTAGTTTTTAGATTTCAAAACATCACCCTGGTCTTTAATGAATGGGTTAAGGGGTGGGGGAGTCGGGGTTGGACTAAGACGAACCCAACTTTCGGGTCTGGACGACAGTTCCGAAGGTACACGGTCTGGTGGACCACAGGAAGGACATTTCGACGTCGGCACTTGGTTTCTCGTTCGGATGTTCGGGGCTCTCCGTCCCGGGGATGTGATCGACGGTCCCCCGTCCCCCCGACCGTCCGGGTCCCCAGTACCGACTCCCGGTTCACAAGTGGAGCTGACACTGTCGTCCTCATCGCCCATCGAAGAAGGACTTCCCCCCTGGCTGAGGGTGAAAGACAGTTAAACATCAAGTCCCCGGACCCCGAGGTCTCGACGCTAGACCCCAGAGACCGCGTTGGGGTGGGGTGGGGGGCTGAGGGTCCATTTACACTTACCTCTGTCCGTACTCTTGGACAGGAGTTGAAGTTACGGGGGGTCGGGGTCGGAGTACTGCCACGATGGATTCCTTCAGAAGGGGGAGGGTACGGGTGGGGGTGGGTGGTTAGGGTGTGAACGGACCAGTCACCAGTCGTTTAACCTCCTCCTAGGCTACCCTCACACATTTACACTCTATTTTACAGAACCAACATGGACAAACACCAAATCGAAACATAAATTCTTTTCCTTTATTTGAACTTTTAATAAACAGTAGTATTTTTACTTTGTTTTTAATTTTATAAATAACGGTCCGCTCCGATGGACACAGTAAGACAACAAAAAGCGTTTCGTCACCATCCTTTTCCATTACTTGAAAGACAAAGAAAAACCCCGACATGGTACACCGAATACCCCAGAATCAGGCGTTGGTCCCCAACTTGGACCCGGGAGTCGACAGTTTCGTACCTCAGGATCGGTGACCTGGTGGTCCCTTAAAGGCAACAAAAAAAAACAACAACAAGGTAACCCAGAAACAACGACATGAGTCCGAAAGAGATCAATGCTACTCCGTCCCGATGAGACCAACACCACGCGCCCGACGAGTAACCTTACTGAAGAGACAACACCTCTTGTCCGAGACCCCGTAAACCCGAGTCATCAACACCGCGTACCCAAATTAACGAGGAGTCATACACCTTAGAAGGGTCTGACCCCTAACTTGGACACAGAGGACTTAACTGACCATCTATTGATAACCTGGTGGTTCCTTCAGACGGGACAAATAAAATGTTTTCCCGGTGAATTGGTCAAACTCAGTCAAAACCACTGACAGGATCCCCTGTCAGAGAAGTAAAAATACTACTCCCCAGTCTCCAACGAACACCTCTAATTTTCACTTCATGTACCGGGGACTCTTCTCACGGGTCGTACATCGTATATAGAATCGACAACATTAACAGTAACAAAGATTGCACGATCTGAACTAAGAGTCCATCCGCAGAGTCAGTAGTTGGAACGGACAGACCACGACCTTCATAGGGTCTAGGACTAGGGATTGGGGGTGTGGTGTTAGATGGGGAAGTCGGGGTTCCGGGACCTCCGTCCAACCTTGACTCCCGTCTCAGGAGTCAGATGTCCACTTTCTAGGTAAAGGCCGTATCCGAAAGTCGTAGACAGTCGGCGACGGGATTTGTTTAGTGAATGGGAGACTTTAGACAGGTAGTTCAACCCTTACCGGAGATGGGTGGAAGGAACGTCCCCAAAGGACTCCTAAGTCAGTAGTATATGAAATGGTACCTCCCCTGTCACACCGGACCATCGGTTCACGAGTCGGGACCTTGGCTTGGAGTCCAAAGTGGGTGAAGCGGCGACACATTGGGACCCGTCCAATGCATTGGAGAGACCCGTGGTGAAAGGAGGGGACACTGTATCTCTGTTCTGACCACGAACGTAGCCCTGCTAGCACTCCTAACTGAACTCAAATTCTGTATTTTCATGAACGTACTTCTATTAGAAGTCCTTAGGCGATAATAATTCCACTTTTAAACCCCACAAAATTTTTTTATAAACCGACGTGGCTCAGAATCAACACCGTACGTCCTAGATCAAGGGACTGCTCCCGAGTTTGGACCCTGGGGACGTGTCCCTTGCACCTCAGGGTCAGAGACCCGGTGGTCCCTTCAGGGAACCCACCAAAGATAGTAAGTCCTAAATGTTCACGGGACCTGACTGTCTATTGACGAAAATTCGGACGAGAGGACCGAGTCCCAAACCTCTACCTTCGGATGTCACACCCTCGTTGACACAGACAGAACTTACACCAGTGTGACCCGGGTCGAGGTTCTTGAATGGAAGACCTTAAGTTTGTGGGTGTAGGGTCGTAGACACTAAGACTTCAGTCCTACGAGTCTAAACAAAGGGTTCAGTTAAGAGTGGAGGTTCCCCGTCTTTAGAAGGAGGAGGGATGGGTGATAATTCTCCCCGTGTGGATCAGTCCCTACGTGGTAATATGTCCCACGGTCCTCAGTCTTCGAGGACACGACACCGTTAGCGTAAGACCTGGTCTGTAAGTTTCCAACGGTTGAAAGCCCTCCGTCTCACCAAAACTGGAAATGTGGACTCAAGTTCAGGATGAAGACAGTGAAGGTCCACCCCGGAACCTGTTCGAGGAATCGGGGTGGTATGATCGTCGACGAACCCACTTATTATTATCATTACGGGTGGAGTATCCCTATTCCACTCCGTTGTATACATCCACGTCATTTAACGTAAGTAATAATCATAGTCGTGAAAAACCTCTTAGTCCCATGTATCTCGAAGTGTCTATTCTTGGACCCGGACTCCCCTGAAGGGAGTACCAGGTCACCGATTCTGAGGTATGTGGGTTACGTCCCCCGGTCACAACTCGGGACCAGTCCCTTGATCTAGGGTGTACGACGTTGACTCTCAAACGTGCGACGTTGATTTCTAGAGTACACGGTGTCGATTCTAGGCCACGTCGGTATATTAATTCCTAGATCTTAGTCCGAACGTAATCGTAGGACCCGTCATTGAAGTATCGATACACTGGAGCACATTCCACGAAGTTGGAGAGTCTCGGAAGTAAAGGTTTAGGTATTTGATCCGTTAAGTATAATCAATCAGAAGTAGAGGAGGTCAACAATCTACTTATTTACTCTATTAGGTCCGTCCTTGGCTCTGCACTAGTGACTCGGTCTCAATAAGTAACTCTTCTGTCCGAGTGTCCGACACAAGTCGTCCGAGTAATCAAAGAAACGTTTCACATCAGAGGACGAGGGATGCCTGACATAGATCTACCTAAAGAAAAAGTGTAACATTGTGACGACTTTAGTCCCACTCGGAATTTCAGTTATCGTAGAACTTCAATAAACATCGCAAAAAAAAAAAGAGACAGTGTCGGTGTGTGTTTTATTTCCACGTAGTGAATCTATGTTACTTTATGTACAGGTGGTATATATACGCACATACATAGTCAAGTCAAGTCAGCGAGTCAGTGCTGCCTGAGAAACGCTGGGGTACTTAACGTTGTGACGTCCGGAGGGACAGGTAGTGGTTAAGGGTCTCAAGTGAGTTTGAGTACAGGTAGTTCAGTCACTACGGTAGGTCGGTAGAGAGACATTAGGGGAAGAGGAGGACGGGAGTTAAGGAAGGTCGTAGTCTCAGAAAAGGTTACTCAGTTGAGAAAGGTACTCCACCGGTCTCATAACCTCAAAGTCAAAGTCGTAGTCAGGAAGGTCACTTGTGGGTCCTGACTAGAAATCTTACCTGACCAACCTAGAGGAACGTCAGGTTCCCTGAGAGTTCTCAGAAGAGGTTGTGGTGTCAAGTTTCCGTAGTTAAGAAGCCGCGAGTCGAAAGAAAATATCAGGTTGAGAGTGTAGGTAGTACTGGTGACCTTTTTGGTATCCGAACTGATCTGCCTGGAAACAACCGTTTCATTACAGAGACGAAAAATTATACGATAGATCCACCCAGTATTGAAAGGAAGGTTCCTCATTCGCAGAAAATTAAAGTACCGACGTCAGTGGTAGACGTCACTAAAACCTCGGGGGGGTTTTATTTCAGACTGTGACAAAGGCGACAAAGGGGTAGATAAAGGGTACATACATATACACACAATATACACATATTATATATGCACACACACATAAACCGGGAACTTGTCACGTCCCTCAATGCCCGGGAGTGAGAGGGGTATAACTTTTTTAGGTTCATATCTCTGAAGGACCACCAGATCACCAATTTTGAAGTTCAAAGGTTACGTCCCCACACCCAAACTAGGGACCAGTCTCGTGATTCTAAGGGCACAGTGTACCATACCGGGGTTTTATTTATTTTAGGTGGATATCTAATATCAGTCGGGAGACCTAAGTTCCGAGGAGGAGGTATATACGTCTAGGTTGATCTAAGTTGGTAGTATATACCTCTATACATATATATAGTATGTACAGAGGTGTATACGTCTAACACGGTATGATACCACAGATGACCCGAAGGGACTATCGAGTCAACGATTTCTTAGACGGACGTTACGTCCTCTGGGGTCAAACTAAGTACCCAGCCCTTCTAGGTGACCTCTTCCCGATCTGGTGGGTGAGGTCATAAGAACCCGAAGGGACCCCCGAGTTGACCATTTCTTAGACGGACGTTACACCCTCTGGACCCAAGCTAGGGACCCAATCCTTCTAGGGGACCTCTTCCCTTTCCGATGGGTGAGGTCATTAGACGGGACGTCTTAAGGTACCCGACGTATCAGGTACCTCAACGTTTCTCAGTCTGTACTGACTCTCTAAAAGTGAAAGTTAAAGTGCCACAAATGATATCTTTTTGTAGGTACACAGTCACCTGGACGAGTCAAGTTTCACTTAACCAGTTCTCAGTTGACATATGTCAAGTGTATAAACCTTTGGTTCTGAGGTCTTCCGACTTCATGGAATATGGTCCAGTGTATTGAGGTTCTCCGGTGAGATTTTGTGTCTTTCACATTTTCAGTAAAATGAAATTATGTTTTAGTATATACCTTTCAGTATACTCGTTTTAGTTTATAAGTGATTTATAGTCACTTCAGAAGTAACGTTACAGGTATGGTCCAAAAGGACGTAGGAGAGGGGTAGGGGTGAACCCGACCACATAAAGCGACGACACACCGTTTCTGCACCCGGGTCCCTGCGTCTCGACCGTAGGTGTAGACGCACGAACCCCGAGGGACCCACCGACTTCACCCCGACGTCCACCGGGGTGACAAAAAAAGAAGACGAAAGAGTTAAAGAAAACGGTGAAGACGGGACCGGGTCTCAAGTCCCCACAAGTCAAGACGTCGACCCCTCTTTCGAAGTGGGGAAGGAGGAGCCTGTCGAAACTCCCCTTCGCTTCTTCGTTCACGTCACCCATGCGTACCGTGGTTCTCTACTAACATCTTCAGCAGAAAGACCCACCAGAAGACACAGACTCTTGCGTCAGTACTGGAGTCCGGATCCAGACGAAGGGACTAGCCTTTCTCTTGGACCCTTCCCCCCTCCAGTCTCTTTTGTCTCTCTCGCGACTTCGCCCCCACACGTGTTGGGGGACGTTTAAGACATTCGTCGAGGACGTCCGGTAAGTGGGTTTTCAAATAAAGAATTCTCGAGTAATACGTTGTCCGTGACAAAGTCCCGAAAGTTAGTTGAGTAAGTAAAGTGTGAGTATTGTTGTACTCCTGCAACTCATATCAGTTATAGGGGTAAAATATCTACTCGTTTGACTCCAAGACCCTCCAATTCATTGTCCGGGTTCCAGTGTGTTAAAACAGAACCTTGACCCTCAACCCGAGTCTTCGGGTGAATTGGTGACAACATCTGACTGTTTGCCTCAGACTTTACAAAAACAAAAGTAAAATTCACCAAAAATAACATCTCCTTTGCTATTGAAGAGTCACAAGGGATGTTACTATTTTACTTATTACTGATTGTACATTTAAGAACCTATATTGTCTATTGTGTATATTTCTATAGGGGACTTCGTACTTGTGGTCTGGAAGTCAGGAGGACTACGTGAACTGTGCACCCCCACTAGTGTTTGATGTCACAGTCACCCGTCCAACAGCCTTTCTACGTTTCTACCGGTCACTCGACTTGTCAGTCACTACCCCTATGTCCGAGAACGAGGATCAGTTTCTGTTCGGAGTCAGGGTCGGGGCGATCGTCGAGACGGCCGTTGCCGTCCCCACTCGGGAACTGAGTACACACCTATGTCCGCAATCCCGTGTAGGCGGGAGGGGGACTTGGATACATATGGTGGAGGGTTGGGGGTGAAGGGACGGAGTCCTTTACTGTAGTCGGGGGTGGGTCAGTAAGTTCGGTCCTTGACCCTCAACAAGAGTTAAGGAGAGGACAGTAGGGTAGACAACATAAAATCAGTGGTACGGGGTTTATACAAGGATTAGGGTGGTGAATAGAGAAGGTGACGGTGGGGGTCCGGCTCGGTGGGACTACTCGTGGTGTCGGAAGGAGAGGCGGGGGAGGGGGCGGTGGGGGTGTTAGGTGAGTGTGTCGTCGGTCGTACTGACGTAGTGACACGTCTCTATTCAGTAAGGAGTCGAATTTGGGAAGGTCCCGAGGGGTGACAGGAGCCCTGTTTCTATTTTGGGAAGAATCGTACTGGATTAAGAAACCTTTCAGTACGTAAGTAAGTGAGGTAATTGAACAGACTAGTACTTTGGCGTCGGAGTGATAGAAGTTTGGACACACAAGTCACATACGAGTCAACGAGTCAGCACAGAGTGAGAACCGTCTGGGCACCTGACATCGGGTGGTCCGACGAGACAGGTACCCTAAGAGGTCCGTTCTTATGCCCTCGCCCAACGGTACGGGAGGAAGTCCCCCAGAAGGGTTGAGTCCCTTGTTTGGGTTCAGAACGTAGAGGACTTAACCGTCCCCCCTAAGAAATGATGATCACGGTGGACCCTTCGGGTACAGGAATCCGACTGAATGTATGTAAAGTAAAAACGGTATAGTCCGAGTTTGAGGTTAATACACTGGGTTTCTTGAGGGGTTCTTCTCCGTCTTTCTTTGGTCATCGAATACGTAGACCTTGGGCAAAGGTCCCGCTAAGAGTCGGTCACTTATAGGGCGTATTTGTGAAAGTCTAGACTATGTGAGACATCCCACCTCTACAAGAGAGCATGTAATAGAATGGTGTCCTCTGGGAAAGATCCCTCTTCTTTGTTAAACTGAGACAGGATAGTTGGGAAGAGGTGTTTCGCCAGTCTCATTTGAAAAAAAAAAAAGGTTTTTCTAAAATACAAAATAAGAGCCGACGTAGTACGCCGTACACTCTAGAATCAAAGACCTGGTCCCCAACTTAGGTACGAGTGACGTAACCCTCGTGTCTCAAAATTGTGGACCTAGTGGTCCCTCCAGGAATTCGAAAAATATCCACTTAAGCCTGTACAGTGAGGGGTCGAATTTTGGAAGGTTCCAGAGAGGTTTCGTGAATTTTACTTTAGGTTTCAGTAGTGACCCTAGGTACACCGGATCTTGCTGGGATAGCGAGGGGTGAGGTTGGAGTGGAGGGAAGAGAAACGACGAGGTCGGTGATATCAGAGACGACGTGTTCGACGGAGGTCGGAGACCGGAAGTATGGACGACAAGAAAGACGGTCCTTCCGTCCCTTTCGAGTCTAGTAATACTAGAAAGTCTTGAATCGAACTTACGACGGAAAAGTGGCCTCGGAAGGTCCTGAGTGGTTTAGATTTCATCGAGAAATAGCCCTGAAGGGACCGCCGGGTCGTCAATTCTGAGTCACGAAGGTGCCGTCCCTCCTACCCAAGTTAGGGGCCAGTCCCTTGATTCCAGGGGGTACGGAACTCCACTCCGGTTTTTTTAAATTTTTCATCGAGGGATAGTTGGAGAGAGAATCGTGGGATAAATTACCAGAAGTCACGTATATCCCGGTAGACTTTAACAGGACTGGTCAAGTGAGAGATGGAGAGGGTGATCTTACATTCGTGGTACTCCCGTCCCTGAGACCGAACAAGTGAGATGGGTCGTGGATCTTGTCACGGACGACGTGCCATCTGGGAGTTATTTATAAACAACCTCCTTATTTATTTACACCAAAGTCCACCAGAACAGACTGTTTCGACAAAAGTACGTCAGTAAGTTCTTTCGGACCTGAAGGGACACCATGTCACCTATCCTTAGACGGACGGTTACGTCCCTTGTGTCCAAGCTAGGGACCAGGTCCTTCTAAGGTGTACGAAAGTTTGTTGATTCAGGTACACGGTGTTGAAGACGCGGGTGTACGACGTTGATGACTTCGGGCACACGGATCTCCGACACGAGGTGTCGTTCTCTTCAGTAGCGTTACTCTTCGGGTACGTGGTGTCACTCTCTCATCGGGCACGACCGGCGTTGATCTCTTTCGGGCTTACGTCGTTACTTCTGGGTCGCGCTCGTTTTTTATTCCTTTCTTTTCTTTCCTCCTTTCTTTCGGACCGTCTCTGTAGGAACCAAGTCACCAATCCTGAGGTGGGGAGGTGGCATCCCCCGGACCCAAACTAGGGCCCACTCCCTTGATTCTAGGGTGTTCGGACCATTATGAATTGATTCTTCTACGTAGGAGACACCCGATAGACGGGGGTGTCTTAGTACAGGACGGAAGAGACCGGACGAGAGGCGAGGTCCTCCGACTGTAGACACCCACTAGAGTTGTTCGAGGGAACAGGAGATCGAAGACCGACACGAGTCGGTCACCGTTCGTGGTCGTCCTCGACCCTCTCACCCTCCTCTCCTTACGTCCCCATAAGTGAGGGTCGAGACGGGGACGGTCGGAGCAGAGGGATCGGTGACACACGAGGAGAAGACTTCCGGTGTGAGGTCAGACTGGGGGGTCCCGGGGAGTGTCGAGGGAAAGGAACGAGGATAACGGGCGGGGTCCCACGCAGAGGTAGGGAATAGAGATAAGGGTGTGGACATTCTACAGGGAAGAACTTTAGAAAAAGTCAGTGAGGAAAACTCACTCGGAACCAAAGAACTATTTGTCCTTGGGACCGACTATCCGGGGCATCGGGACGTTAAAAGGAGGACCTACAGATAGGGACCCTTTAAGTGTGTGTTCAGGTACTCTCCTGTACTTATTCGTACGTCTATAAGTGACGTCGTGACAGGTGTCACCCCCTTCCGTTAGACCCTAGGGTAGTGACCCCAATCTTTGTTCTACACACAGATGTGGCGATCCTCCTATCTAGAATGTTTTGACGAATCCCTGAAGGGACCACCAGGTCACCGATTCTAAAGTTCGAGGGTTACGTCCCCCGGACCAAACTAAGAGCCAGTCCCTTGATCTAAGGTCTTTCAGTGTTAATTCTGGGTCATATAAGTTTATTCCGGAAGGGAACATCCCTTCCACCATTTCTTAGGTGGACGTTACGTCCTCTGGGACAAAGCTAGCGACTCAGGCCTTCTAGGGGAACTCCTTCCGTACCATTGGGCGACGTCATAAGAACGGACCTCTTAGGGTACCTGTCTCTTCGGACCGTCCCGATATCAGGTATCACAACGGGGGGTTTTATTTCAGACTGTGACAAAGATGATAAAGGGGTAGATAAAGGGTACTTCACTACCCTGGTCTATGGTACTAGAAACAAAAGACTTACAACTCGAAATTCGGTTGAAAAAGTGAGAGGAGAAAGTGAAAGTAGTTCTCCGAAAACTCAAGGAGAGTTTTCCGGACTTCACCGACTCGTGCGTACGTACGTGTCGGTTTATTTCTTTGTTTAATTTTGTTTTGTTTTTTTAACGAATTACAGGTAGTTCTCTACTTCTCTATTTAGTTTTCGTCAGATGTGTATGGTACCTTATAGTTGGTCCGGAATTTTTACTTTCTTTAAGACTGTACACCATGCTTTACCTACTTGGACTCTTGTTATACGATTAGTATATTCGGGTAGTGTCTTCCTGTTTATGACATACAGAGGAGAATATACTCCAGAGGTCTCATCAGTCTAAGTATTTCTGTCTCTCCCCTCACCACCAACGGTCCCCGACCCCCTCCCCTTGACTCGTCAATCATAAGTTACCCCTGTCTCAAAGTCCCACCCCACTACTTTTTCAAGACCTTTACCTAACACCACTACCGACGTATTATAGCATTTAAAGGAAAAAAGAAAAAAATCGGTGTGGTGTTTCATACACCCTAGAATCCAGGGGCTGGTCCCTAGTTTGGGTGCGGGGGACGTCACTTTCAAGTCTCAGAATTGGTGACCTGGCGGTTCCCTTCGGGGACATGTGTATAACTGTAAATTGCGGGGACTCTTTACCCCTGAAGAGACAACCAGGTCACCGATCCTGCGGTGTGAGGGTCAAGTCCCCGGACCCAAGTTAGGGACCGACCCCTTAATCTGGGGTGCACGGCTTTGATTTCTGAGGCTCACGACACCGACCCCTAGGCCTCGTGGGGTTGATTCCTAGGATACAGGGTGTTATTCTGGACCACGTCGGTCTATTTTTTCCTAAATTTTTTTTACTAATTTTACCAGAGTGTCTGTATCTTTTGTTAGATAATACCAATGGTTTCCCCTTGATGCCCCCTCCTTATTTAATCCTCAAATCATAACTGTCTATGTGTGACATATATTTTATCTATTTGTTGTTTCTGGATGAAGGTGTGTACCTCATTATAAGTTGTTGAACAATATTGGATATTGTCTTTTCTTATAAAATTTTCTATATATAATTTATATATATATTACCTTAGTGAAACGATATGTGGACTTTGTGTTGTGACATTTAGTTGATATGAAGTTAAAAATTTTTTGTTAATTTTACCATTTAAAATACCATCCATATTGAAAAATTTTTGTGACTTCTTTTCCTAGTAAGTGTGAGTCAAGAGTTTTGGGTTTCGTAAACTGGTATATAACGAATTTCGACACGGCGGGTTATGTCACCGGTGATGTTCAGAATTAACTTTATACGACAGTCACACTTTATATGTATTCTAAAGTTCCCGAATGATAAAAATTTTTCTAACATTTTATAGAGTAATTATTATAAAATATCACTTGTGTATAACTCTTACTGTGATAAAACCTTCGTAACCTAATCATTTTATATAATGATTTTAAAAACAAATTTTCACGGACTTCTTAAGGGACCGCCAGGTCTCCAATCCTGAGACTCAAAGGTGACGTCCCCCGTCCCCAAGCTAGGGATCAACCCTTGATTCTAGGGCTTCGGTACCGTGTGTTTTTTTTTTTTTTTTTTTTTTCGGATTTTTACTTCTCACGGACCATTTTTTCTTTTGTTACTGTCACGAATCACTTCCGCCTTTTTTCGTGATCCTTTGTCTTACTTTTACTTCACAATTTGTTTTATAGTCAATGGTAACTTTTGTGTAAGTGTATTCTGTTATATATGAAAGATCTTGTGTAATTTATGTATACTCTACCCGACTCGCCCTCCCCTCGACCCTTCGTCTAACGTCTACCCGCTACCTCTATCTCTCCCTTATTTATTTTCGTTCTTCTTTCTTTCGAACACAACTGTTGCTTCGAGTAGCACGGTACTCGACTCTTAGTGATTACCTTGTGAGACAAGGACTCCTAGGTTTTTTTCTTTTTCTTTTTTTTAGAGAGAAGAGAGAACTTTGTTTCCGTAGAATTAATTTAGACGGGACCCTCCATTGGGTCTTAGAGACTGGGGAGTTTTAATGAAGGGACATTTTGGTCTCAGCTGTCTCAGGAATATTTTAGCCAGTGCCGTCATGGGGGTCCCACTTGTAGAGCGGACCGTGTGTCATATCTGAGTCACTCCCAGACAACTGATTGATTACTGGTCTATTGCACTTACCTTCAACTCCAGGGGAGTCGGGAGGGACCCTCCGTTCTGATTGCTTCGTTCTCGACCTACCTCCGACTCCTGGACTACGTTGGGTGTTACTACCAAGTAAGCCTAGTGTGTCAAAAATAAAAATTCGAATTTGTTAAACGGTCGTAAACCTTTTGTCTAAGGTACTTGTTTAGACTGCAGAACCGTAGAGAGTTCTTAGTCTTCCAGACAATTGTTCAACAAGTGACCGGTCTGTCTTGACTTCCCGTTTACAGGGGAAGGGGTGGGATACGGGGGGAGTGTGTAGGTGTCCTTCACGAACCGGGGGCGTCCGAAAGCTCAAACTGTAGGAACTGGTTCCGACAAAGAGTGAAAGCTAGGTTTTCTGGTCCTCGACCATTTGACAGTGGTCCAGTCTGTAAAAGTTTCGTTGGTTCTGGTTGTCCGACGAACGAAGTCGGACCTCAACTCCTTTCCACACGGAGTCAAGTCGAGTCAAGTCAACGAGTCAGTACAGGTCGAGAAACACTGGGGTACCTGACTTCGTGCGTTCCGAAGGGACAGGTAGTGGTTGAGGCCCTCGGACGAGTTTGAGTACAGGTAGATCAGGCATTACGGTAGGGTGGTAGAGTAAGAGACAGTAGGGGAAGAGGCAGTAGGGGAAGAGGAGGATAGAAGGTAGAAAGGGTCGTAGTTCCAGAAAAGGTTACTCAGTCAAGAAACGTAGTGTACCGGTTTCATAACCTCAAAGTCGAAGTCGTGATCAGGAAGGTTAGTTATAAGTCCTGACTAAAGGAAATCCTACCTGACCAACCTAGAGGAACGTCAAATTCCCTGAGAGTTCTCAGAAGAGGTTGTGGTGTCAAGTTTTCGTAGTTAAGAAACAGGGAGTCGGAAGAAATACCAAGTCAAGAGTGTAGGTATGTACTGATGACCTTTTTGGTATCGGAACTGATCTACCTGGAAACAGTCGTTTCATTACAGAGACGAAAAATTATGCGACAGATCCAACCAGTATCAAAAAGAAGGTTCCTCGTTCACAGAAAATTAAAGTGCCGTCGTCATTGGTAGACGTCACTAAAACCTCGGATTCTTTTATATCAGACAGTAACAAAGGTAACAAAGGGGTAGATAAACGGTACTTCACTACCCTGGTCTACGGTACTAGAATCAAAAAACTTACAACTCAAAATTCGGTCGAAAAATGAGAGGAGAAAGTGAAAGTAGTTCTTCGAGAAATCAAGGAGAAGCGAAAGATACAACAGTGGGACGAATAGACTCCAATAACTATAAAGAAGACCGTTAGAACTAAGGTCGAACACGAAGTAGGTCAGACCGTAAAACGTACTACATGAGACGTATATTCAATTTATTCGTCCCACTGTTGTATGTCGGAACTACATGATGAAAGGGTTAAACCTTGGTCAGGCAACAAGGTACAGGTCAAGATTGACTACGAAGAACTGGATGTATGTCCAAAGAATCTTCCATCCATAAGGGTAGAGAATTTCTCAAAAGTTGTAAAACAACACTAGGTGTATCAGTTTCCGAAATGGTATCAGTTATTTCGTTTTCATCTATAAAAAGACCTTAAGAGAACGGAAAAGAGACTAGGTTGTCTACATCCGTTAAACTAGAAACCAAGGAGACAGAAAAGATTTAGGTCGAACTTGTAGACCTTCAAGAGTCAAGTTCAAGAGACAACTTCGGATTGAACCTCTTAAAACTCATAATGAAACGATCGTACACTCTACTCACGTTAACACGTCATCAATCTTGTAAAAAAACCGTAACGGAAAGAAACCTTAACCTTACTTTTGACTGGAAAAGGTCAGGACACCGGTGACGACTCAAAAGGTTTAAACGACCGTATAACTCACGTCGTGAAAGTGTCGTAGTAGAAAGTCCTGAACTTTATCGAGTCGACCTTAAGATATTGGAGGTGACCGAACCAAGTATCACTACGAAGACTTCCGGGTGAACTGACGTGAAGTGTGTCCTACAGACCGATATTCACTCACTGGAGTAGTAGTACCAATAGACCCAGTACTTCTAGAAAAAACATATCAAGAATATACATAAGAATGGTGGAGAAGAATTATAAAAGACGAAGACAATCCAGGTATGGTAAAGACAGGAAATAACACAGGTAGAAACGTTCTTTACGAGGGAAGTCAAGTCAAGTCAAGTCAAGTCAAATCAGTGAGTCAGCACAGGCTGAGAAACACTGGGGTACTTAGCGTTATGCGGTCCGGAGGGACAGGTAGTGGTAGAGGGCCTCAAGTGAGTCTGAGTGCAGGTAGCTCAGACACTACGGTAGGTCGGTAGAGTAGGAGCCAGCAGGGGAAGAGGAGGACGGGGGTTAGGGAGGGTCGTAGTCTCAGAAAAGGTTACTCAGTTGAGAAGAGTACTCCACCGGTTTCATGACCTCGAAGTCGAAATCGTAGTAAGGAAGGTTTCTTTAGGGTCCCAACTAGAGGAAGTCTTACCTGACCAACCTAGAGGAACGTCAGGTTCCCTGAGAGTTCTCAGAAGAGGTTGTGGTGTCAAGTTTTCGTAGTTAGGAAGCCGCGAGTCGGAAGAAGTGTCAGGTTGAGAGTGTAGGTATGTACTGGTGTCCTTTTTGGTGTCGGAACTGATCTACCTGGAATCAGTCGTTTCATTACAGAGATGAAACTTATACGATAGATCCAACCAGTATTGAAAAGAAGGTTCCTCATTCGCAGAAAATTAAAGTACCGACGTCAGTGGTAGACGTCACTAAAACCTCGGGGGGTTTTATTTCAGACTGTGACAAAGGGGACAAAGGGGTAGATAAAGGGTACTTCACTACCCTGGCCTACGGTACTAGAAGCAAAAGACTTATAACTCGAAATTCGGTTGAAAAAGCGAGAGGAGAAAGTGAAAGTAGTTGTCCGAAAAATCAAGGAGAAATGAAAGACGGTATTCCCACCACAGTAGACATATAGACTCCAATAACTATAAAGAGGACCGTTAGAACTAAGGTCGAACACAAAGAAGGTCAGGTCGTAAAGAGTACTACATGAGACGTATATTCAATTTATTCGTCCCACTGTTATATGTCGGAATTGTATGAGGAAAAGGATTAACCTTGGTCAGACAACAAGGTACAGGTCAAGATTGACAACGAAGGACCGGACGTATGTCTTAAGAGTTCTCCGTCCAATCCACCAGACCATAAGGGTAGAGAAAGTCTTAAAAGGTGTCAAATAACACTAGGTGTGTCAGTTTCCGAAACCGTCTCAGTTATTTCGTCTTTATCTACAAAAAGACCTTGAGAGAACGAAAAAGGTACTAGGTCGTCTACAACCGTTAAACTAAAGACCAAGGAGACGGAAAAGATTTTGGTCGAACTTGTAGACCTTCAAGTGTCAAGTATGTAACGACTTCGGACCGAACCTCTTAAAACTCGTAATGAAATGATCGTACACTCTACTCACGTTAACACGCCATCAAACTCGTAAGAAACCGTAACGGAAAGAAACCTTAACCTTATTTTTGACTGGAAAAGGTCAGGACACCGGTGACGACTCAGAAGGTTTAAACGACCGTATAACTCACGTCGTGAAACGAGGGTTACGGCCCCCAGACCCAAGTTAGAGACCAACCCCTTGATCTAGGGTAGACGGTGTTCATTCTCAAGCGTAGTGTGTTGATTCCCTAGGGTGTGCAGTGTATCTTCTAGCTCCTAGGATACACGACGTTGACTCTGGGCTGTGTCGGTTTATTTATTTATTTATGAAAAATTTTTTCTTCTTTTCCGTATAGAGTCCGACAACAGGTTTCAAAGGGGTGTAAGTTAACAGACCCGTAAGTAATTTTTAGGTCTAAAGACCCGGAGTAGGATCTTGGTCGTTAAACTAAAGACTCTTAGACTTGAAATTGACAGTAGAGTGTCAGATACCAAACTCCACGTCTTTGGTTTCTTTGACCCTTACTTGTTTCCACGTACTTTTGTTCCCCTTACAAACTTCCTTTGACAGAATACACAGGATTACAACCCTCTGTCCCCTGGGAGGTCTCGACCTTCATCTTCTCCACTACTAAATCGGGGGCATTTGAGGTTATTAATAACAATAACAAAAAGAACGACAAATTATAATCATAATAATAGACCAATGACATAATATAGTGTCCCTCCGTCATCTCACATCTTGGACCTGAAGGAACCCAAGGACTGAAGTGATGAATGTTACACACATTGGAACCCATGTCTTGAAATGGGGGACCTTAAATAAAGGGGTAGACACTCAGTTCCTATTGTTGTCACAGATGGAGTATCCCAGTAACACTACTCAGTTGCTTAATTATTATAGTCCACGAATACGATGACAGATCGTCTATGGTATTATGTGGTCGTATCGCAAAAGTATAGTCGACGTCCTGGTGGTGGTCCTCTCGTCCCGGAGGGGAGAGTGGGGATGAGGAAGGAAATCGTTAATAAATCACCGTTGTACCCCGTCGTTCAGTTGAATGTCAAAGGAATACTAACAGAAGAGGAGGAACAACGACAATCGTAACGACGGGGACCCTTGTTTTCGGAGAAAGAGAGAAGAAGGAGGACCCGGAAGAGAACCACCTTAGTCTGGTGACCCTTTTTACTCTATTTATTTACCCAACAAAATAACGTCTAGAGAATAGACAAGTAGAAACTTTCACTTCCAAGAAAAAAAAAATGTCAAATAAATAAATGTATAAGTAGTAATAATAATTTTGTATGCCTTACGAAGTACTTTAACGTACAGTAGGAATACGTCCCCGGTCCGATTAGAAGAGACAAAACAAGGTGAACGTCATATACACGACGGCTTCGCCCGTGACTTTCACTTCAAAGAAGCATTAATAATAATATGATTATTACGATAGTAACTTTCGAGATCTCAATCTGTAGGACTAGGTCTAGAGACCTTAGAAGGAAAGAGAAAAGGTGACAACTATGGAGAAGAAAGGAAGAGAATAGATTAATGGTACCGACCATGAAGTTCGAAGAGATTAAAGATCTTTATACTAGTACATATTTAAGAGATTGAGTCCCGAGGGGTTGGAAACCCGGTGGTTGACCATGGAGGACAGCCTAGTCGCCACCTTAATCTAATCTTTATTTCACCTGTTTTCACATTTCGAGAACTTAGTAGGACTTAGGTAGGGGGTGATGTGGGACCAGACACCCTTTTGACAGAAGGTACTGTGACCAGGGCTACGGTTTTGCCAACCCCTGCCGACGAAATTGAATTTGGAACTAAAGGATTAACCATTATTTTCCTAGTATTTTCATGGACGGAAGATCCTAACTCCCTAATTCACTCTATTATGTATCTTAAGTAAGTAAATTGTTTATAATAATTCGATGTATCAGATGGTTCCATATGTCTGTATCGTTACTTGTTTTGTCTATTTTGTAGAAGAGAGTACGTTAAATATAAGGTAACTCTTCTTTTGTCAGTTACTTGTTTATTCATTTTTACATTTTTATATACCATTCAGTCCACCATGGTTGTCGATCTAACTACAATTAGTTATTCTATGGCTCCAGTCCACTGGGTTTCTCCCGGTCTCATGAAGGGACCTGAACTACATGTCTTGAACCTTCTTCCGACAAGAGAGAATGAACAAGTTCCCCCTGGGGGTCGTAAGTACGAGGGACTCTAAGTCTTTTCCTAACAGGAAGTATGTTCTAATCCTCCGGTCGTTTCTTTTTCTTAGTTTCTTTCTTAGTCCTGACCCCAGGGACTAAGGTTGGGACTCCAGAATCTGCGTCAAAAAAAGAAATAAAGACTCTCGTTAAGATCCTAGGAAGGGTCGAGACACTTGGCTGTTTTAGAGGAAACCATGGAATCGACCAAACTTAAACTTATCCTAGAGACAATGAACGTTGGTTTTCTTCGGACTGACACTACTTCGTAAAGTTACAGACTGGATCATTCGAGTAATCTAGGTGAATCCATAAAACAACACATATGGTTGACCATTTAAATACGAATACGATGTCCGTGTTTAAAGGGGGAATGGTGTCTGACTTAATACAGGAGGGTCTTAAGTATACAACTCTGAAGGGACTATCAAGTCACCGATTCTGAGACTCGAGGGTCATGTCCCCCGGACCCAAGTTAAGGACCAGTCCCTTGATCTAGAGTGTACGACGTTGACTCTCGAACGTACAGTGTTGATCTCCTTAGGTGTACGACTTTGATTCTAGGTTGTGTCAGTTTTTGTTATTTTTAAAAAAATTTTTTAACAAAAATTTCTTAGGCATACAACTTCGGGATTGGGGGTCATAATGTCATAAACCTCTATCCCGGAAACCTTCTGTTAATCCAAATGTACTCCAATACTCCCATCCGGGAGTACTACCTGATCACGGGAAAATTTTCCTCTATGTCGAAAGGGAGAAAGAGTAAGAGGGGTGGTCGACTCCTGTGTCGTTATACCGTCGACAGATGTTCGGTCTTTCTCGGGTTTGGTTGGTATGACCGTCGAACTAGATTTTTAACGGAAAGGGGTGATGGATGTCGATGTTTTGTGGGATTTTGAATCACTAAACGTTATTACTACTCCCTGAGGGAACCGTCAGGTCGCCAATTCTCAGACGGAAGGGTGTGTCATCTACACCCAAGTTAGGGACTAACCCCTTGAACCTAGGGTGTGTACTGTGTCCCACATCGGTTTTCAATTTTTTTTTTTTTTTCGCTTTTGTTTATTTGTTTTTTGTTACTAAATACTGAAGAGCACTACCGAGAAAAAAAAAAAAAAAAAAAAAGACCGACGAGACGTGTCGAACATCCTATAGTCAAGGGATTGGTCCCTAATTTAGGTCCAGAAACCGTCACTCTAACACTTTAAGTTTGGTGACTTTCCCGGTTCTTTAAGGGTCTACCGAGATAGAGAATACCAACTAAACCACCAAGAGGATTACCAGGTCAACCCCAAGAGTTCATCGGCACAAGTCAACCACCTAGTCGACCCCGACAGTATACCCTGGGGTACTAAGAAGTACACTGGAGAGGTGTACTGACGGAACTCGAAGGAGTATCGTACCGTCAGAGTTCCGTCGTCAGACTCTCGTGTTTGTACCTTCGACAATCCGGAAACTCTCAGAATTGGAACCTTCGGTTTGTCGTAGTGAAGGTGGTGTAAGTTGACCAGGTTCTTTCAATATCCCGGTAGATCTAAGTTCTTTTCCCTTTTATCTGAGATGAACATGAGACTACTCTCCTCACCGTTTCAGAGTGACGTTTTCCTCTATGTCGAAAGAGAGAAAGAGTAAGAGGGGTGGTCGACTCCTGTGTCGTTATACCCTTTTTGACAACACAGGTAGAAACCTTTGTCGGATGGTATCGACGGAAGTCAATTTTTGATAGGAATCATACTCGGACTCGAAGGTTTAACTACGTCAACGATTCTCTTGTGGAGTCAACTGTACGACCAAAGAGGTCTTATATATTGTGATCTCTGATTTGTCTTAGGACGATAGACAGATAGTCGGACGTGGTCTACCCTTCGCGGGTAGACAACAAGAGACCCTTAAGTTTTGACCTTGGTTGTACACAACGAAATAAGTGAACGTTCGACGAATGCCGTAACCGTCAGATCGTCAAAGAGAAAAATTAATTGACACAGATCTCGTGAATAATTTACTCTACTTCCGTCCAGAAAGGTAATTGCACCAAGGTTGGAGTCTCCTTCCTTCTGTTAATTTAAGGACAACCGTCTTAAGTCAGGAAAGCCTATCCCGAAAGATTCCTGTAAAAATGAAACGACGAGAGAATTACTACAGTGTAACTTACTTAAATTGCTTATTATAGTAACCTCCTGAAGGGACCATCAGGTAATCGATTCTGATGTCTCAAGGGTTACGTTCCCCGGATCCTACCTAGGGGCCAGTCCCTTGATCTAGGGTGTTTGACGTTAATTCTCAAAAGGACAAAGTTAATTTCTAGGGAGTACGACGTTTGGGCCGTGTGAGTTTAATTTTTTTTAAAAAAACAAACCAAAACAAAGTCTCATGTAGGGTATGAAGGTTTGAAAGGTTCAAAGTTACACCACACTATTAATTTTCGAGTCCGAGACTACAGTCAGACAGACTGTAATGTAGAGTTCCAACGGTGGTGGTCGGGTCCCTGAAACTCGTCGATGAACTGGAGAGACTGGGAATCTAGTAGAACCCCTATTATAATGGGATTGAGTGTCCGAACGACACTTGTGATTAACTTTAATACGAACCCTATGTGATTCGTCTCAAGGACCATTTAGACATGTGTCCAGTTCTTCGGTGTCAATCTTGACCTGTACCTTGTTGTCTGCCAAGGTTTAACCCTCTCCTCATGGAGTTCCGACATATAACAGTAGGACGAATAAATTGAATATACGTCTCATGTAGTACACTTTACGGCCCGACCTACTTCGTGTTCGACCTTAGTTCTAACGATCCTCCTTGTAGTTATTGGAGTCTATGCGTCTACTGTGGTGGGAATATCGTCTTTCACTTCTCCTTGATTTTTCGGACAACTACTTTCCCTTTCTCATCTCATTTTTCGACCGAATTTTAAGTTGTAAGTTTTTTGATTCTAGTACCGTAGGTCAGGGTAGTGAAGTACCGTTTGTCTACCCCTTTGTTACCTTTGAAATAAAATAAAAGAACCCGAGGTTTTAGTGACGTCTACTACTGACGTCGGTACTTTAATTTTCTGTGAACGAGGAACGTTCTTTTCGATGTTGGTTGGATCTGTCGTATAATTTTTCGTCTCTGTAATGAAACGGCTGTTTCCAGACATATCAGTTTCGATACCAAAAAGGTCATCAGTATATACCTGCACTCTTGCCCTGATATTTCTTTCGAATCGTGGTTTCTTAACTACGAAACCTTGACACCACAACTTCTGAGAACTTTCAGGGAACCTGACATTCCTCTAGTTTGGTCAGGTAGGATTTCCTTTAGTCAGGACTTATAAGTAACCTTCCTGATCACCATTCGACTTTTGCGGTCATGAAACCGGTGGACTACGTTTCTTGACTGAGTAACCTTTTCTGGGACTACGACCCTTTCTACCTTCCATCCTCCTCTTCCCCTACTGTCTCCTACTCCACCAAGTTACCGTGGTGACTGAACTACCTGTACTCAAACTCGTTCGAGGCCCTCAACCACTACCTGTCCCTTCAAACCTCACGACGTCAGGTGCCTTAACGTTTCTCGGTCTGTGCTGACTCGCTGACTTGACTTGACTATTTATAGTCAACCGTGCCCTGCAGGGACACTAGGTCGTCAATTCTGAGGTGCGAAGGTCACGTCCCCTATACCCAAACTGGGACGCCTTGATTCTAGGGTACACGAGACGTCGTGGTGGTCATGTGGTTTTGCTTTGTTTATGATCAACTGACTCGGACACGAGATTCAGACACACACCGTCGATGACTTCGGACACGTGGATCTTGGACACAAGACGTTGTCCTCTTCGGTGGTGGTTCTCTTCGGGAGTGTGACTTTGTTTCTCATCGGGGTCGAGCAGTGTTGATTTTTTTCGGACCCTTTTCGTTGCTTCTGAATCGCGACGGTTTTTGTTTATGTATTTATTTATTCTATTTTCGTTTGTTTATAATCATCCGTTATGCAAAAAGAAGAAAACCAGAAAGGAAACGGACGGAGATTACTTTGGAAACAAATTGACGCCCGAAGAGTCTTAATAAGTTGGTGTCTCGAGGAAATACGGCACGGGACACCGAACACCCTAGAGTCAAGGGGTTGGTGTCTGACTTGGACCCTGTACCGTCACTTTCGTGGTCTAGGACTGGTGTCCTGGTGGTCCTCTGAAGGATCTCGAAGGAAAAGTTCTTTATGGGTGCATTTCGTTTTGTAAAACTCTTTGTACCATGTCTCCCTATGTCGTTTCAGGTTTGGACGAGATAGTTGTTGAAGGAATAAAGGACGGAACGAATAGGATGTTAAGGAGGACATATGTTATGAATAATACTAAGAAAATTGAAAATTAAAAATATGTTAAAGTTTGAATCTCTTTTCCATATTATAATCACGTTTTTGAAAGGTATATGAAAAATGGGACTAGGAAGTTTACGAATAGGTGCATAGATAGATGGATGGATCGGTACGTAGGTAGAAAGGTAGGTGACTGGGTAGGTGGGGATGTTGATAGATGGAAGGGAGACTTGAGAGAACTCTCACTCGATCTCTTTAGAATGAGGGAATGAGGATTTATGAATTCACCGAAAGGTTTCTTGTTCCTGAAAGACAATGTATTGGTTCAACAAGTCAATAGTCTTAGTGGTGTAACTAGAAACGTTTATCACTTAGTCTGGACCAGTAAGGGAACTAATTCCGTAGGGTCTCAGAAGAACAATGTAAACGATATTTTGATCTCGAGGAACCACCCCCACCCTACTTGACCCTCTAACCCTAACTGTGTATATGTAATAACTATGATACATATGTCATCTATTCATTACTCTTGGATGACACATCGAGTCCCTTGAGTTACGAGACACCACTGGATCTGCCCTTCCTTTAGGTTTTTTCTCCCCTATATACATATGTTTATCGACTCAGTGAAACGACATGTCGTCTTTAACTATACTGTAACATTTCGTTGATACACACAATCAGTGAGCTAACACAGACTGAGACGTTAAAGCACCTGACATCGGGAGATCCGAGGAGACAAGTACCTTAAGAGATCCGTTCTTAGGACCTCACCTGACGGTAATGTTGATATGCGGTTATTTTTGTTGTTGTTGTTTTATTTTTTGGATTTCGAGGGAAGACACCGGTAGTGCTGGCCGAGGACCAGAGAAGACTTGGTAACATATGGAGTGTTAGATTCCAGGTGGTACCACCCAGGGGAATTCACCGGTTTGCCAAGGGTGGGGTCCTGGAGACGTGAAGGAAGATGAAAACGGGTTGGTTTGACAATGAACCAACCGACGAAGAACAGTAAGTGGAATCGTGTCTCAGGATAGGTGGCCTGACGGTCCCTTAAGGGTCTTGAGAAATGGTAGTGGGTTAGACTGTGTCCGGGGAGGGGTCGTGAGGTCAGAGGCTGCTCAGTGAAAAGATGTAAGAGAAGTCGTAGGTGGTGGGAGTAGGACGCCCGAGTGACGTCCGAAGGACCGACTCACGGATAGAAGGGCGATCGGATCGTGCCTGAAGGGTAAAACAAAGGACGAGATGGGAGTCACGGCCCTTATCAAAGGCCGTATCTCACCCAGAGGTCATTCAGCTGACTTACTTGTAGTCTTGTCTGTCCATCGTATAGTCCATCAAGGTCTGTCCTGGACCCAGACGTCTCGTCCTCGGGGTCCCGTCGTCTCGGGTGGAGAACATCGTGACGTCGAGAAGGACGTGCTGGTCGTCGACACTGAACTCGAACAACGCGAGGACTTCGTGCAGGGAGTCGAGGACGTCTCATTTCGCGCCAGCCAACCCTAGACAGTCCAGTTGGTGGTAAAACAGACCAGGGTCCAAGTGGACATTCTTTCCTGTAGCGAACATGTAAAATGGCGTGCTCCGAAAGGTAGGGGCTTTCCTTTCAAGAGAACAAGACAAAGAGGTCCCTGGACCACTCCACTCCGTGGCGGACGACGGTTCACAAACCAACTACCATTTCTCAAGACCCTTAAGGGACCGTCAGGCCACCTATCCTGAGACACGAAAGCAATCCTGAGACCCGGGACCCCACTAGGGACCAATCCTTGATTCTAGGAGAAATTTGTAAAAAATTTCTTCTTCTTCTTCGTTCTCAAGATTCATGATAAGAGGTTCTTTCCTCAGTCCCGAGGAACCTCTCCCCGACTCAGATCCCGACCTCGTCCCTTTCGGGTTCAAATCAGACCTTATAAGGTAACACATTCCCTACCTCTGTCGTTTTCCTGTATCAAGCTTCCACGAGGATTGACCGGTTTGACTTGTTAGACTCATTGTTGTAATTATTGTTCTTACCTATTATTCGGTAGTTTATTTTTCTCCTCATAAGTCCTTAGATATTAAAAAATTAAATTAATTGATTAATTACCCCTAGATTATCGATTAAAATATACAGTTGGATGACCCGATTCCTTATGGGTCTATCAACCAATCGGGTAATAAAACTCCACACACACTTCCACACAAAACCTTCTCTAGTCGTAAACTAAACCACTAGATTCATGTCGTCTCCCTAGAGGGGTGACACCCACCCGGGCTTATCTTGTTTTTCCACCTCTCTCCCACTTAAGTGAGGGACGAACTCGACCCTGGAGGAAGAAGAGGACGGGAACTCGTGACGTGTAGTCACGAGGACCAAGAACCCTAAAGGTTGACAGGGTTTGGTCCTGAAAATGGTAGTCGGGGACTCTGTTCGGAAGGTTGAACCTGACTTAATGCTGTGGTCGAAAAAACCAACATGTCGAACGTCTGTAATCTAACACCTTGAAGAGTCGGAGGTATTGGTGGACTCGACTAAGGATATTACTTATAAGAGTAGATGTAGATGTCGATGTAGATATAGAGGATAACAAGATAAAGAGACTGATTATACGACCCTTCCTTCCCTTAGACATGAAATGTCGTCTTACGGTTAATTATAAATAAACTGACGTGGTCTAGAATCCACTCCGTGTCCCCTAGAAACTAGAAAGGACATAGTACGTCCTAGAATATTGACACCGTACACTTGAGAGTCAACGTCGTTCGTTTGATTCTCAACGTCGTACGTCCTAGTCGTACCCCCTAGATGAAGGGACCGGTCCCTAGTTTGGGGTCTGTGGACGTAACCCTCGTGTCTCAGTTGGTGACCTGGTGGTTCCTCTAGGGACCTTACGGTTAATTACACATCTTCTACTATTCTCAATATTTTAGGAAAACGTTGGTTAAATCATTATTAACTAAGTCCGTTCTGATTACTTACCTAGATTTTGGTAACCCACTTTTAAACAGTCTCTTGTCCTATAAAATGTGTCAAAGTTTCATAAAAGGGTATCCGATGAACGCGTAATGTTTCCCGTATTTTCGTGGGGAGGTCACGTCTTTAAAACATCTGTTGTGGAATTGGTTCCCGATCTTCAATTGTAATGGTTTGTAGTGGTTATTGTTGTTTGACTTAGTCCGTGGAAGACTAGGTTCTGTGACTCTTCCTATATCGTAGCGAACTCACTATTGGGACGATTTGTACATAATGAACAAATTTGTACTTAGATTGACACTCCTCTGTGGTCTTGTTCGAGTTCAACTTCTTGTAAGATGTCTGTGACTATGTATTATATAAGTTTTTACAGTTACAGTACTTCCTCTTCCTTTTCGGGTCCTTGACGAGGTCTGATTTCCACTGATTTCTCTCCACAGGATGAAGCGACCACCAGGTCACCAATTCTGAGACTCGAGGGTGATGTCCGCCGTTCCCAAGCTAGGGACCAACCCCTTAAATTCTAAGACGTACGAATCTCCACGTCGGTTTTTTTTTCCTCTCTCTCTTTATAAAGGATTTCTATGACATGTTAAGATATGATCTAATATATAGTCTTTTTTTTACGATATTTCCAGTAATAATACTTAAAACTTATCCCTACCGTAAATCTAGAATCATAAGATGGTTGAAAGGGGGGACTTAAACTAGTAAATAACACCAATACATGGTCATACAGATCCTCTATGTGTGACTTCATAAATCATAAATCCCACTTTCTAGGATTAGAAGATGATTGAGACGTCGATTGTATTACAGACGAGTTTATCGACCCGTCTGAAACTTACTCATTTATTACACATATATGTATACACATATACCCACAGATATTTATCTGTGGATATTTACCCACAGTCAGACATATAGAAAAAAAAAAGCTGACCTGATACGCTGTACGTCCTAGAATCAAAGGGATGGTCCCTGTCTTGGGTGTGGGGTCCGTCACCTTCGTCCCTTCAAAGTCACAGATAAAGACAAGAAAATTTTTATTAAAATGAATAAAAACCGACACGAACAGAAACAACGAGACGTACCCGGAAGAGGTCAAAACCGTTCACCCTCGATCAAGGATCAACGTCACGAGGTCGAAGGGTAACGCCACCGAAAAGAACACCTCGTGCCCGAGATCCGAGGTCATCGACACCACGCACCCGAATCGACGGGGCGCCGTACACCTTAGAAGGGTCTGGTCCCTAGTTTGGGTGTAGGGGACGTAATCGTCCGTCTGAGTTGGTGACCTGGTGGTCCCTTCAGGGGTCACACATAAAGAATTCTGTATGATGTGTGTGTGTGTGTGTGTGTGTGTGTGCGTGTGTGTGTATGTGTATATGTGTGTGGACTCATGTTGTCAACTTAGTCCCACTTGCCTTATGATCACAAGTAACATGAACAGAACGTTGAGAAGGTATCCAAACTGTGACAAAGTTTGACTTCAATTTTACTTCGTTTATAAACTTTTGTTGGATTTACAGGTGGTCGTCTTCAGATCAATTTATTTGTCTCCGTGTTGGTGTGAGCCCTTATAAGATGTCCACTATTTCTCTTATTCCGTGTGGTGTTTCTCTTTCCGCCACCACGGGTGTAAGGAGGAGAACCTGACTGTTTATAGTCACCACAAACTCTTTTGTGACAGCATTTTCGACGCACCTTTGACCGAGGAAGTGACTGACGTTTCCCTCGGTTAGTGAAATAGGGGAAATCTCACGTTAAACCGTTATCAAGGACCACCGTGGCCCGAAGAGACCACCGAGTCTACCATTTCTTAGGTGGACGTTACGTCCTCTAGGTCCAAGCTAGAGACCCAGCCCTTCTAGGGGACCTCTTCCCTTACCGTTGGGTGAGGTTATAAGAACGGACCTCTTAGGGTACCTGTCTCCTCGGACCACCCGATGTCAGGTACCCCAACGTTTCTCAACCTATGTTGACTTCACTGAATCGTACATATGTGTAATTTTACAGTTTACGGAAAGGAAACTGGTCACTCAGGTGAAGGAGATGTATGAGTCCCCGGTTGACCATGTCTAGTCTCATTGGGTGACTCCGAGCCCGAGTCTCGTTTACTAACCTTTTGTTTCCAGAAAACTATCCTTTGACCAATTTCGTCTCTAAGAATTGTATAAACACAAGATGTTTGGAAAAAACCGTCAGACCATTTCGGGTACACCTAAGGTAGAGTCTTATTACTAGAATTTACATATTTTGTTTCCGTATTCTAATGTTCCTTTGGTTGATTCTATTGTATGTGAGTAGTTTTAGATTTTTATTTATACACTAGGGTTCTGGACGAGGAAGTAATTTGTGTTACATCGATGTCCAGGTTATTCTATGTCTTGTTTTCGTTTCAAAACTCTACATGATGTAACATTACCCTATACTTTTGTGGACACTAAAGGTAACTACTAACAGTGTCCATGATGACTATTATAATGACACCAAACAAAAGATGTAAGTACTAAAAAATTAAATAAATAAAAATTAGTTTCCGATTAACGAAATGTCATAACATAACTAAAGATGGTTTGTAGTTGTATTTACGAAAGTACTAAATTATTTCACCATATAAAGTAGACCTCCGACCACTTTTATTTTTATATTAAAGAAGGGTACGTTCAAGTACCTAGAGTACCTAGTCTGAGTATTAGAACCCCTTGTCCTCCCTCGTCCCAAGGTTTTTGAGATTCGACTCTTGGGAGTCCAACTCGTTAACTATAATGACAGGTCACCTTCAAAGGTTTTCGGTAATTTTCTACTCCTTCATCCCTAAAACGACCACTAGGTCACCGATTCTGACTCGAGGGTTACGTCCCCTGGGTCCAAACTAGAGACCAGTCCCTTGATCTGGGGTGTCCGGTGTTGATTTTTAGGACGCACGTTGATTCTGGACCACGTCGGTCATTTATTTATTTATGTAAAAAAAATTTCTACTCCTTCGAGGAATATAAGACTACATCATGGTGAAAGTACGGTATAATTCACTTTTATTCGTTCCCCGTCTCGCCCCATATATAATAGTATGATAGACACACTTATTGTCTTTTGATATAAGCATAGACGAACGCAAACGTACTTTATAGAGACCTATGAAATTCTTTGCCGAATTTAAAAAAGGTTCCTTCCCTACACTCTCGAAAAGGTTCCGTTTATGAAAGCATTGAAAACTTAAAACTTGAATTTAAAATTTTTTTGTTTCCTTTTTTTTAGAGTGTGGATAACCCTACCGGTGACATTAATTTGTTTGTTTTATATTTTATTGTTCACAACGGTCCTGAAGGGATTGCCAGGTCACCAATTCTGAGACACGAAAGTGACGTCCCCTGTACCCAACTAGGGGAACACCGAGTCTGCCATTTCTTAGGTGGACGTCACGACCTATGGACCCAAGCTAGGGACGGTCCTCAGTCGTACCCCTTAGGGCGGGTGCCGTTTCCAGTACTCCTTCCCCCGGACCGTTTTCCGTTTCCGACTCTAGTCCGGAGTCCTCCTGGGGACCTAAAGGGAGTCGTAGATGGGGGTTTTGGTCTCAGACGAACAAAATAACATGACACGAAAGGTGAGAAGACTGTATTGTCCCCCGATAGGGGTTGGTGGAAAGAGACCTTTCTCAATTGAATCTCGAGGTCAATTGGTGAGAGGACGTATATTTTCCTCGCAGAGTCGAGTTTGGGGAGACTACCGAGAGATTGAACGGACTGTCAATCTCTGAAAATGTTGAACACTAACAAATGTCGGGGAGTTGGCTCTCTCCGTGCGTCGAATTTTGTAGAATTTCTATGTCTCGGAAAAGATTTTTCGATTTTTAATATAACCACTACCCAAAGTGACAACTCAGTTACTGACGACGGTCCGGAGGTATAAGAAATAGAAAATCCGTGGGCCTCCTATAATTAGTTACATTAACCCTATATCTTTTTCCTTATGTCATCAAAACTACAATCGTTGTGATCTGAAAACTCAATTACTTGAAAGAGAAACAATATTTAGTGACATGAGGAGAAAGGAACAATATTTAACAACACAGGAACGATACATTCTTACATTGAAATAAATCACAAAAGACTCTCATCGTGGTCTGAAATCATTCTTGTTGTGAAAATTCCGTTTATTCAAAAGACCAAATGCCTGGGAATAGTCTTTTCCTGGTATTTTACGATTATCCGGAGGACCGGTCTTCTACTACATTTAGTGGATTCTGAATACATATGTCGATCCATACGTCTCTCTTTCGGACCAGAACTATTCTCAGTCCCGACGACTGTGACGTATTAAAACATAATAGGTAACTAGAGATACATGTTGGGTTTCATATTTTTCGAAAGGGCCTGTTTTCCCTACCTGGTCAATGACCTTTCTGACCAAAGGGGGCACACCAGAAAAGAGGAAGAAAAGACCGACTTAAGGGTAGACCTCGCACCTCCGAGCGGTACAAATGAATGAACGGGACCGAAGATTCTGGGTGCGCTCTCCCTTGGGTTCCGCCCCGTGGAAGGCGATAAGTTCGCCCGAGACCACCGGATGCATCCACCACGTTCAAAGAATAGAACTCTGAAATAATCGAAAGGTGCATTTGGTTCAATAAGTCGGAGAAAAGAGGTGATTAAAAGGATGATATGATAAGAAAGGATTAGAGAGAAATATAAAGATTTATTTATTCAAAAAGGAGCGACTGAGGCAGGGGTGAAGCTTAAGGGACCTAGGTGGCCTCGATCTGGGGTCGTCTAGGGACCCAACCCTTCTAGGGGACCTCTTCCCTTTCCGATGGGTGAGGTCATAAGACCAGACCTCTTAAGGTACCTGACATATCAAGTGTCCCACCGTTTCTCAGCCTGTGTTGAGTCACTGAAGGTGAAGTGAACTGAAGTGTTCCTTATAGGGTGTACCGTATACCACACCGGTCTTTTTTTTTTTTTTTTTTTCTGTTCGAAACCATTCCTACACCCTTTTGACTTTAAGAACCCGGGTCAACTATCTTACATTTTACCACTTCAGTGATACTTTTTGACTTACCGACTAGGAAAAATCTTTAATTGTTGTCTTAATAGTGTACTATGTCGTTAAGGTGAAAACCCATATATGGGGTTTCAGAACTTTCGTCCACCCACGAACTTCTAACTAAATATCTAGGTACAAGTCTCTTTGTTATAAATATGTTTAGTACTCCACCTTCGTTGGGTGCACAGGTGACTGTCTACCTATCTGTTTGACCATTTAGGGATGTTACCTTATAATATGTCGGAATTTGTCCTTCCTTTAAGACTATCTACGGTGTTGTACCTCGTTGGAACCCTGTACTTCACTTTATTATTCAGTCACCGTTTCCTTGTTTTTAGTGGACTAAGATGAATATACTTCATAGATCTTATCCATTTAAGTATATCTGTCTTTCCTCTTGTCTTAATGGTCTCCGAGTCCCCTCTTCCCTTAAACCTCAATCACCAATCACCCGTGGCTTAAAGTCAAAGCGTTCTACCCGTAAAACCTCTCCTGCCACCACTACAACGTATTAGCACACTTAACTGAATTACGGTGACTTGAGACAAGACTTTTTACTAATTCTACCATTTAAAGTGGAGATGAAATGGTGTCGATTCTTATCATTAATTTTTTTGTTCTTCTTTTTTTTTTTCTGTTCCCGTATAAAAATATTTGACAGATCGTCGTAATTTATAAGTAAGAGAGATGGAAAAGGGGGTGCGAGCAAGAGTTCTGATACCGAACCCTCCTTTTACACGATAGAGTAGACCCCGATTACTTCGAACAGACGATGCAGGGTCCGTCCTTTACCGGGCCCGGGACACGTTTGGTGTGACAAGTACTAGGTAGCACCCAGATAGAAACACGGACCTCAACCTCTACTGTCCTTTGTTCGCGTTGTACACTCGACTCCCTAGAACCCGTTTAGTAAATTGACGAGAACTTAGAGTTTCCAGTCCGATGATTACTATAAGTTGGTAGTATACTGTCTAGGATTTCTTCTTGGAATCGATGTTTATCTTAACAGTGGTACTGATTACTCATACACTTCATTTTCACGTGGTTGTTTCGACGGTCTTTAGAAGTGAGAAGGGACACTTAAAGTCGGTGGGACAAGGACAACAGGAAAGTACCGTGTGTAGAACCAGACATTGGGACACCCGACCAAAACTTCCAGACACACAGAACGAAAAGGATGATCAACACTCCAAGGTACTTCCGTCCCTGAACCAAATTAAATCGAGGTATCGAGGTCCCAGGAGTGTCACATCAGTGAGTGGGTTACAATGGTGTTCATTTCAGTGTCCAGACATGAAGTCATGACACACCAATTCTGATCGTAGAGACTCCTGAAGGGACTACCGAGTCATCTGTTCTTAGACGGACGGTTACGTCCTCTGTGCCCAAACTAGGGACCAGACCCTTCTAAGGTCTACGGGACCCCGTTGATTCGGACACGAGGGGTTACCCTCTTCGACGGTGTTACTCTTTGGACCCGTGACGTTGATCTCTCATCAGGGACGAACGACGTTTATCTCTTTCGGGAGTTCTTCGTTACTTCTGGGTCGTGCCGGTTTTTCTTTCTCTTTATCTGATCGTAGGGACTTGATTTTAGAACGGAGGTGGAGAATGAACGATGTTCAGGAACCGTCTAATGAATTAACAAGATACAGAGACGAAGATATTTTGCCCTTATTATTATCATACTCCTAATTTACTCTATTAAGTGAACTCCTTCCAAAAAAAAAAAAAATTTGACATTGACCTCTGGATGATCTCTCAACACTATAATTAAATCACTCAACTTTTTATTAAATTTTTAAGTATTTTTTCTTGTCCTTTCCTACGGATATATAGTACAAATCATTCCCACTCAATCCTATTTAACAAAGAACTTTGAAAAACAAAGTAGTCAAGACTTATAACTACGTGTTACATTAAAACATTTTACCCCCATATTGTATACATGTCTTTATGCGAGATTAGAACTTAAATATCGAACTGCTAAAAATGGTATACATATATGGGTCCATTGGTGTGCGTCTAATCAAGGGATATATAAAGGAAGGACAAGAGAGGGTGACAGGGTAGGGTCCCAATGGTAGTTGGACAGAAGATATTCATTTCTACCCTGCAAGGACCACCACGTCACCAATTCTGAGGTGTGATGATTATAAACCGCGAACCCAAACTAGGGACCAACCCCTTGATTCTTAGGTGTACGGTGGACCACGTCAGTTTTTTAAATATATATATATTTCTAATGAAATGGATAAGAACTTAAGATACATGTCCTCCGAGAGAAAACATGGACCGAAGATGGCGAGTTACATTATAGACACTCTAAGTAGGTATATCAAGACACAAAGCCATGGAAGAGTAACAACACATCATAAGGTATGGTGTTCAATTTTTTTTAGGTAAGGAGACAAGGTAGACCTAAGGGTCAAACTGTGTTAATACTTATTTTGACGGGACCTATAAGAACATGTATAAAAAGACACCAGTATTCGTCATTAAAGAGATATCAATTTTACATACAGAATGAGGTCCAGTTTCTAAGACTTTAGCACTTTGCACCTGCCTCTCGTGGACATAGTAGAACCTTGGAGACTTTTTCGACATCTAAGATCCAGGGTGACGTCTGGATGACTCAGTCTTTAAGACCCTGACCCCGGTCGGTCAGACACAAAATTAGTGAGTTCCACTAAAACTACGGACGATTTTCGAACTTTACGGACGAAGGGACCACCGAGTCTACCATGACTTAGACGGACGTTACGTCCTCCGGGTCCAAGATAGGGACCCACCCCTTCTAGGGGACCTCTTCCTTTACCGTTGGGTGAGGTCATAAGAACGGACCTCTTAGGGTACCTGTCTCTTCGGACCGGCCGATGTCAGGTACCCCAGTGTTTCTCAACCAGTACTGACTCGCTCATTGTGTCATTTCAAACTCTTGGTGACGAGTTCCAGGGGTAGTTGGACAGAAAACGTTCATTTCTACCTGGAGGGGCCACCAAGGTCACCAATTCTGAGACGGGAGGGGAGAAGGTCGTCCTTCGCAGACGAAATCTTGTAAATTACAATGGATAGTGTTTCGATCCGAAGGGTCCACCTCGTCACCATTTCTTAGGTGGACGGTTACGTCTGCTGTATTCTCTAAGTCCAAGGTAGGGACCTAGCCCTTCTAAGGGACCTCCTCCCGTACCGTTGGGTGAGGTCCTAAGAACGGACCTTTTAGGGTGCCTGTCTCATCAGACCACCCGATGTCAGGTACCCCGGCTTTTCTCAGACTGTTCTGACTCGTTGACTCGTGTGTGTTGTGAAGATTTGGTTCCTGAACTATGAGCACCCCTAAACAAAACTCCCCGAACCTACAAGTCCTCCCCATTCGCCGGGGGGAGCGTGACCCGCGAGGGACGTGGGGCGGGGGCCCCGCTCAGGGGCGAGAGGCCGCGAGTGGAGGCCCGGCCGTCGGCTCGGGAGAGAGGCGTCGGGAAGGTCGAGGAAGGACTCCAACAGGGCGAGGTTAGAATCGAGGAGGTGGCAGTCCAAGGGAAGTAAGTGGTCGCAGAGGTCGTAGAGGTCCTGCGCCTGCTAGAACTTGACGTCAACACAGTGCGCCCCCAGTGACGGGTCCCGGTAGTCGAGTGCCGGGTAGTGCATCCTCTACAGTATATGCAGGAGTCGCCAGTCGACATTCCCCGAGAACGGGTCTCGGGGGAGCCCAGGGCGGAGCAGGAGGAGGAGAAGGAGAAGAAGGAGAGAGTTTCCCCCGAGGAGGTACCGTCGGGTCTGGGGATGTCGGAGGCCTCGACGAAAGAGCCTCAGACGCTTGCAAGTTGAAGGAGGCCCGTGTCTTTTGAAAGGCGACCCGGCTCCTGGGACGGCCCGGGGCCCCCGCCCCCTTACACCGGCTCTTCGCCGGTTAGTCGCGGCGGCTCCCCACCCGGGCCCTCCACCCCCGCAGACACCTCCGGTGCGTCGCGCCGAGCCTCCGGCCACTAGGGCCACGTGGCAGGTGGGGCTTCGGGCACGTCCTCACGCCCGAGGTCCTATGCCAAGCTCCGTGCTTTTCTGATCTCCTTCTCTCCCCTCCCCTCTTCTCCTTGACTCTCCAATTTCCCACTGACACTAGCGAGGGTCGGGCCCTCGCCGACGTCTGGCCCCCTTCCCGTCGCAGGGGGTCGAGGCGGGGAACCATTGCCGCTGGCGCCTTCGGCCCAAAGGTGCCTCTGCCCCCGGCCCAAAGGTGGCGTCGGACCCTTTCTCCGATTTTTTCTCGTGTCAAAAAGGGATCGACGTGAGCCCGGAAGGTCGGTATCTTAAACGTACCATACACCTCCGTCTAGGCCAGAGACTGCCATAAAAGACGCCGTTTCGCCCTTTTGTCGTCATCCACCGTCGAGGTCGTTCAGGCTTCTAGACCCGATGCATCTCGAAAGTCCGGGTAACAGTGGCCCTGGACGTCGTAGACTGGGAGTCATTGGACCTCCAAAGGGACGCGACACGTGGACCGGGAGAGGACCCTAGGAGGTGAACAGGTCGCACACCGGAACCTCTCAATGAATTAAGGAGGCTTGGAGTGAAAGTCAAGTCAACTCAGCGAGTCAGCATAGGCTGAGAAACGCTGGGGTACTTAGCGTCGTACGGTCCGGAGGGACAGGTAGTGGTTGAGGGCCTCAAATGGGTTTGAGTATAGTTAGCTCAGCCACTACTGTAGGTCGGTAGAGTAGGAGACAGTAGGGGAAGAAGAGGACGGGGGTTAGGGAGGGTCGTAGTTCCATAAAAGGTTACTCAGTTGACCAGCGCACTCCACCGGTTCCATAACCTCAAAGTCGAGGTTACTTGTGGGTCCTGACTAGAAGAAATCCTACTTGACCAACCTAGAGGAACGTCAGGTTTCCTGAGAGTTCTCAGAAGAGGTTGTGGTGTCAAGTTTTCGTAATTAAGAAGCCACGAGTCGAACGAAATACCAGGTAGAGAGTGTAGGTATGTACTGATGACTTTTTTTGTATCGAAACTGATCTCCCTGTAAACAACCGTTTCATTACAGAGACGAAAAATTATACGACAGATCCAACCAACATCAAAAAGAAGGTTCCTCGTTCACAGAAAATTAAAGTACCGACGTCAGTGGTAGACGTCACTAAAACCTCGGGTTCTTTTATTTGAGACGGTGACAAAGGTGACAAAGGGGTAGATAAACGGTACTTCACTACCCTGGCCTACGGTACTAGAAGCAAAAGACTCACAACTCAAAATTCTGTTGAAAAAGTGAGAGGAGAAAGAGAAAGTAGTTCTCCGAGAAGAAGAAACGAAGGACGGTATTCCCACCATAGTAGACGTATAGACTCCAATAACTATAAAGAGGACCGTTAGAACTAAGGTCGAACACGAAATAAGTCGGGTCACAAAGAGTACTACATGAGACGTATATCCAATTTATTCGTCCCACTGTTATATGGCGGAACTGCATGACGAAAGGGATAAACCTTGGTCAGACAACAAGGTACAGGTCAAGATTGACAACGAAGGACTGGACGTATGTCTAAAGAGTTCTCCATCCAGTCCACCAGAACGATAAACGTAGAGAACTTCTTAAAAGGTGACAAATAACACTAGGTGTGTCAGTTTCCGAAATCGTATCAGTTATTTCGTCTTACAAAAAGACCTTGAGATAACGAAATAGTTACTAGGTTGCCTATAACCGTTAAACTATAGACCAAGGAGACGGAAAAGATTTAGATGGAACTTGTGAACCTTCAAGTGCCAAGTACATGACAACTTCGGACCGAACCTCTTAAAACTCGTAATGAAATGATCGTACATTCTACTCACGTTAACACGCCATCAAACTCGTAAGAAACCGTAACGGAAAGAAACTCTAATCTTACTTTTTACTGGAAAATGTCAGGACACCGGTGACGACTCAAAAGGTTTAAACGACCGTATAAGTCACATCGTGAAAGTGTCGTAGTAGAAAGTCCTAAACTTTATCGAGTTGATCTTAAGGTAGTGGAGGTGATCGAAACGAGTATCACTACGAAGGATTCCGAGTGAACTGAAACGTAAGGTCCTACAGACCGAGATCCACTCACTAGTGTGGTAGCACTAATAGACCCATCACTTCTAAAAAAAAACATGTCAAAAAGACACATAAGAACGTTGGAGAAGAATTATAGAAGACGAAGACAATCTAGGTATGATAAAGACAGGAAATAACACGGGTAGAAACGTACTTTACAAGAGAACCATCGAGATTAAAAGAACTTCTCTAGAGATCAGAAAGGGTAAGACAACAAAAGGAGATAAAGAAACGTGACTAGTGACTCCTTCCGAAAGAATAGAGAGGAACGATAAGAAACCTTGAGACGTAAGTTTACCCATATAGAAAGGAAAAGAGGAAACGGAAAGAGAAGAAAAGAGTCGATAAACATTCCGAAGAAGTCTGTCGGTAAAACGGAAAAAACGTAAAGGAAAAGAACCCCTACCAGAACTAGTGACGGAGAACGTGTTACAGTGCTTGGAGGCAGGTATCAAGAAGTCCGTAAGAGAGATAGTCTAGATTAGGGAACTTAGATAGAGAGTGAAAGTGACATATTAGTATTCCCTAAACTAAATCCAGTATGGACTTACCAGACCACCAAAAGGGATAAAAAAAGTTAAACTCAGACTTAAACCGTTATTCCTCAAGTACTAGACTCGGTGTCGGTCGAGGGCCAGAACAAAAACGACTGACACATCTCGAAGAGGTAGAAACCGACGTTTCTTATTTTAATTAGACTAAAGCCATAACTGGTAGACCATTACGGGTACACATCTCAGAAGAGAACACAACAACCTTTTCCCACAAACAAACGATACTGGTCACACAAGAGAACCGTTTTGAGATAATCAGAAACGGGACGAAGTAAGACATGTGGTTGGGATTTAAACGGACAATGTGTCCATAAAGAACTGAAGAATGAAAACGTAAGGTCAGGGGATATTACTTTTCCTGTAGAAAAAACCCATAATCAAGATCTTCCAGACCATCCGGAAGTATCTTGGCAAGTCGAAGTCGAAAAAGTCGTACTGACCAGTCCCGTATCTAAACCTAATGGCACTATAATTTACCAAACGGAACCTTTACTTGTCTCTAGTCAGACAGTAAAAACTCTGACGTAGGTTCATGACGTAAAGACTGAGAACAACTGATACTACCGTTGAGGTAAAGAAGATTCCCTAAGGACGGGTGTCATCATCTATATTACCAGTAGACTCAAGTAAAGTGGGTAAGGTCAGGTAGAATCAAGCGACTAAGGATTTTACAGCTACAAATGAGAACGGTAGAGGACAAACTGGTGAAGGTCAAACGGAACTAAGTACCTGGATTGTAAGGTCCAAAGACACGAGAAATGTCGTTTTAACGAGAAATGTCGTAACCTGAAATAAAGGTAGTGGTCAGTGTAGGTGTTGACCAACAACAAAAACGAAATCGAGGCAGAGAAGTAGGAAAGACCTCAATAAAGAGGAGACTAGAGGTCATCGTATAACCCATGGATGACTGGATCCCTCGAGTAGAAGGTCACAGGATAGAAAAACGGAAAAGTATGACGAGTAACCCAAGAGTTCCGTTCTTATGACTTCACCAAACGGTAAGGGAAGAGGTGACCTGGTGAAAAACAGTCTACCTTACCTTAGTAAAACAGTCTATGTTACCTTATAATAAGTAAGTATTTTTCCTTATCCCCTTATCTTAACTACCAGGTCTTTCCTTGGGAACGTATATACTAGTTTAATAAAAGTTGGTCCCACGGTTCTTGTAAGTAACCCCTTTCCTGTCAGAAAAGTTGTTTACCATGACCGTTTTATCCTATAGGTGTACGTTTTCACACTTCATAGAAGGGAATGTGGGATATGTTTTTAATTGAGTTTTACCTAGTTTCTGGATTGGATATTTTGAGACTCTTCTTTTGTATCACTTTTTCGAAATACAGTTTCCTAAACCGTTACTAAAGAATTTTCTGTGTCCGTTGTTTTCTTTTTTATCTATTTAACCTAATGTAACTACTTATTTTAAGTGTAAAATTCCACCCTGTTCTTTTACATTTGTGTTTTAGAGACAGGTAAACCCGGAGGAGGAAGGGAGTGTACGTCACACATAAACGTAATATGTACTTGGTCTGGAGGAGTTTCCACTCTTACGGACGAACTGACGTTTCTAGTCCAAAAAAAGGAAAGAAGACTACGATCGTTACATTGAAAAGACACACAAAAAAACCGGACTGACACACCGTACGTCTTAAAAACAAGAGGTTGGTCCCTAGCTTAGGACCAGGGAACGACACCTTAGTTTCTCAGGGTTGGTGACCTGTTGTCCCTTAAGGTCATTGAAGAACTTGCTGACCGTAAGGAAAGAGACCGTCAGGTCACCAATTCTGAACACGAACGACGACGACGACGATTCAGCGAAGTCAGCATAGACTGAGAGACGCTGGGGTATCTGTCGTCGGGTGGTCCGAGGGGGCAGGGACCCTAAGAGTTCCGTTCTTATGACCTCACCCAACGGTAAAAGAAGAGGTCACGTACTTTGACTTCTCACTTTCACTTCAGTGAGTCAGCACAGGCTGAGAATCGCTGGGGTACCTGGGGTCCGAGTACGCAGGTACCCTAAAAGGTCCGTTCTCATGACCTCACCCCACGGTAACGGAATGTGACTCCATTTGACCTCAAGTAAAGGACCAACCCCTTGATTCTAAGATGTCCTTACCCAGGGGGCCTGGGACTGGGACCCGGTTTATCGTAAAAAACGTTTGAGACATTCCGACATCCCTCAGTACCACTGAACGACGGACGTATGAACCTGATCTATAAAAAAATGATACATTAAAACTACATTCTCAGAAACAGGGGTTTTACACATATTACACGGAAGATTACCCGTCTTGTCAAGAGTCCTGAAGGTTCTCAGACAGAGAACCCAATATTAAGAATCAAACTGAACTTATTTTAAGAAAAGAGAAGAATTAAACTAACAATTAACTTAAAAACAACGGTTGTAGTTGTAAATTTTAAACACGTAGTTTCTAATCTTAATCCCTGAAGGAACCACGAGACCACCGACTCTGAGGTACGAGAGTTACGTCCCCTGAGTCCAAACTAGAGACCAGTTCCTTGATTTAGGGTGTACGGTCTCGAATTTTTTTTTTCTTTTTATAGGGTGTAAGGGGTCACTTCTATCTGCTAGGGCTCATAGAGTTGATTTTGGTCCGTGTCGGTTTTTTTATTTATTTGTCAAAAAATTTTAGACACGTCTCGGACCTACTCTCCCCTTAAACTTTCTCTTATCTATGTACATTTATATACCGACGAGTGGAACGACACGCGGTCTTTGATAATGTTGTAACAATTAGTCGATAACAACGACAAATCAACGATTCAGACAGACTGAGAGAACACTGAGGTACCTGAGGAGACAGGACGGTCCGAGGAGACAGATACCGTAAAGAGTTCGTTCTTATGACCTCACCCAACGGTAAAGGAAGAGGTCCCCTAGAAGGGTTCCCTAACGTGGACGTAGAGGACGTAACCGTCTGTTAAGAGATGGTGACTCAGTGGTCTCTTCGGTATGAGTATTTTAATTTCCAAATATAATTTTTTTTTAGACGACTTCTATCAATTGTTTCGTCCGGGTTCTTACGATAGTAAACTTTTATGAAGAACGTTCCAACCGGAACCGATCCTAGACCCTTGAACTTAAACACATCCCAAGGGTGGTGGGGTTGACTATTCTTACGGAATTGGTATACACGTTTGTTTTATACCGAATACTACTTACACGATCCGTCCACCATGGACGTCCTGGTCCATGTTCTTTTTGCAAACCGTGTCTCAGAGACTACGAAGGAAGTATCTGTTATAAAGTGCGTACAGTGTTGAGTAATGAACCTTTAATAAGATTCAGTTTTTCGGTCAGTGTTTTCTGGAACACAACAGACTAAGGTAAATGTACTTTACAGGTCTTGTCCGTTTAGGTATCTCTGTCTTTCATCTGCTCACTAACGGATTCCGACCCCTCCATGCCCCAAAGAAAGATCCCACTACTGAGCCACGTATCTAATTTTTAGTGACTTAAAGTGTGAAACCCTTTTAATATACCATACATTTATTGTAAAACAACTTCGACAATACTTTTTTAAATTTTTATTACCCGTTTCCTGAGCTCATCTGTAAAGAGGTTTCTATATCTTCGTCGGTTATTCGTGTCTTTTTCTACGAGTAATACCGATTAGTGATTAAAGTAATGTTGGTGTTACTCCATAGAGGAGTGTGAGTAATCCAACCGTAAAAAAAAAAAAAAAATTCCATCTTTAATTGTTCACAACCGTTCCTACCCCATCTTTGACCTTGAGAACACGGAACAACCACCCTTACATTTTACCGTATCGGAGATACCCTTTGTTATGCCAACAAGGAGTTTTTTATTTTTTACCTTAATAGTATACTAGGTCTTTAAGACCCATGTATAGGTCTTCTTAACTTTCGTCGTAAAGGTTCTCTATAAACGTGTGGGTACCAGGGTCTTCGTAATAAGTGTTATCGACTTTCCACCTTCATTGGGTTTACAGGTAGGTGTCTACTTACCTATTTGTTTTACATATGTGTGTGTTACTTTATAATTAGTTGGAATTTCCTTTAAGACTGTGTACGGTGTTGTAGCTACTTGGAACTCTTGAAATATGATTCACTTTATTCGGTCAGTGGTTTTATAGTCAGGATATACTAAAGTAAATGTACTCTATAGAACACATGTTTGAGTATCTGTCTCTTTCATCTTACCACCAACAGTCCCCGCCACCCCTCGTCCCTCACTTCGGACCAACAAATCATTCATACCTCAAAGTCAAGACGTTTCACTTTTTCGAAATCAAACCAACGCGTTACACTTACATGAATGATGATGACTCGACATGTGAATTTTTGTCAATTCTACCATTTTATGCAAAAAAGACCACTTCATGTGTACTGTACGTGTGTGACGGTATGAATAAACAAAAACCGACGCGATCCAGAAGTAACGACGGGAGTCCGAAAGAGATCAACACCACGTGCCCTAAGAGTGACGCCACCGAAGAGATCAACACTTCGTGCCCGAGATCCTCGTGACCGAAGGCGTCAACGTCGTACACCCGAGTCCTCAACACTGATGATGATGAACACCTAAAGTCATCAATGTTCACCCAAAGGTATCAATGTCGTGTCCCCGAAATTGACACCCAAAGTCATCCATACCATATCCCCGAGTAATCAATTGCTGAACGTCTGGGGTCTCATACGTACGAAGTCATCAACACCGCACCCCTATGAGACTTAGAGAGGTTTAGTCCCTAGTTTGGACACAGAGGACGTACCCGTCCGACTAAGAAATAGGTGACACGGTAGTCCCTTCAGGGTCCAAACCAGACCAAACCAAATTTAAGTACTATTGAGAGACCCCTTTGAGAGACTCCACTACTTCTGCACGATGCAGAACTAGAACCACCTTTAGTGTCCTCATATATGTATCTACTTTACAATCCCCTGACATACCGATTGGAACACACAAAGGAAATCCATTAAATATAGAGGCATTTCTCGACCATTCCTCCTTTTCCTACTTCGAGACTGTCTACGATGTTACACCCACTTAGAACTTTTGTAGAACGAGGCCCGTTCTTCCGTCGGTGTTTCGGTATGTATGGAGAACATACTAAGGTACATATCCTTTGCACGTGTTATCGTTTACGCCAAATCACCCACCGATTTCGACCTCGGCCCCCCACCCCCCCCACCCCCTCCCCCTATTCTTCACTGACGATTACACCTGTCTCGAAGAAAGGTCCCACTACTTTTACAAGATTTTAATCTATCACCACTACCAACATGTTGAGACACTTATATGATTTTTGGTGTCTTGTAGTAAGCACCTTACATCTGAAGAGCCTTGTTACGATAGTCGTTCTTGATTTATACTGATGGAAAGAAGGAAAGAATGGAAAGCTTAAGCGTCGGTGGTCACGACCATACTTAGAGAAGAGGCGGTGACAGGAAAAGTTTCAAAGAAGACGGAACTTTGAAGAGATCTTTAAGTAGGAGACTCCACGGTATAGAAGGGAGGAAACAATGTGTCACTTTGGATCATTTACTGTGAAAATCTTACAGTTTTACAGAAGGTCACTCATAGATCCGAAATCTATAAAAAATTCTTTCTTAGAAAATTGGTAAATAAATGACTCGTGGATGATACACGGTTCTGACATCACGTCAGTAGTTCTCCCGACACTTCAATTCATCAGAAACTGAACTTGGAGTGTTAACAATAAACGACCATACATTCAATCTACGGGATTAGCTAGGTTTAGGGGTAAAGGATGTCAGTTGTACCTTTTTATTTTCATAAGGGGGTTTGAACCACACTCTTAATCTACTCTATTCTACGACTGTTCACGGAGTAGGTTACAGATCGTATAGTCTTCGTAGTCACCTAGAATCGAGAATAATAATATTTCATAATTACTAGAATTGAGAACCTAGGGAGTATCTTAACCTTGTTAGACAACCATCTATTAGTACTGGGGGGGGGGTAACCCTTTAATACTTTTGTTAAGACTCAATGTCGACAATTTTGTGTTTTTAGTCCCTGAAGGGACCACCAGGGAACCGATTCTGAGGTACGAGGGTCATGTCCCCCGGTCCCAAACTAGGGACCAGTCCCTTGATTTAGGGTGTACGACGTCGATTCTCGACGTTGTTTCTGACTTCTACGGAGTTTATTCTAGACTTCCTTACTTTATGTAAAAAATTTTTCAAGTTGACTCATTTAAACTTCTTGAGTTACCGAAATAAACTACTCAGGACTTAATCGTAGGATAGATCGTTTATCTTTTATCAAGGTCTCATCGACATGTTTTATCTAAAAATTTCCGTCTTTCTCCCCTATTCTGGTCCTTCAGTACTTGTTTTATTTCCTAATAAAAGCCATTCCGATGGAAGGAAGTCCCCTTTCCACCCCTTAGATAGTTCGTCTAATGATCCCTACTAGTCGTTTAAGGTCTGACTGCCCAAATTTTAGGGTGGAGAACCTCTCCGACTTTGACTTTACTCTATAATTGCAAAAACAAAGACGGTACCCTGAAGCGTGTTCACTAAGGTAAACCCCGGACAAAGAAAAAATTCGGTCACCTCCAAGAATTTCACACGAAGCACACGAAGCCTCTGGTCGTCGTAGTCGTAGTGGACCTTTGAAAACTCTTTACGTTTAAGAACTTGGTGACTTAGTCTTTGTGACTACACCCGGGGTCGTTAGACACAAAATGGTTCAGGAGATCCATTAAGACCACGTCACATACACACAATCGGCGAGTCAGTACAGACTGAGAAACGTTGGGGTACCTGACGTCACCCGGTCCGAGGAGACAGGTACTCTGAGAGGTCCGGTCTAAATGACCTCTCTCATCGGTAAGGGTAGAGGTCCCCTAGAAGGGTTGGGTCCCTAGTTTGGACATAGAGGGTGTAACGTCCGTCTAAGAAATGGTTGACTCGGTGGTCCCTTCTTTCCTAATGATAATAATATTTGATGAAAATAGAGGTTTTACACTTCATGTTCTTTGAGGGATTCAAGTACAAAGCCTTGTTCTATACTTAACCCAGTAATTGTATGTCTCTGACAGATGTTGTTTCGAAAAGTTTTTCAGGGTTACTATATAGTGATTTGTTTCAAAATTTTTATTAAAGTTTTTGTGAGTAGGGGACTCTACGTGAAAGAAGGGGGAGACGGAAATTCATCTTTGGTTTGACTGACGTTTTTCCGCGCTTTCATTCCAATACGGGATACGTACCAATTTCCTTTTTCACTGCACCCTTAGTTTTCATCACCCACCCAGTGCAAAATATTTTTACCTTGGTATTCAAAGACCCCCAATTAAGGTGGGTGTCCTTTATAGATCACCAGGATAAAACCATGTAGTTTGTCTCATTCAGAGTACGAGAAGACTAATGGACGTTGTAGTGATTGAAGGACTCACTGAGTAAGTCATACAGAAAGAAGGACAAGACATTTAATACAAGTCCAGAATTTAGGACGTGTCTTTGTCGTTCCTAAACTCTCTATAGGGTCAAACCGAATTTACAGACGTCAAGACCCAGTCACTGACGTAGAGAGGTTCAACTTCAAGAAATCTTTTCTTAAACCAACTTCCTTCCCACCACGGGTCTCGTGAACAAAAGTCAACCACAAACGTCTTGTGAAAAAAAAAAAAAAAAAATTTGTATCCACTTTACAAATAAGTCCCACCACTCACCTCCTACCCCCCACATCCCTCCTTACGTCAACCCACCCATTCCCTTTGTAATTTCCTCTGATTTTGAAGGTTGGATGAGAGGTCCCGTCGAGAACAAGTTGGGACCTTCCGTTGTTATGTGAGGTGTTCCTCGACAACTCTCTTACTTGAATCGAGTCACCTATGATTTACAAACGAAACTCTATCATAGTCCCACCACCGCTAGTACAGTTTTACATGTACTTATCGCTTATATTATGACATGTGCTTCTTGATTGTATCACAACATCCAGTCAATATGAAGTTTTTGTTTGTTTGTCCTTGGAGGAACCACCAGGTCACCGATTCTGCGCTCGAAGGTTGTGTCGCCCGGGCCCAAACTAGGGGTCTCTTGATTCAGGGTGTACGACGTCGATTCTCAAACGTACGACGTTGATTTCTGGAGTGTAAGGTGTTGATTCTGGTCCGCGTCGGTTTATTTATCTATTTTAAATTTTTTATTCATAAATTTTTTGTTTGAGTATCTTTTTCTCTAGCCTGGATACTAATGGTCTCCACTCCTTAGTCCCACCCGCTTAACTTACCTTCGTCAGTTTTACGTGTATAAAGGTGAATAATAATCGAGTCTACCATTTCGTAGACGGATGTTACGTCCTCTGAACCCAATCTAGGGAACCAGTCCTTCTAGGGGACCTCTTCCTTTACCGTTGGGTGAGGTCATAAGAACGGACCTTTTAGGGTACCTAGTTCCTCGGACCATCCGATATCAGGTACCCCAGCGTTTCTGAGCCTGTGCTGACTCGCTGAAGTGAAGTGAGTGATTAATTAATTCTATTTAATTATGATCCCCACGGACAATATAGACTTCCACTAATTCTCTCATTAAGGATCTTAAGAGTAGTGGACCTTTTTACAAAAAAGAAAATAAAACATAGGTATACTCTACTACTTACAAGTGATTTGAATGACACTATTAGTAAAGTATTATCTGTATTTAGTCTAGTAATACGACATGTGGAACTTGAATATATCACGACACCCAGTCAATAGAGTCATTTTGACCTTTTTCTTTTTTTTTGTTGAACGTAATCACACTTTGTATATCTTTAGAGATCACGAGCGAAGCCGTCGTGTATATGATTTTAACCTTGCTATGTCTCTTCTAATCGTACCGGGGACGCGTTCCTACTGTGCGTTTAAGCACTTCGCAAGGTATAAATTTTTTTTTTTTCTTTAGAGATCATGCCATCAAGAACAGGAGGTCTAGAAGTCGAACCAACCATTTCGTAAAGTGATATATTAATAGAGCATATATTAATGTGAAATTAGTATATACATTTTAAACCGTCAGTACCTCTATTGGAAAGTCTACTGGGAGGTTCTCCGGTAGTTCGTATACTTTTCCACTCGAGTTATACTTAACGTCCCCCGTGTCCAAGCTAGGAACAAACCCCTTTACTCTAGGGAGTACAACGTGTCGGGAGGGGGGTTGGAGGAGGTTTTTCTACGAACTGTAGTATTCCTTTACGTTTACTTTTGATGTTCCTTTATAGTGGAGTGTAGATACTCTTACCGATAATAAATTTTTATGTATGAGTGTGTTTTTCGTCTTTTATTGTTCACGACCGGTCCTGTACCTCTTTAACCTTGAGAACCCGATCACCCTTATATTTTACCACATCTTTTGTCATACCTTCAAGGACTTTTTGCTTTTTATAAATCTTATTGGAATACTAGGTCAGTAAGATGAAGTCCCACACTCGTACACGAGTCAGTACAGACTAAGAAACACTGGGGTACCTGACATCGGGTAGTCCGAGGAGACAGGTACCCTAAGAGGTCCGTTCTTATGACCTCACCCAACGGTAAAGGATGAGGTCCCCTAGAAGGGATACGTCCCTATCTTGGACTGAAAGGACTCAGAGGATGTAACCGTCCGTCTAAGAAAAGGTGGTGCGGTGGATCATATGTCGGATTAATCTCTCTCTCTTTTGACTGGGGTTTCCTGAATTTTATACAAACAATTTCGTTTGTAAAGTCGACCAAAAGGAAGAAACTTCTCAATTATCTTTACACAGTTTCCTTATAATGGTTCCTTGATTTCCCCGAGGAAAGGAAAGGAGGAGTGTTAATTCAGTCCAGTTCTCTAAGCATAAGTTTTCCTATTCTGTTATAGTAGAGTCTCTGTTGAAAGATTCTTGTATTTTCTCTTTTAGAAATAATCGTGAGATTAGTTGTTGGGGTGGCCGTGCAGTGGAGGACAGTCAAGGGAAACTCAACACTACGAACTAACAAAGGTGGAAACGTAGATTACTGACGACACGGAATGTCACGGTCCCTGTGTACCTAGACACTATTGTCGAATGAGATGTTTTACGTGAAGTGGAGCATCCTTGTCTGTACGTGGTTTTGAACCCAGTAGTAAATTCAATTGTTTAAGTGAGGGTTGTAAATTTTCGAGTTGAGGTAAAAAGGTGAGTAATTTTTGTCAATTGTAATTGAAAGGAGGATGGTAAATAAGGATACCGTATCCACTAAATTTTCCTATCTTTACATGTATAAGGTTTTCTTAACTTTCGTCTTTATCTTCTTTATAAACATGTTGGTACAACATATACGCACGTACTATTCAGTCAACACAGGCTGAGAAACACTTGGGTACCTGACATCGGACGGTCCGAGGAGACAGGTACCCCTAAGAGGTTCGTTCTTATGACTTCACCCAACAGTACGGGAGGAGGTCCCCTGGAAGGACTGGGTCCCTGGTTTGGACGAACAGAGGACACAACCGTCCGTCCAAGAAGTGGGGATCGTGGAGGACCCTTCGGGTTAGTACAACATACACCGTCGTAATGGTGTTGTCGGTTCTTCAGATTCGTTGGATTCCCAGGTGGTGGTCTATTTACCTATCTTTTTACACTAGATAGGTATGACACCCTACAATTATTCGGAAACAACACTGTTGTAACTACTTGGAGTCCTTGTAATTCACTTTATTTGACCAGTACTTTCTTATGAAATACTAAGGTGAATGTACTCCATGAATTCTTATCAGTCTTAGTATCTCTGTCTTTCATCTTATCACCAACGGTCCCCGACCTTCCTTCCCCTTATCTGTCATTAACACATTACCCTTGTCTTGAGGTCAGAACGTTCTACTTTTTCAAAACCTCTAACCAACGTGTTGTTACATTTATATGAATTGTGATGACTTGTGTGAATCTTTACTAATTCTGTCATGTAAATTATAAAAATTTTTTAATAAAATAAAGGGACGTAGCCTAGAATCAACGTCATACACCCTAGATTAAGGGACTGGTTTGTAACTTGGACCCGGAGGACGTAACCCTTGTGTCAGAATCGGTGACCTGGCGGTCCCTTCAGGCGTAGTGTAGGAAAATTTCCAAGCACAATCACTGAATATGACAACTACGACTGGAGTTAGTCGACCGACGTCGTCAAAAGTAGTCCAAAGAGGTGACATTTCAATAAGGAGAAAAAGAGAAAAGGTATAACGTCAGAAACCTGTTTTCAGTGATACGGGGTGGGTCTGAATTCTTTACCCGTGGAAGGGAGGTGTCGTAACTCTCCTCAACAGATCTCTGTGTTAAACCCCAAGACGTACCCTCTACACAAAGAAAATGAGTCAAATAAATTGGTAGATAAATATAGCCATATCTGGTATCTATGAACAAAATATAAAACCTAAGATGACATTGTGACAAAACAACGACCTTAACAGGGAGAAACCGATGACCCTCAAGAGGACACAGGGAAACTACAGGAATCGTCACCTAGAAAACCAAACAAAAATCGTGAAGAAATGAAAGACCGTAATGGTCAAGGAGGTTCAAGTATAATACATAAAGAACGGGGTCAGGATCTTGATCGGTAAAAATGTTCCACGAGACTAAGGAAAATAACCTTCTGTAATTTTTGGTTCTAGACCCGCGATCCATCACAAGTAACGATGACCTCACGTTTGAATTGTGAATTTGGAAAATAACACCATTTTGTATGTATTTTAAATGGTAAAATTGATAGAGACTCACCTGTCACGTCCCCGTGATTCATGTAAATGTTGCAAGACATTGGTAGTGGTAGGTAAGGGTCTTGAAAAGTAGTCGGGTTTGACTTGGAAACACAAGTATTTTGTCGAGGGGAAGGAGGTTGGGAGTCGGGGACCATTGCTGGTAAGATGAAAGACAGAGACACTTGAACTGATAAGAGTCAGTCAGTCAAGTCAGCGAGTCAGTACAGGCTGAGAAACGCTGGGGTACTTGGCGTCGTACGGTCCGGAGGGACAGGTAGTGGTTGAGGGTCTCAAATGGGTTTGACAGGTAACTCAACCACTACGGTAGGTTGGTAGAGTAGGAGACAGTAGGGGAAGAGGAGGACGGGAGTTAGAAAGGGTCGTAGTCCCAGAAAAGTTTACTCAGTTGAGAAGCTCAGTCCACCGGTTTCATAACCTCAAAGTCGAAGTTGTTGTCAGGAAGGTTACTTGTGGGTCTTGACTAGAGGAAATCCTACCTCACCAACCTAGAGGAACGTCAGGTTCCCTGTCAGTGATTATATTTGCCTTAGTATTTTATAAACAAGAAAACACAGACCGAATAAAATGAATGGTACAGAAGGTCCAAGTAGGTTTCAACGTCAATAGTCTTAAAGGAAGGATAAATTGTCATAAGACAACGTACATATATTGTGTGTAAAAATTTATACTTTAAAATTCGATATCTATGACGAGTAAAAAAAGATCGTCGAAAGGGAAGTGGGGTTTAAATTAAAAGGAAGGAGTTTTATGTCTTGATTATATAGTGATAGAATTACATAAGTCAAGGACTCAAACCTACCCTCAAGTTTATCGTTCTCATGTTTTTGGTGTAATAGACTTTAGATGGCCTAAGAACTCAAAACCTATTGTTTGTGGTCTTCAAGTTTTGGATTCCTTACGAACGGCAACAAATCAGCGATACAGACTGAAAAAAACGTTTGGGTACCTGATGTCTGACGGTCCAGGAGATAGGTACCCCAAAGGGTTCGTTCTTATGGCCTCACACGACGGTAAAGGAAGAGGTTTATGACGACTAATTTTTTTTTTTTTTCATATGGTGACCTTTTTTTTTCAGAAGTCCCTTAACAATGTTATAACAAAGACGAAACAAAACCGGTACTCCGTGCACTCTAGAATCGAGGGACTGGTCCCTGCCTTGGCCGTAGGGACGTGACTTTCCACTTCAGAATTGGTGACCTGACGGTCCCCGTACGGGACTACTAAAAAAAAAAAAAATTGAGTTATATAATGATATTTCTTTCGATATCTGTAAGTCCCGGATACGAAGTGGATGTATTATTTCTAAGTTTTTTATGATTGTCATTATGTAGAAATAAACAACCACTAACCGAATGGAAGATTCTTATTCTGACCTTAGTTTTACTCCAGTCGACAACCGTCCATACTGGGTGAACATTCTTAATTACTCACCGACTTCTTTAGTGCTCTGTAAGTAGTTCTTTTCGTGTTGACATAGTTCTGTAAAATTCGACATGGTGTTCAGCATTAGATGGGCTTATATAATAATTGGATTGTTTGTTTTTTGGATATGATACTTGGTGTGTAGATAGGCAAGATATGTCTAAATGACTAACGTTCCGGGAGGGAAGGGGGAGGGTGCGGGACCAAAATTTAGATCAGAAGAATTGGCATTTCCGTCCCCAGGATTTTCTTGGCAAACCCTTGAACGTTTTTGTTTTTTTTATCCGTTTAAAAGTCTCTAGGACGCTAAGTATCTAGCGATACCCGCGGTCCCTTTCCGTAAATTTGGTCGAGGATTCACTAAGATTTTCAGAGGTTTGTAAGAAAAATTTTGCATTTTAAATAAATTAACCTCCTATTGAAATGTTATAACAATGTTATAACAATCTTTGTGAAACCGTTTTTTATGCATGTTACAAAGGGACACTTGGCCGTGTGCGTAAAAGACTCGCCCCCCTTTTTTTGGCAATTGTTCTTATCTTAAGAGTTTCACCCAGATTCTTGATTTTGAGAGGCGCGACTTTGTAGAGCATGCCTTTAAGTCGTCGAAGGTCAGTTGATCGACGTGAAAGCAATCAACAAGTTAAGTCGTAAAAAATTAGAAGTACTTTTTAAAATCTTTTCGCCTTTAAAGTGAGAGAAGCCTTTGCTATGCGGAAACTACGAGTTACGGACACTAAGTTGAAGGATGTTATTTTCCTTTCTGCCTTTATCCCGGACACTGCTTAGACGACAAAGTCTACAATTCCAGGCCAGCCAGATTCTTCTTCTTAGAAGGCAACGCTGCTCGAGCCGTGTCCGCAGCCACCCTTTCCTTCTGGCTCGAAACGACTCCACTCTCCCTCGCCGGTCCACCTCATCCCGGGTGGGACCGATCTTCCTGCTCCCCTTAGACGGACCTAGCACACAGCCGGGCTCGCACCCGGCGGTACAACTTTGGCCCGTTCCGCCACCGCCCCTTGGAGAACCCCAACACAACGCTCCTCGCCCCCGCTATCGACCCAATCAAAAAGGAGGACACGCGTAGGTTTACTCCCCGACCGCCTCCATCGGAGGTCCCGGCCGCCGACGTCCTCACTGACCTTCATATTCGGAAAAGTGGCTTTGAAGGCGGAGTCGCAGGTTCAGGGGTGATGCGTACGAGACTGCCGAGTCGCTCGGTCGGAAGTTCCAAAGGGTGGACCACCCTTGGCGCCTATCAAAGCAAGACGTCTGAGTTGGACCCGTGCGCAAGCAACAAATAAACGAATAAATTCTTATCTAAAATGAACGTATTATTAAACATTAATATTTCGCGAAAGTTTCTGTGATGGAATAGAGTAGAAGTATATTTTGCGCTACTTCTCCGTAAATCGTCGTAAATTGTTTACTAAATTTAAAACGGGTTCTCTCGTGATCCAGAATTTAGACCCAAAAGACTGAGGGTTAGGTCTCGAAAAAGTCAAACGTGTGAAGACAAAAATTACCGATTAACGGGTTGGGTGGAGGTGGAACGTGCTAAGTAGGGGTAAGGGCAAATACTTCATTACTGACTCTTAACTTTTTTGGTCTCTCAGATTTTTAAACATCCTTTAGAGTTGCATTACAATGTTGCCTCCTTTATGTGGATCTTTCTATTTGCTCTTAGGCACTTCAGGCGACAAGGGAACCACAAATCATAACTATCCTCGTACGTCTACTCCCTCTTTTGTTTTAAGTAGAAAATATGGAAACATTAAGAGAGGTCTAAAATTAAACTTCTTAAGAATGTCGAAAGTTGTCCTCGAGACTGACACATGTTATTACAGTCCAAGTAAACCACCTAGAAACGTTGGAAAAGGACACTTTACCCTTGCCCAAAGGAAGGGTGAACCAACCCCAGCGGCAGTCGGAAGTTGTGGGTCTGGATCGGACAAAAAAGGATAGGGGTAAAGTTCGAAATATAAAATACTATCGGTAGCTTCCTTTATCAATTCTCGAGTTCGAGACCTTAGTTTTTTCGGGAACCAGGATTGAGGTGTCGACCCGATGAAGACACTAAACCCTGTTTTCTATTGGAAAACGTAAAGTGAAAGGTGTAGACTTTACCGTTATCTTTATGCACACAGGACAATAACAACTCTCTACTTCCCTCCATTCACGAATCGTGTCACGGACTGTGGAGGATTCACAAGATATGTTCTATTGATATTAATAATGCCACCAAAAAAAAAAAAAAAAGGATACGTTGGAACAGTACCTCCGTCCTTCATTCTAATCTTAAAATTCTTAAAATCCCGGTAAATCTCTTATGGTCTCGTCTCTAGTCACTTTGTTCCGTTCCTACCCTGAAGAGACGACTAGGTCACCAAATTCTGACGAAGGGAAAGTCCCCGACGTCGAAGTGAGACAGGAACCCCTTGATTCTAGAACGTACGGTCTTCCGTTTTTTTTTTTTTTTTCTTTTCTTTTCTATTATATCGGTTACTTCTAGTGGTCTATATAAGTTTTCTCGGGACTAAAAATCATTGTATAAAGTCGTAACCGAGATTTCGAAGTGTCTCCATCAGTGTAATAATCGTCCTAGACTAAATAAGGTCGTCTAAGTGTATTCAGTCAATAGTACACAGTCTGAATTGGAATGGATGTGAGAAATTTTTTCTCTGAGTTTAATGGTAACGTCAGTTATGAGTTGGGGATTTCGTATTTACCTAATAGTCGATCCCTTGACTCTTCTTTGGGACAGAAGGAAAACTTGACTTCGTGGACTCCGACCCAGTGACAGTAAAACTGAAACGATGGACAAATGACGTAAGTCCCGTGGTAAAAGGGAACATCGAAAAAAAAAAAAATTCAGGAATAGGAAATCATTACGTGTGACTCTATAAATGTCTACTTACTACATTACAGAACTTAATCAAAGTCTTATTAGACCCTCCCTCTACACTCACCCCCCGTGTCTACTTTATTCTACCCAGTCCACACCCAGTATCAACCTCGACCCACTCTTTAAGTACCTCCCAATACGGTAACAAATACAATCATACACAAACTTTAAGAACCATCAGTCTCCCAAAAAAAGAAAAATTTTTTAATAATAACCGGTGAGACGAATGTCCCTTCTAGAATCAAGGGACTGGTCCCTAACTTGGGGACGGGACCGTCAGGATTGGTGACCTGGTGAACATTTCTCAAAGAATTTTGGGGGAAAAGGTATCTTCAAGGGTCCGACCAAAAGGATCCTGGTAAAATTTCAAAGACTTTCCGTTCGGACCTAAAACTAAGACCTAAAACTAGGTATAACGGTGTAATTTTCTCAAACATGTACGGGATGATACCGATTCGACCTATTATTTACATACGGAGTCTGGGGCCGTACAACAGAAGGGACCAGTCCCCCACCCACTCTCGTGGGACCTCCGGGTGACGGGCCGACACTAGGACAGAGGGGATAAAAGATTGACCCTCCGGAGTCGGAAACGAAGGAGGGGACAACCTTCTTCCCTAAATTTTATCATAGGTGAATTACCCCAACGACCTTCCTGACTTCCGCCTCGAGAATCATCCACGATGTATTTGAACGAACGACACGGGGAGGAATCTTGTACTTACTAACCTACGGGTAACGGTTCCTCATACTGGGTGAGTTTCGACCGTCGTAACTACCGTGGCTGCTTCTGGGCGTGCTAGCGCGGCAGACCTCCCGCTACGACCGTGCTATGTGGGGGTTGTTTCCGCAGTGCCCCCTGGGGGAGGAGTGGGACAAACACCGCTCTGACTTGGACGTCTGGTTTCTCCTCTTCGATTTCCTCCACAAAAGAGCGATACCCCTGTAGGCCTCCGACGCCGATCACTCCCTGAACCAGTGTCCGAAAAGCTTCCCGATGCGGAAGTAGCTTATGTTTCTACTCGCAAGAGACGAGTTTCGAATGGCCCTACGACTACCGGACCAGTAGCTGGTCGTGCTTTATAAACACCTGATACTCGACCTCTCCTGAGAGTTTCCCACCTAAGGAGCCGCTGAGCCTCCTCCAGACCCACCCTTCTTCCTTAGACCCGTCGACTCTAAACCCCCCGCCCTAGCCGGAAAAGCGTTTGGGTAATTGGACGGTCAACACTTTTTACTGGTCAAGGCTCTCCCCTTCTCCCTCTCCTCCCTCGCCAGAGCCAGGGCTCTTTCTGTGACCCTGAGGTCCTACTCCCTGGTGGTACTGTCCCCGGCCCTCTTTTCCACCGTCCTCTCTCTTCGTCGGTCCCGTACCGGTCTTCCACTGACCCTCTCCCTTTCCCTGAAGTCTCTACTGTCCCAGTTCCCCTCCCTCTTCTCCCTGTCTTCGTTCATCTGATAGGGAGGGGGAGAAGGAGGGGTTTGGGTTTCCTTTCACATTCTCACGTCCCCATGGAATAACGGACACATGTCTCAGATTCAGGTCACCAACTTATTTTGAATGACTACTTTTGCTTTTGTCTTGTTTAGGAAAGGTTACTATTACCCAGCCCATTCGAAAGAAAACTGAGACCTTGGGTCAAAGTTCGACTTGTACGACTATAACATACTTAAAAGAGAAGAAGTAGAATACTCACACACACAATCAACGAGTCAGTACAGACTGATTCCAAACGTTGGGGTGCCTTACATATCGGACGGTCCGAGGAGACAGGTACCTAAAAGGTCCGTTCTTATGGCCTCACCCAACGGTAAAAGAGGACGTCTCCTAGAAGGGTTGGGTCCCTAACCTGAACCTAGAAGACGCAACGTCCGCCTAAGAAATGGTAGACTCCGTGGTCCCTTCGGGGAGAAGTAGAATGTCAAAAAAGTCAAAAATAATAAAAATTTTTAGGAAACGGTGTGGAGTACCATGCACCTTATAACCAATGGTTGGTCCCTTGGGCCCAGGGAACATAACGGTCATATCTTAAAATTAGTGACCTGATGGGACAAAAACAAAAACCCGAATACCCGTCGAACGTCCCTAGAATTAAGGGACTGGTCCCTAACTTGGACCCCCGGGAGTCGCCACTCTCACGTCTCAAGATTGGTATCCTATAGATCCCGTAAAGGAAGTAGAATACCAAAAGTCAAGTCAAGTCAGCGAGTCAGCACAGGCTGAGAAATGCTGGGGTACTTAGCGTCGTACGGTCCGGAGGGATAGACAGTGCTCGAGGGTCTCAAATGGGTTTGAGTACAGGTAACTCAACCACTACGGTAGGTCGGCAGAGTAGGAGACAACAGGGGAAGAAGAGGACGGGGGTTTGGGAGGGTCGTAGTCCCAGAAAAGGTTACTCAACTGAGAAGCGTAGTCCACCGGTTTCCTAACCTCGAAGTCCAAGTTGTAGTCAGGAAGGTCACTTGTGGGTCCTGACTAGAGGAAATCTTACCTGACCAACCTAGAGGAACGTCAGGTTCCCTGAGAGTTCTCAGAAGAGGTTGTGGTGTCAAGTTTTCGTAGTTAAGAAGCCACGAGTCGAAAGAAGTGTCCGGTTGAGAGTATAGGCATGTACTGGTGACCTTTTTGGTATCGGAACTGATCTGCCTGGAACCAACCGTTTCTTTATAGAGACGAAAAATTATACGATAGATCCAATCAGTATTTAAAGGAAGGTTCCTCATTCGCAGAAAATTAAAGTACCTACGTTAGAGGTAGACGTCACTAATTCCTGGATAATAAACTATTCGGACTCTTTGTTAAAACATCAGCGGTAGTAGACATGTCTTTCTGGACACATTCCTTGGTGGTGAGTAAATTAAACCATCATCTCCCGAAACAAAACTAAAAAAAGAGGGTAGATAACCTTTACTGGAAAAACTTTCACATCGTTTTTCCCCACTACGGACCTTTGGTAAACGTAAATAGACACTGAGAGCCCTTGGACTTAGACCAGTCCTAGTTTCAACATTATGAAAAGGTAGAAATACAGGTATCACGTTCCCAAACCAATTCACTTTAATTTTTATCCTATCTTTTCACTTAGGTTCCTCTAACAGGTCTCTGTCTCTTGGTTTTCGGTCAGGATCGTCACAAGACCCAGTCATCGGTCGAAGAGAACTTGTTTATATTGAGGTAAGAGGTCGGTTCACGACTGATGAAAAAAAAGGGAAAGGAAAAAACCACCCCAATGACCGTAAATTTTACTTTTTGGTTTCAACGTCCGACACTCCGATACCTGATACCGTTAGAAGGTCGGGAACCTTTTCTCTTTCAAGTTCTCTTCACTCTCACTTTACTTTCACTTTAGGTGCTTTCCAGTCATAGATCAAGATTACCTGACTAAACGGAAAAGGGATCTGGTAGACCGGAGACCAAACAAATTTTCGACCGATATAACTGGAAATGAAGACTCCTGAAACTTATTCACGGTATGATAAGGATACCAAAAGTTCTTTGACTGTAAATTGTAAAAACAAAATAGACACTGACATAGAAACTTTCAATTCAAGAATTTTAAGTCCTACAGAGTACGTCTTATTTACGGACTAAATCATAGTTCTAAGTGTGTAAGTAATGATCCAAAAACGTAGTCCTCATACTTAGAGTAACAACGCAACCCCTGGATGTTATAGAATTTTAATGACAATCGACAATCTTGGCAAAATCTTTTTATGTGAGAAAGAGCTAAAGGACACGTTATTAAATGTTAGAGGGTTTAGAGTTGGTAGAACGTCCTTGTGGAAAGACTAAAGTGGGTGTAAAGTAAATTTTGTAGACAATACCCGATCTCAATCTCAATCGTCCATATAATCCATTTGCTCTCTAGGGGTAGGTCCTTGTACTTAACACTCTACCGAAGTCTTCATTGTGTAGGTCACCGTCAGAAAACAAATCAAGATTAAAAATAGAAAACTGGCACGGTGTGTCGTACACCCTAGAATCAAGGGGTTGATCCCTAGTTTGAAAGTGGGAGACGTAACCTTTGTGCCTCAGAATTCGTGACCTGGTGGTCCCTACAGAGGTCACCGTCACAAATGTATCAGATTCGACCGTAAAATAGTTGGGACTCATGGTCTTGTACTTACCCACTTTTTTTTATATGTGTGAGTCTGGGACGGAGACCTGTAACCCCAAATCAGAACATAGTCGGGACTATTGAATTTTTTTTTTTTTCATCCTGATGGAGGGGAAGGGGGGAGACGGGGTGGGACCGTCCCTGACATCGGTAGCTGCACCGTTTCCGGCTGAGGGAGACTGGATCGTCAAGACGAAGATCAAGCAAGACGTCCGGCTACGTGTTCATACTTTCACGTCACGACAAAATCCTTTTGACCTTCGGTAGACTGGTGGGCACCCGGACCTATTTGTATTTGTGTAATGTGAGACATACCAACTGGTCCCAAGGAGTCGTGACCGTAGCTGTAAACCCCGACCTTCTAAGAAACCATAACCCACGACCCGATACGTAACATCCTATAAATCGTTGTAGGGACCCCGGATGGGTCCTACCTACTGTTGTGGGTGTGGTCGTGGGGAGTGGGTCAACACTGTTAGTTTTTACAGAGGTCTCTCACGGTTTATAGAGACCCCCGGTTTTAGTGGGAACCAACTCTGAGTTACAGAGAATATGACGACGCCTCAATATAGATCCCATAAGATTCCTTACTTTTCATGTCTTCCTGCACACATAGTATACGACGATAAATACATTTTTCTTGTCTTTATATACAAAAAATGTACTGACGTAATGAAACAGTTGTTTTCAGGCAGATCAGTTCCGATACCAAAAAGGTCACCAGTACATACCTACACTCTCAACCTGACACTTCTTCCGACTCGCGGCTTCTTAACTACGAAAACTTAACACCACAACCTCTTCTGAGAACTCTCAGGGGACCTGTCGTTCCTCTAGGTTGATCAGGTAGGATTTCTTCTAGCCAGGACCCACAAGTGACCTCCCTGACTACAACTTCGACTTTGAGGTTATAAAACCGGTGGACTACGTTTCTCAACTGAGTAACGTTTTCTGGGACTACGACCCTCCCAAACCCCGTCCTCCTCTTCCCCTGTTGTCTCCTACTCTACGGACCTACCGTAGTGGCTGAGTTACCTGTACCCAAACCCACCTGAGGCCCTCAACCACTACCTGTCTCTCCGGTCCGCACGACGTCAGGTACCCCAGTGTTTCTCAGCCTGTGCTGACTCGTTGACTTGACTTGACTACATATAAATATTTAACAAAGTCCTTTTTGTGGGTCCTTTGATGGTTCTGACCAATGGGGTCCCTTCCCGTCAGTTAGCACTACTCCCCTCAAACTACCCCCTAGTCAAAACAACAACTCAACGAGTCCGCACAGACTGAGAAACGTTGGCGGACCTGATATCGGGCGACCCGAGGAGACAAGTACCCTAAAGGGTCCGTTCTGACGACCTCATCTAACGGTAAAGGAGGAGGTCCCCTAGAAGGACTGGGTCCCTAGTTTGGGCGCAGAGGACGTGACCGTCCGAAACTATGAGAGACTCTCATTTGAGGCCATCAAGATTACCGTCAGCCCAACCTCTTGGTAATTGAGATTTGGTAATAGGACAGACTAATAAAAAGAATCACTAGACATTTGTCTCAAGTACATCTAAGACATTTGGATGGACTACTAAAGAATCGTGTTGTGTCATTTTACACGTCTTTTGTCGGGTCAGTCTACTGAAACTCACGAGACAACCCTTTACCATAGAGAAAGTTCGGAACGTGGGATCCATGGGGTAACCCACCTCTTTTTCGTAATAAACCCGTTTGGGAGTTGAACGATCACCATCTGTCCCGTAGGCCGACAGGTGGTGTCGGGGTATTCAGTCGGTCTGTAGTCACCAGGGGTTCGGTAGAAAAGTGGGTGGTGGGAGAGAAACGGTTCAGATGGGATGGGTGGTAGGTCGTAGGGGATCGCGAGGTGTGGGGTGAGTTAGGTGAAACCCTAGAAACAGAAGAAGGGTCCCCTGATTCATAAACTATGTCATTTACGACTTTTCTTTGTTCTACGGTTATTTTTTCTTGTGTGTGTCTTGGTAACGTCACAGAGTAGGAATCGTTGAAACAAACCAATCATGACGTATTGAGTGTCGTCTAAGGTTCCGTGACCGGAACTTGTAACGATGTACGAGATCCGTAATAGCCATTGTTCCACGTTATCTCTTGGTGTCCGAGAACGTTTGAACAGAGGTCAAAGACCCACCCTCCTGACAACAGGGACTAAAGACAACGAAACACAGACTCGACCCGGTCACACAGGACACTGAAACCTCCGGGAGGGACAGATCAACTACGTAGGATTTATAAGACGATGGTGGTACTGTTATAGTACTTGCGTTGATTACTTTTGGATAGTCAAGGGACGGAGGGTACAGTCATACTGTTTGCACTAGCATTTTAAAGATGTGTTTCTTAAAGTATGTTTCGCTCAGTTTGTCGTTAATCTCGCCGTCCACTACATAGACCGCTTCGAGCACAATGACTTCAATTACGTTTTCAGTCGGAGGCGAGTACCAGAATAATTTATATATAGAATTCCCTAGCCTCAGTAGATAATCTTTGCCACCATCGGGATCATATTTATTTGCAGAGAAATCCCAAACCGAAGTCAAAAAGTTGCACGAGGGAGTTTCGTCTGTCAGACAACCTCCCTAGTCAAAACTCCCACACTGTGGGCTCCACGGGTACAAGGCACCACCGGGGACCACCACCCACAAAGTCCAGGCTCCTGTCTCCACCCAGTGCCAGTGTCCACGACGTCCCGGAGGACAGGAACGAGGCACATTGGTAGTAGCGCCACCGTCAACCGGGTGACCGGTTTCCAGAGCACCTACGCGTGCAAAGAGACGCACAACCGGTCTGCGAAGAATAGAGCTCTCTTCTTCGATTTGGAAACCCTTCCCTTTCTGCCTTTACTCTCCGACGGGAACCGACACGTGGAGTGTCCAAAACGTTAACGGTCCTGCATGTCGTCGTTTGCACTCCCCTCGCTTAGTTGAGTTCCACACTTTCTTTTCCGACCCCCACGCCCAGTCTCAATAAGGCCTTTCGTCGCCCCCCAACTAAGACGTACACTGACAGTGCCATGGAACCTCCACTGTGTCACACTCGTCCCGCACGTACATCCACTACACACTACATGGAGGGGTGAATTCGTGATGTCCCCTAAAGAGGAGGAATGGTCACCTTTATTTTTCGATGACCTTTGTATGCAGTACCCAAAGAAATGGAGCTACTACGTCTCTTTCCTTATGAGTCTTCGGTATACTCTACATTTACTGAGTCTACATTTCCCTACTTACAAAATTTCATTGACACATAAATACACTACACTTAACCCTTCGATCTATTCATCGTGGAGTTTCAGGTTTAAAGTACCTATAAAGATGACGAATCTTACTCGACTTTCATCCATCAATTCTTTTCTCTAATTTTATGAATAATTCCTTATATATAATTCATTATCATGTGTACACGTGACTAATCTATTTGTGACACTTATGTCTGATACTTTCTTTAAACCCTCTGTAGCTAAACCTGTTCACTGTTCTTCACTAGATTACCACTCTCGGAAATCTTCAACAGTGTCAATGATAGATGTACCGATGTCATCTGGGACTTGAAAAAGTTTATCGACACTGACAACGAGTAACTAGTTAGTCTCGCTTGGTAGTCTACGGACTTACTATTTTCACCTTTAGAGTCAGTTTTTCGACTGTTTCACCGGGTGAACTTTGTTTCAGTCGAATTTGAGGTGGAGTTGTCTCAGTTCCTGGGTCCCGCCAGTTGGGTTCAACCGGGTGCCACTCATAAAGGCTATTCAGGAAAGATTCGACGGTTGACAGGAGGACATGAGGGTCGAAGATTAATTTCTACTAAAGATCAGATTCAAGGAGATGAGAACTTAAAACCAAAAACTTGAACCAGTCTCAATATCATTAAGTCCATACAAAAGACTCTCGTCCTTATCCTTCCTTGGGGACTCTTTAGTTTCGAAGTCTAGTTGATAAAAATCAAGGGAGACAGGCGAATGGACAATCCAAAACAACAAACAAACAAAACAAAACAAAGACAACAAATCACGACACCGGATACCTCAAGTCAAAATTAGTGTAAACCCACTTTTACTAAAATGACAAGACACCAATGACCTAGGATGTTACTGAAGGATGGTCCTTACTTCATCAGAAAGTAATATTTCGACCCCGTTCGGTTCAGACGGACCTCTTTAAGAGACATGGTCGATTTCAGAGAGAGAGAGAAAAAATTACTACATAAGAACCTGACAAAAACAAACATATAAAAATTTGAAAAATGAAACATGACCCCATATCGACTAATTGTTACAACACTATCAAAGTTCACTTGTCGCTTCCCTGAGTCGGTATGTATATGTACATATACATTTCGGAGAAAAAGAAGGACGTTGGTTATATACATGACCGTTTACTTCCTTACTGAGAGTAAGACCCAATAAACTCTCGAGAAAGACATTACATTAGCTTCGTTAATTCGACCGGTCTTTATATCGTCGTAAGTAGTGACTATGTATAGTACAGACGGACTAAGTTCGTCCTTTCGGTGAACGGTGAAGACAGATTCCCCTGTGTCTTTCTTAGTTCTGTTTCAGGGGAGAAGACGAAAAGGACAATTGTTCGAGTTTGCCGAACGACTACTACCGAACCGTTTTGTTTCGTCAAATCTTTCGGTCCCACACTTCTAGCTTTTTGTGTCGCAATCACAGTGAGTCCCCCTACCCAGTACCACCCACACCGAATGACTGGGCAGTAAATTTCCTGGAAGAAATGACCTAGTACCTGTTCCACCAAAATCTTACCTTTGTCTTTTCTGTTTTTCTTAATAGCCACTGTCTCGGGTCTTAAGGTTCCGAAGTGAGCACGTCTACCTCGCAAGTACTCACCGTGCAAACTTTAGTGTGAGTTGTGGGTGAAGTTTACCCTTGTGCGTCCCCCTACCGGTACGTCGATTTCCCCGGTCTCTCTGTCCGGTCGGGGTCGTTCTCGGCGTCGTCTGTAACGCTTCCGTGTCGAGTTTTCCTTTGGTCTTTCTTTAGGTCACGGATGCTCCCTGTGTTCAGCAGCCTGTCCGACGTCCCACCCCAGTAGATAATAGTCAGGCCGACGATGGTACCCGTAATACCGACATTTCTAGGACCAATCTTTTCGTGTCTATCTGTGTCTCTTCTATTTTTGTCCCCTCGAACCGTGAAGGGACCACCAGGTCGCCGACTCTGAAGCGCCAGGGTTACGTTCCCCGGGGCCCAAGCTGGGGACCAGTCCTTTGATCTAGGGTGTACGACGTTGATTCTCAAACGTACGGAGGTAATTTCTAGGGCGTACGACGTTGTTTCTGAGTCATCTCGGTTTAAAATTTTTTTTTTTCCCGTTCCTCACTTTTTCTTTGTGAGGTGTCTGTCCAGTCGACTTCCCAAACGAATCCCATCCACCTTGACACGACGGGTGGATGGTGGGGCGGAGACAAGTATAAAACCTTTCAGGATTGGGCATCGAGTCTTACACTGGAATAAATCTTTATCTTGGGAACGTCTACATTGATCAAAACCACTCCAGTATGGCCTCATCCCACCGGGGTCAGGTTATACTGACCACAGGAATATTTCCCCCTACACACCCGTGTCTGTACGTATGTCCTTCTTCCGGTACACTTCTACCTCTGTTTCAAACCCCACTACGAAGACACTCACTTGTTTCCGGTTTCTACCGGTCGTTTGGTGGTCTTCGATCCTCTCTCCGTACCTCTTCTGCTAGGGAGTGCTGGGAAACTTCCTTGTCTGGGACGGCTTATGGGACTAGAACTTGCAGATCGAAGGTCTTGACACTCTGTCGTGTAGAGACAACAAATTCGGTCGAACCAAACACCATGTCGTTGGGATCGTTTGCTTCTCGTGCACTGTTGGTGCATCCCTTCTGTCCGACCGGAGCTCCCGACTTTTGTGTCCGGACCCACACTTCGTTCCATCTGGTTTTGGACGACACCCTAAGTCACCACTGTAGGCACCCATAGAAGATCGGGCAGAGGGGGTCGACGGTGTTCGACGTCCGAACCATGGGACTTGCGTCGGTCCCCTCTGCGTCCTCTCTTCTACTCCGTCGGTCTTACCCGGCCCTTCCTCTGTCCGACGTATTAGCGAGGGGACCTATTCGGTCTCGGATGAGTCGTTCGAGACCCTCTGTCGCCTACTGTCCCTTCGGACCGCACGAGGTACCCCAACGTTTCTCAGCCTGTGTCGAATCGGTGACTTGTTGTTTGTTGTTACTTACGAGTAGTCAAGGAACAGACCCGTTCCTTTTACTTCTTTGGATTGGTGCAGAGGTCTTGGATAAAACTTGTCGAACCAAAACAAAAACAAACAAAAAAATTTCTCCAACCGACCCCCTTTCTATATTATTATACTACTAGAGTTTACTCCAAACTCTTAAGAGACACAGACCTAGTGGAAAGTGCGTTGAGGGGTTTCATCGACCCTCGACCGTAGAGTCGTCTTGGTAGACTTGCCGGAGAGTACCACTGTCACTCCCCGAAGATACCTTACCCGGGTCAGACGTCTCCGGTTCGATCGCCCGTGGTAATGGAAGAACCGGTATTCCGAGACGTAAGTGAAAATACGAGAGAGATCGTATTGTCCCTCGGGGGCCTCTGTGTCAGTAACAAACCCCCTACCGGGGTCTATACGTCCGAGCCATAAAAAGGACCTATCTACAAACGGACGACCCTTTACGACCTGAAGTAAACCCCGGGTTAGTCCCCGGTCTGACTACGTAATCCCGGAACCCTGTGGACCACCCCTCCGTCTTCCCCCAAGACCAACTCGATGAGAGACACCCAGATCGACCCTAGGGACTATACCTGTCGGAAGGAGGGGAGGGATAAGGTCCACGGAGGGACGTCCTCGATGGAGGAGGTCTCCCTGTGGGTGACGGTACTTTTTTCTGACCGAACAAAACCAGTTTTCAATATAGGACCTATGTTACATCGACCAAAGTTCGAGGGTGGTCGGGGCGGGGGGG
>SJYO01055647.1:595494-774599 GCA_006410555.1 Capra ibex
CGGGGTGGGACGTTGTTAATAAAGACCTTCTGAGTTTCGTTTACTCCAAGATTGTCACCGTAAAGTCCGTCACGTTACCCGCCGACACTTCTTCAATAAAGACCCGACGTCACTCGTCCCACCGTCCATCCTCCTGTCCCTCTCTAACGTGGCATCAGTGATGGCAACCTATGAGTCCACTGGCGGACGAGGTTCCGGTCGAAAAGACCACACACTCCGGTCGACAAGGCTAACGTCGAAGGGGCCGACTCGGAGATACGGGTGACGGTCGACGGACGGAGGGACCAGTCGGGGGATGGAGGCGAGTCGTCGGGACACACACGGACAGTCGGGTACTACCTCTCGACGCTCGCTGTGTTTCCCCCGCGACCACGGACCACAGGTGACCCCTGCTCCCACCTCGGTGAGTCCGCGAGGGAGCACTGGAAGGGTCCGTCACGGTCGGGTCTGAGACCGGTCGTCGACGAGTTAGTGTTCGATAAGAACCTTGCAGGAGACCCGTGCGACAAACCTGTCCGCCAACCTCAAAGACCAAGGGAGCTGGTCAAGTCGGGTCTTTACATCTGAGACCTCCGAAACCGACCACCACGTAAACTTTCTATTCCCTTGACCCGTCAGTCGGGTATCGACCACTGAGCCCTTCACCCCCTCCATTTCTTTTCCTCCCCGTCCCTCCGGCTTACTCCGCCAACCCCGTTCGTGTCCCGACCCACCGTTTTTTTCCGTACCCAAGGTTAGGTAGGGTTGAAACCAGGAAGGGTCGTTCACTAGTGTCACTTCAGTTACCCGAAGAGACCCGGAGTCAAAGGAGTAGACTCTTTACCCCGATTGGGAGGGTCGAGACTTAGAGAGCTGTCCCGTCTTGGAGGTTCCATAAATTATCAATGACGAATGAGTGGCCACCCACCCCTTTCACCACCTCCCGTCCTTCGACTCGACCCCTTCTCGACACTCGACGTGATTTTTCCGACACAGCCCTGAAGGGCTGTGTGACCTGTGACACCAGGTCACCGACCCTGAGATACAAGGGTCACACCTCCCCGAACCCAAGGTAGGGATTCAGTCCGTTGATCTAGGGTTCAGGGTGTGGATTCTGGACCTCGTCGGTTCATTTAAAAAAAATTTTTTCGACATACTGATTGTAAGGTGTTTTCGGTCCTGTTTCCCTGGTCTGTCTGGGTCTACCCACGGACTCTCACTTCCTACCTCTCCCTCTGTCCGCACCTTGGTAGAATTCTTACCGGTGAGGGAAGGGACCAGGGGCCCCTTCTAGGTAAAGACGGGGTCCGAGACTCGAGCACCAGTGGGACTACGTCGAAGGCCAGTCACCGGCTCCGCCTGTTTCCGCTGGCGACAGGACAGACCCGACCAGTTTTCGGAAAACACGGCCAAACTAGAGGGTGAATAGGGGATCTTCTGGTCCCGTCGGTACCCTGATCGGTGGACGTGGGGTACCTTCTCTCTAAGACTTAAGAGAGAGGGAGAGACAGACAGAGTCCGAGGGTCTAAGGTCGACGAAGAGGTCGGTCCGAGTCTGGGGTCCAGAACGACTCGTTGGTCTCCGGTTTGATTTCCCCTTTACCCCAAACTCTTGTCTCAGGAAAGGCTTTGTTAGACCTTTTATCTCCTGGTCTGTGGTGTCGGTTGAGTTCACACCCATCTTAATCATCCTTTTTTTCTCACAACCGATTAAGACTATGGAAAGGAGACCTAAGATGGATCAAACTCTAAACGTTTCTGGTTGGTGAATTAATGGACAAAATCACTTTCCCCCGACCTCACCTTTTGATCTTTCAGTCTTGTTGTCACGAAGTCTTCCTTCGGAATCTTAATGTGCACTGAACCTTAATGTCACGGTCTCTACGACATTCGCGTCACGACCACCTCGTCTCCACGACCCTTCCAGACTGTCAATTTCCCTTCCTCGACGACTCCCTTCTTCTACGACGAGAGAACAGAATAGGAAGGGAATCGGTTCCCTCCCTGACACACTTGAGTATTTGTAAAAGAGATCAAGGGGTCCTAAATTCGGTTTCGTACATTCTAGTGAAGACGAACAGGATCCCGAAGGAACCATCGACTCTACCATTTCTTAGACGAAAGTTACGTCCTCTGGGCCGAAACTAGGGACCCAAACCTTCTAGGGACCTCTTCCTTTATCGATCGATGGGTGAGGTCATGAGAACTGACCTCTTAAGGTACCTGTCTCCTTGGACCGTCCGATGTCAGGTACCCCAACGTTTCTCAACCTGTATTGTCTCACTTATTGTGAAAGTGAAAGACGAGTAGGAATGTATGTTCACCCCGACCTCCTGTCTAGTCCCAGAGTCGCTTTCCTTAGGGTGAAGAATGGTTCGTGACCTACCCTTTAGAATTGGTGCATATGACTCATGTAGTCTCTTAGTTCTGGTTTCCCGAGGAAGAGGGACTTCTACTCCAATGTCACTTGCGACCAATGGAGACAGACGAGTCGTTTGACTAGAACGAACCCCAGACAGGGAGGTAATTGAAGTCAGGCAGCCTTGACCTACGTCAATTTCGATGAGGTTCAAAGTCCACACTCTTACTCTGGTCTGGTCTGGATACCTACGTGACGGGACACTAACCGAATCCCCCACCAGTACACTGGACCAGTCTCGGTTACTCTGAGTTAAGACACTGGGACACCCTCTAAAGAGAAAAGGGCGACTCCAAAGTATGGTCTTTCGTCTTCGGACTCGACTACCACCGACATGACGGTGGGTTCTTATGTCGTGTGTCTTTCCTTTTGACCCCATCTCCATCTCCCTTACTCCGTTTCGGGACTACTGTTCCGGACCTAGGTCGACTTAGATTTCGGTTCTACTGGACTTTTAACAATCAACGAACTGGTTGTCAAATAGAATTCAATGAATCTCCACGCAAAGTTCACGGTAGCCTTCTAATGTTTGATTATGTACCGGCTGTACCACAACTCTAGGTCTCCTCCGGATAGTTACTTATCAAGGTTCAAAGTGGGGGTCCTTTATAAATAGTGAGTCGTCTTGACCCCTGGTGTGGGGGAGGGTTTAGGTCGTCTACCTCCCGGTTCGTTTGTTGTACACTTCGACCGGTTCTCGCCGAACCTTCTTTTGGTGTAGAAATTGGGGTGTGAGATCTCCCTCCGGTCGGAAAGGGTCCCGGGTCGTAAACTTGTTCAGTAGGGAGAGATTCCCGTTTTGTCTTTGTTTTTGGTTCGGTCCCTGAAGGGACCGCCAGGTGATTGGTGACCTGAAGATTGTATCTCCCACGTCCAAACTAGGGGCCAACCCCTGGATCCTAGGGTGTACGGAGTTCCGGTTCTTTGGTTTTGTATTTTGTCTTCGTTATAACATTGTTTAAGTCATTTCTAAAAAATTTATCGGGTGTACTTTTTTTTTAGAAGTTTTTTTTTTCTGACGTGAAGGTTACGTCCTCCACACCCGAGTTAGGAACCAGTCCCTTGATCCTGGGGTATGCGGCGGGTCGAGTTAGTTTTTGGTTTCGTTTATTTTGGTTTGTTTCTGATTTTCGTCTTCCAGGTCGTGAATGTGTGTGAAACGTAAGGGAAGGGTAGGGGGTTGCGACTCCGAATTCAGTTAAGTGTCCCATTCTTGATCAGCTCCTAAAAGTTTGTATTTAGCCGAAATTTCAAACTCCGTAGGTTCATTGTGGGGTTAAGAGGAGTGGTTTGTAGGGTCGATCGAAAGGTTGGGTCCGGTGAGCGAAAGTGTTTCGAAGATGGTCCCAAACACACCTTCTCGACTCCGGAGAAAATGTTATTCAACATTCCGACTCGCGGTCCTTCTGGGAGAATCCCCTCTTGTCCTCCGGTGTTCTGTTGACCCTCACCCTCCGGGAGGACGTCAAATTTTACCCTCGAGACCCGGCCCACGTACCCAAACTTGGGACTGAGACGGAGAATAATCGACGTACTGGGACCCGTCCACTGACTGAAGTCACGGAGTCAAAGGAATTAACATTTTACCCTTACTGTTACGGGGGTGGAGTGTCCCGATGACCTTTTCTGGGACTACGACCCTTTCTGACTCCTGTCTTCCTCTTCCCCCGCTGTCTCTTGTTCTACCAACCTACCGTAGTGACTAAGTTACCTGTACTCAAACTCGTTTGAGACCTTCTATCACTTCCTGTCCCTTCGGACCGCACGACGTCAGGTACCCCAGCGTTTTTCAACCTGTACTGATTCGCTGACTTGTTATTGTGTCCCGATACCACCCCTGAGTTAGACGACCCTGTCATGACCCGTGTATCATGTAAGAATCATCTATAATCGTGTATCATCCAAGAATCATCTATAATCGATTACTCTGATCTCGAAATTGGGAAATAGACTTCCCAACGTCCCCAGTTACTTGGTTTTTGACAAACGTTTTAACATACTAAAGGAGGGGGTTGGAGAGGTCCTTTACCAGACGTTGGAGAGGAGACTCAGAGTTTCCTCAGAAAACTACGCTCCTAGGGACTTCATCGAAATTCAGATCAACTCCCGTTACTGATCCAACGAGAAAAAGAACACACAAGGGGTGTCGTTGGTCCTGGACGGAGACGTACATAATACGTGGTTACTTATGAATTATCTCTCTACCTCCCTGTCTATTTCAGTAGTGTCTTTTCGTATCTATCCCACCTGGACGCCGGTAAGCCTGTAGAGTCTCGACCCCAAAGTTCGGGAATTCCGCGTGTTTTGAAGGGGTGGTGCGTCATAAACGACAGAAGTCTCTGCACGGAGTGGACTATGTGAGTTCGTTCGGGACTCGCAATCGGTATCCAGGGTCGGGAAAGGACGGGAGAGTCGGAAGGGGTTTGGAGAGACGGGTCCCTGATTGGGGGTAGGGGGATCCTCCTTGAGTCGGAAGTTCAATGTCTCCACTTACGGTTCAGTTCCCGATCCGGGTTTCACGGGGTCCTAATCCAGGTAGAGCCGTCTTCCACCAATCACTGTTCGGGGTCGGACCTCGTCCACGGGTCCTCTTCACTCTCCGACATACTTGGTGGTCGAGTCGGCGGTTGCTCGTCGAGGTCTGTGGCCTTCGCGTCGTGAATGTCAGCGAACTAGGGTCTGAGCCCGACCCCTCTGTAAGAGCCCACCCGTTACCCACCTCCAACCCCATAAACTAAGAGGAGAAGCTAAAGAAGTGACCTTCCTCTCTGTACTCCAATCTCTCAGTTCTTAGGGTACTTTCGACTTTATAAGGTTCCCGTGACAGACCACCAGACTCTCCCGTGTATGAAAATGTTCCCTCACTATTATTCCCTGGGTCCTCCTGTTGTCAGCGGAAACAGGGTGTTCGAGAGACGGAGTCCCCGACCGAAGACCTTACCGGCCAATTCTCCTTCATATACAGGATCTCCGTTACGTGTATCCACAGACGTCCGGGAAACCGGGTCACCCGGTACGCACTCTTTAAAGTCCTTCCATGGGTGTAGAGATAAAATTCAAATGAAACCTCGCAGATCGGTTTATCTTACTAAAGGATAAAGGACAAGAACGGTTTACAAAGGAACAGAGGTGCGGAAACACTAAGTAAGACGGACCTTATACGGTGGGTGTTGTAGAGGGTATAGATTCTTCATGAGACAGGAAATCTCTTCCGGGTCAAGTTTGCGGTGGAGGAGGTACTTCGGAAGGACTAAAGGTTGGGTAGGGGTCCGGTCTTCTCTAAAGAGAGAAGAAGTTCGTCGGTCGCGTGTGTGACGGTATTTCGAAAGAATGCACCGTCTGAGCGTCACCCAAAAGTTATTCGTGCATACCGTGACATAAAAGAGACTACAGAATAGAAGGGATGTTCCCGTCCCTGGTGTAACCAGGAAGGAAGGTCAAAAGATAAGTTGTCCGTGAACACGTGGATGAGACCCGATCCGACGTAGGACTCACGACCCTTGAATCAATACTTGTTCTGTTCATTCCAAAGACCACGGTACTACCACGTCAGACCACACCTTTGTCTGTTATTTTGGTCGTACAAGGACTTGTCCTCTTACACTTTACCACTTTTTTCGGTACTTCTTTCATTTTGCTCCCCCCACACCCTGAAGGGACCACCACGTCACTCATTCTTAGGTGGACGGTCTCGTCCTCCTGTACCCGACTGGGGACCAGTCCCTTCTACGGTGTCCGACACCTCGTGATTCGGGCGTGCTCCCGGACTCTCGGTTTTCATGACTTCGGACACGAGGTGTTCCTCTTCGGACTCGTGGTGGCGTTACTCCTCATCGAGGACGAACGACGTTGACCTCTTTCGGACGTGTTTAGTTACTGCTGTGTCGTGTCGGTTTTTTTTTCGTTTTGGCTCGTTTTACTGTCTGACACTGTTCCTGTCTTGTGAGGAAACTTCCCCACCGTTACCACTTCCTTCCGGAGAGAGTCCTGCACTGTGGACTGGGGTTGGGTCTCACTGGTCCTCGGTTGATACCCTTCTCAGTACGCCTTCCAAAAAGGTCGACGTCCTCGTCGTACACGTTTCCAGGACTTCACTGGACTTGGCTCGTTCCACACAAAACACCTTGGTTATCTTCCCGTTACACATGTTTCGACCCCGAAGGGTCCACCGCGATCACCATTTCTTGGGTGGACGGTTACGTCCTTTGTACTCTGTACCCAAGCTAGGGACCCAGCCCTTCTAGAGGACCTCTTCCCTTGCTGTTGGGTGAGGTCGTAAGGACGGACCTCTTAGGGTACCTATCTCCTCGGACCGCCCGATGTCAGGTGTCCCAGTGTGTCTGAACCTGTGCTGACTCGCTGATTCGTGCACATGTTTCGACTTGCTCATACTCCACCGTACTACACTCTATCAACAAATTCAGCCCTTTCACGACACGTATCTTGAAAGGTCCTCTTACCCTTACAAAAAGAAGTGACAAGTTATACACCGGCAGTCGGTGTTCACGACTACCTTGTGAACTTTACACCACTCACGGTGACTCCTTAACTTAAAATGGAAAATGAATTCAAATTACACAACTTTATCGGTGTGTACCGATCACCGATGACACACACGTTCCTGAAGTAACTAGTGTCTTCTTGATTTACTAGTTTTTATAATCCGACCCATCGAGGTAGTAGAGACAATAAAAAAAGAGGAAAAATAGGGGGTGGTAGAGAATTGACATTAAGGGTTTAGGTTTGTCGAGATTTTTGGGTTTAAGCGAAAAAACCAGTAAGTAAACCACCGTTTGAGACTTTACTTTCGAGCACTCCGACAAATAGTAGAACTGACTAGGGTAACTAAGACACACTTACAAGTGTAGAAAACGACGTTTTTATAAGAACACAAACTAAACCCCCCTCGGTGGGGTCGTGAGTGTACGTCATATTCTAGTATTCCATTATGTCATAAATATTATAAGGAAAGATTTACGACCCTTTCAAGACTTAATATTCTCCTTAGACTCGGGGTCTCAAAGTCTTTCCTTAAGACTCAACCATACATTCGCGAAGTCCGGTCGCTACTACGGGTGTTGCTTGTGTCCACGTCGGGAACAGAAGGTCCCCACTTAAACAGGGGTCTGAGGCTTGTTGGAGTCTTGCCTCGGTCGGACCCTCGACGCCCCGTGTGAGTGGAGAATATCATACGGTCGAGAAGAACGTTGTTTTTGTGGAACCTGAACTCGAGCAAGGAAAGTACATCGTGCAGGGCGTCGAGGACGTCACACTTGGCCCCCGCCAACCCCAGGAACTCTAGGTACCGGCGGAAGAGGCGGAGCCTCTGTGTGAGAAGAGGCGGGTCGAGGTGGACCTCCCCCGTCTCTCCGACGATTACTTAAGGACCGGTGTCGGTGATCGTGGGTGAGACGTAGGACGGCCTCGGACTTAAAGGGTGGGAGGGGTCCCGGACTCGTCGAACGGCTCCCGCGATAAAATTCTTGAACGCCCGCCGGAGACGAGTGCAAGACACGTCAGTCGTAAGTAGGGAGCCCTCTCGTGTCGGTGTCACCGGTGGACGTGCGACAAACGGAAGAGTTATGGGTCTGGGTGTCAGGGCAACGGAGGGGTTGACTGAGTCCCAAAATTAATGTTCATTGTAATTTTCCACAGTCTCCTTTTCTTTGAGTTACGAGGGGGTCACGGTGGTAGGAGAATTCAGACGGACCAAAGGGAAAGGGTACAAGAACGAAGGAAAAGATTGGTTAACCGTATAAGTCAGGAAAGACTGAGAAACGTTGGGGTACCTGAGATCTGACGGTCCGAGGAGGCAGGTACCTTAGTGGGTCCGTTCTTATGACCTCACCCAACGGTAAAGGAGGAGGTCCCCTAGAACGGTAGGGCCGTTAGTTTGGGGTCGTATAACGTAGAGGAGAACACAGGTGACTCGGTGGATCCTTCGGGAAAGATTACCTCCCATAACGATTAAACCAGTTTCAATAACCTTAGTCTAGGTCACACGTTAAGAGATAAGGAAAAAGGAAACTATTCTTCAGTATGCGTCAAAGGATAAACAATGACCGGAAGACCAATTCGGGTGAGGAGGGGTCCCCACCACCCCTAGATAAACGACCACAAGGCAGCTTCGGGACCATCCCCACCTCCACCCTCCAGTTGCAGTGTCGACTGCGTCCCGTAAATGAAGAGAAGGTACACCCAGTGTGTCTACCTAGGATCAGATTCAAAGGTCTGGGTTTTGGGTATGAGGACGAGAGAAGGTGTCGTTCCTCAAAACAACAAAAAAAAGATTAACACTATTTTTAGTTGAATTGTATTTTAGAGGTAAAATTTTACGTGTTAAGTCCCTAAAGGGATCGTCAGGTCCCCAATTCGAAGACGTGAGAGTCACGTCCCCCGGGTCCAAGTTAGGGACCAACCTCTTGATTCTAGGATGTATGGTGAACCGTACCGGTTTTTAATTTTTCTTTTATTTTGAGTTATATTTTTTAGTTTTGGGATCATTTTTATTTTGTGTGTTAAGGTACCACAATCTACCGTGTCACCATTTCTTAGACGGACGGTAACATCCTCGTCCTCTGTGTCTAAGTTAGGGACCCAGCCCTTCCAGAGGACCTCGTCCTTTGTCGTTGGGTGAGGTCATAAGAACGGACCTCTTAAGGTACCTCTCTCCTCGGGCCGCCCGATGTCAGGTACCCCAGTGTTTCTCAGCCTCCACTGACTCACACGTGCGTACATCGGTAAGTACCACGTCACATTGGTGAAGACTGATTAAAGTTTTGTAAAAGGTCCCCTTTGAGGTGTGGGTAGTCGTCAGGGGGAAGGGGGGTCGGAGACCGTTAGTGGCAGACGAAAGACAAAGAGATACTCAGACGGAAAAGACCTGTAAAAGATCGTTACCTTAGTATACACCGAAAACCACTGACCAAAGAAAGTGAGTTCAAAAGTTCCAGGTAGATGTAACGTCGGGCACAGTCGCGCAGTAAGGAAAAGTAACTATTTATTATAAGGCGACTCACTTATCTGGTGTAAAACAAATAGGAAAATAGGTGACTGCCTGTAGACTCAACAAAGATGGAAAGCCGATAACACTTGTTACAACGGTACTTGTAGACACACGCTTCTAAACAAACTTATGGAGTCAAGGAACCCCATATGTAGACCCTCACCTTAACGACCCAGTATGCCACTCAGATACAAATTGAAGACCTCCTTGACGGTTTGACAAAAGGTGTCACCGACGGGGGAAAATGTAAGGAGATTCAGAGGTGTAGGAACGGTTGTAAAAAAAGAAAAAAACTATCGTTCCTTCAAAAACGTTCGAAAGGTCCAGGTTCGACCGGTATAGCCGTGCACCGAGTGTGAGATATCCGTCACATGCTAAACTGTCGGAGCGCAACGGTTACAGGGTACTAGCAGGTCTTCCTCACCTGTTTTCGAATCCTGTTGTCCACCTTTCGAAACCTGGCTCCCTTTCCCTAACTTTATGTCTTGACCGAGGAGGGGTTGGTTTTGGGGTGTCTTCGTGTTCCTCTTTCCCTGAGGTCGGATCTACCCGGTCCACCGACTTCCCGATGTCCTCCGTCTCGACTCTACGGAGTGCAGGCCTCTCAGTCCCTGCTCGACAAGACCCTCTCCTGTCAACTTTCCTCTGTGGTGGGTGGTCTCTAGTCCACTGCCGTCTCGGTGGGCCGTCCGCACCCTACCCTTCACCCAGACTCGGCCTCAGCCGCGGCTCGTCCCCGTCGTCCCCTCCCCAGACCTCCGTCTCCCTTTGTTTGGACCGTGTGCGGCGGGTGGGTTCGGCCGACCCGTCGCCTCGCCCCGGGGAAGGACGGGTTCTTAACCCCTCTTCTGCCCCCTAATTGTACGGTCCTTCCGTGAGATGCCACCAGCGACTACGGTGTGGAAGTTTCCTGACACAAGAGTCCCATGTAGAAGTTACCAAACAAAAAACAAAACAAAAAAAAACGACATGGTGACCGTACACCCTAGAATCGAGGGGTTGATCCCTAGCTTGGACACGGGGACCGTAACCTTCGTACCTCAGAATTGGTGACCTGGTGGTCCCTTCAGGTAGAAGTCACAAATTGAGGGAGACGTCTCGGAGACCCCGGCGAGGAACCTGGTGGACTACTGGTATGTAAGTCTGTCATAGGAGATGGGTTCTAGTGCATCTTGTTTACGAATTATGTGTCGTTCGTGAGTGATTACGGTCAAGAGAAGAAAAGGAGACGGGTCCAATTGGTGTCTCGTAGGAGCCCCACACACACACACACACACACACACACACACAGACACACACACACAGACACACACACACACACACACAGACACAATCAGCGAGTCAATAAAGGTTGAGAAACGTTGGGGTACCTGACATCGGACGGTNGGGTTCTAGTGCATCTTGTTTACGAATTATGTGTCGTTCGTGAGTGATTACGGTCAAGAGAAGAAAAGGAGACGGGTCCAATTGGTGTCTCGTAGGAGCCCCACACACACACACACACACACACACACACACACAGACACACACACACACACAGACACACACACACAGACACACACACACACACACACACACAGATACAATCAGCGAGTCAATAAAGGTTGAGAAACGTTGGGGTACCTGACATCGGACGGTCCGAGGAGACAGGTACCTGAAAGGTCCGTTCTTCTGTCCTCACGTAACGGCAAGGGAAGAGGTCCCCTAGAAGGGTTGGGTCCCTAGTTTGGGTCCAGATTATAAGTGAATGATACTGACTCGTGGTTGAAACACGGACGACCAGTGACTCGATTACTCTGCTTAGTCTGTCCACCTCCATCTCCTTTCTATGTGTGTTTATCTTTAAATATTCTATTATATCACTTTCCACGTTCCTGTAGTCAAGACTCCTCCTGGTGTCTTCTACAATGACGTCTACACTAGAGACCCGTGTCCCAGACCTCCCTCGCATCCTCAAGTGGTTCTTGAGACCCGGGTGGGGTCACCGAGGTGAAGGTGGGGTGGGGGGAAAATAAACTAAGACACAAGATTTTGAGGAAACTTCATCAACGGTTAACAAAATCTAGTCCTCTAAAGTGTAATTTCAAACCCAAAGCCCGAAGGAAAACCCCTTTTTCTAACCTTTTGATCCAGTGTGCCTCAGATGTACCGTTGTGACCCGACCACGACACATCGTCGATGCAGGAAAATCCACGATAAAGGTACCGACGTGTGAGTGCAGGGGAAAAGGGAAGAGACGGATCTACCGTATACACAATTTCCGACATCTGTCTTTAGAGTCCGCGTGTGAGGGAAGGTCGGGGAGGAAGAAGTTTGTTGGGTCCGAGAATGTGAGTGACCCGCTCAGGGGACGGAGAAAGACAGAGACCCTTCACGGTCGACTGTCTACTGGTGTACGGACCCCTTCTGTATTTCGGGAAGTCCTCCCAAGGGTTGGGGAGTGAAAGGGTCTCCCGAGACCCGTTCGACGGACGAGGAAAGGCCGGGGGACAAAGGGGTAGCTCGGGATTTTTGGGGTAATTATAAAGGTTCCCGAGAAGGGTGCGGATGTAGTCCGTAAGGATACTTATGTCCGAAAGTTCCATACCATCAAGGGACGAGTGGAGGTACCCAACAGGAGTGGGTTCTGTGGTTTCCCGAACGAGTCTTGGACTCAAGAAATAGAGACCGTTTTTCTGTCAAGAAAATAGTCTCCTCGTTGGACTAGGGGAATCTCGAACTCCCTACGGCTCTGTGCACACCTTTTTTTTCAGGACTAAAGACCCTGACGACGGACCTTCACGTCTTCTCCTACTCTGACCCCGAAGTCGAAAAGGCCTCCGGTGGTCCGTGACGATGTCACGGGACCCGTCGGGTCAGGAGCTCTCTGTACCGGTTCCGAGAAGGGTTGTACCGTTAGCCCAGTTAGTCGTCACTCGGAAGATCTGAATGGGGTACTCCCGGGTGTCTCCGCCGAGCCCAATAGCAACTAACAGACACCAGGGGATTCCGAGAGACCCGTGTCGAACTCCCTCTACGGACTCCGGGGTCCATGAGGGGTCCCCCCGACTTCTCTGGTCGGCTGTTCACCGGGGACCCCGGATAAGTCTCCGGAATCCCTCTGTTATGGGAGGTAGTCTCGGGAGGTAGGACTCCGGACCGGGGGACCCGTACGAGGGGAGTGGGGTGGTTGACGGACCCAGATCGTTCTAGTGAAGGACACGGGGGTTCCGGGGACCTTGTATGAGGACTCGTCGGGACCGGGTCGTCACCCCTTACTGACACGAGACCAGTGGGAACCATCGAGGCCCGATGGTACCTATTTAAGTCACGGGGTTTGGGACCAAGTGTCCGGTCGGTAGTCCGGGGAGAGACGAAAAGGACATATGAAGTTTTGTTTGTTTGTTGATCTTTGTCTGAGTGTCCGATTCTTTTCCTTGAATCTCGATGGTCCCACCCTTCCTACTCCCCTTCCCTATCAATCCCTCAGACCCTAGTTGTACATGTGAGACGATTTAAATTGTACCTATTGGTTGTTCCTGGATGACACATGGTGTCCCTTGAAACGGGACACAGTACACCGTCGGACTTATCCTCCCCTCAAACCCCCTCTTACCTATGTACATATCCATACCGACTCAGTGAAATGACACATGGACTGTGATAGTGTTGTAACAGTTAGTCGACATGAGGTATTTTGTTTGTCTGTTTTGGGGGGGTTGAATGATTCTTCAGTCTTGAATTTTCCGCCTCTGGGACTGTAGTTCCTCCATGATAAGTGAAATTTAAAAGAATGACCAAAATATATTTGAGGAAATCTGTTCTTCGGCTGAAGTAAAAGAATTCCCAAATATACAGGTTGACAGTTTCCGTCCTGTTGGTAGTTAATCTGACACTCTTCGACCCACTCGATCTTTTGTACGACTCATCCTTCCATCAGTCCTAGTGTACCACGTACTCAGGTAAAGTTGCTTTACAGGTCTTCTCCGTTTAGGGGTCTTTGTCTTTCATTTACTCACCAACGGTCCCCGACCCCCTCCCTCCACCCCTCACTGACGATTACGCATCCCCCAAAGGAAGACCCGACTACCTTTACAAGATCTATCACCACTATTAGTGTGTTATCTCACTTATATAAATTATGATTTTTGGTGACTGGACCCCCGAAGGGTCCTTCAGGGTACCTATTCTGGGAAGACCCTGAAGGGACGACCAGGTTACCGATTCTGGTACTCGAGGGTTACGTTCCCTGGACCCAAACTAGGGACCAGTCCCTTGATCTAGGGTGTACGACGTTGATTCCGGGACATGTCGGTTTATTTATTTATAATAATAAAAAAATTTCTGAAACACGAAGATTACGTCGTCCACACCCAAACTAGGGACCTACCTTGATTCTAAGGTGTACCGTGTCGGTTTTTTATTTTTTTAAATAGACATGTGAAATTTACCTACCTAACGTATGGTACACTTAATGTAGAGTTATTTATACAATATTTTTATATGTTTCTCTGGACGGATGACCTCTAGTGTGACTTTACTGTCGCTAGTGTAGAGTCTTTCTTAGTATACTTAGTTCTCCGTTACAATTCTTGTCTAAGGAGATCCGTGTATGGGTCTCTTTTGGTGTTAAGTTTTTCTATGTACGTGGGGTCACAAGTGACGTCGTGAGAAATGTTATCGGTCCTGTACCTTCGTTGGATTTACAGGTAGTTGTGTCCTTACCTATTTCTACACAATGTATATGTGTTCTCTTATAATGAGTCGGTACTTTTCCTTACTTTGTCCAGTAAACATCTCTACACCTACCTTGATCACAGAGAGTATGTCTCAATTCATTCTGTCTTTCTCTTTTTGTTTATAGCATATAATCGTGTATGTACATCTGAGATCTTTTTACCATGTCTACTAGAATAAACATTTCGTCTTTACCTCTGTGTCTCTTGTTTACACACCTATGGCTCCCCCTACCCCACCTCAAACCCTACTTAACCCTTTAACCCTAACTGTATATATGTGATAACTATGATACATTTATCTATTTATTCTTGTGTGACATACCGAGTTACGAGACACGACTGGATTTACCCTTCCTTTAAAATTTTTCCCCCCCACCCACCTTATGTACGTATGTGTATCGACCAAGTGGGACGATATGTCGTCTCTGATTGGATTATAATATTTCGTTGATATGAGGTTATTCCCAAAGGGGATACCGAGTCGACCATTTCTTAGGCGGACGTTACGCCCTCTGGACCCAAGCTAGGGACCCAACCTTCTATGGGACCTCCTCCCGTACCGTTGGGTGAGGTCATAAGAACGGACCTCTTAGGTGTACCTGTCTCCTCGGACCGTCCGATATCAGGTACCCCAGTGTTTCTCGACCTGTGTTGACTCGCTAATTCGTGTCGTACCATGTATGAGACTATTTTCAAATTTTTTTTTTCTCTTACCTAAGAAGGGGCTGAGACCTAGGGACGTATCGAGGGTAGAAGGGAGTGACTAGACCACGGTCCTGATTGATGGTGGGGTCGGAGTGGGACGTGTCAGAGATCAGACCGAATACGACAAGGAGAACGGGGTGTAAGGTAGGGGCCTGTAGGATGGGTCGGGTGTCTGGGAAGAGTTCCGGAACTTCGGGACGTACCGGCAGAGGAGAGGTGAGGCTTAAGTGACACGGGAAGAGACTAGTGGCGGGAGATAGGTCGGTGCGATTGAAAAAAATATAACCTCATACTAACGAAATGTTATAACACAACCAAAGACGACATGTTACTTCACTTAGTCGACAAACATATGTATGTTGGGGAGGGAGGACCTGGCGAGAGGGTCGTAGGGGTAGGGTGGGTAGATCCAGTGGTGTCTCGTGGCTCGACTCGAGGAACACGATACGTCGTCGAAGGGTGGTCGATAGACAAAATGTGTACCATCACATATATACAGTTAGGAGTAGAGGGCTAAACATGGGGGGAGGGGAAGGGGGTGGGACACGGTTGTACAGACAAGAGATGGAGACACAGAGATAAGAACGGAACCTTTATCCAAGTAGACAGGTAAAAAGATCTAAGGTGTATATACGCAATTATATACTATAAACAAAAGAGAAAGACTGAATGAAACGAGACGTACTGTCTAAGATCCAGGTAGGTACAGAGATGTTTACTGGGGTAAAACAAGGAAAATCACGGTCGGTACGATTGAAAATCTAGATGGCTTAGTTCAGTTCAAGTACAGGGAGTAAACAGTCTATTCTTGGATAATGGTTTCTCTACCTGCCCGGGGTTCAGTGTGCCGTCGTCCACTGTTTCGGTGGTGATGGACGTCGAAGGGACAAACTCACTGTTCGTAGGACTTGCGGTGAGTCGAGGTTCCCTACCACAGTTCGGGGGTCTTCTGCGGGACTCAAGTCCTTGTCTGCGACGTCTCTTCGAATCACCCAATCAGTATTGACGATTACCTAAAATGAGGACAAAGACGGGGTGGAGGTACCTCGGTCTTTCCTTTGACTTTGGATGACCGTCGGTCCGGTTCCTCACACTTCACAGGAACAGGCTTTCTCTAGACCTCGTCTCGAGTCTCAGAACACCGATCCCCACTACAGGAGTCCTGGGTCCAAACCTGGTCGGTCTCTGTGTCGAACTCGAGGACACCCCGAGTCCTCCGACTTTCCGCATGGGTCCCCTCCATCCTCCCTCACTGGTGGGGTTCGAAGCGGACGACCGAGGAGGGGAGGTAGGGTTCCGATAGTCGAACCAGGTCGAGAGGGGAAAGAACGGACCTAATGACGTTTCCCGAGGGCTGTCGGTACCGACGGTAGCAGAGGAACGAGTTGATAGGAGGTATATTTGAGTCTCGACTAGGACGGTGAGGGGACGACTTTGGGACACTTTCTTAGGTGTAGGAAGTGACGAGTCTCAAAACACACACCGTAAGAATTGGGACTGAGAGACTGTGACTGTTGTCGTCGACAGGACGGACCGGACGTGTAGAGACCCGACTCAGTGCCGTCAAAAGGAGACCTCTTTGAGGAGAAAGGATGAGAGGCACGTACGCCGAATCTAACCATGGTAGTACCTATCGATATACGAGTCTTTACCTGTTGTACATATTAGATCTGGAGTCTGGTGTTACTAACTAAATCCACTCCAGTACTCTTCCAAGGACTCTGAAAACTACTCTTAAACTCTTTCTTCGTTAAAGAAAGGTGACCCCAACGTTTCGACCAACTCATGATCCCCGGTGATATTCCGTTCTCCGACGAACTCTTACTGTGGTTGTGTCTCTCTTCCCGACTTTGTTTAAGGACGGTCGCAGTAGTCCCGTGGACCTTGGTCGATATGGATTTCGGTAGTAATTGAGTTTCGAAAATGAATGTGTCAGGGTTTAAGGAAAAAAAAAAAAAAAAAATTAGGAACTTGGTAAAATTCAATTCGAGAACAGTGGACATCGGTTTTCTTCTAAGATGAGGTCAAAGGGAAAATTCTGAAGAGAGAGAAGGAGGGATAGACATAGAGTCTCCAAGAACAGGAAGTTTCTTGGATCCTCATCACATACCGGGTTTAAGTGTTCTATGAATTACTGAAACGACCCTGAACTCGGTCGGACTACCTTTCGAGTAGATGAAATGGAGGGAGTGGACCTTGGGTTCTCTGGTCGTGTCACGGACGTTTGACCTTTCAGTTTTTTATGTATGACCTTCTTTACCCTTCGAGACTCGAAAAGAGATTGTCAAGTAATGTGAAGAGACTTTGTCATATAGGTAAAAGACATAAACAGATAATTGTAGAATCGTAATAATAGTGACTGTAAGTCGACTTCGTTGTCGACCAGGTACTTTGAGGTACGGTGGGGGTAGTCCTAATTGACGGGGTAGAGATACAAGGACCTTATAGGATCGCCGTGTAGATGCACCCTCTATGGAAACCACGGGACCCAGTGTATGACCCGGGTGGGTCTAAAGGCGACGTCGACACCACACCAAGGTAAGTACACCTGTCTCGGGATGGAGTTCGTGTGTGGTCTACAGAAAGGTAAAAAAAAAAAAATTTATAAATGAAGTAAATAAATACACCGACGTGACCCACAATCAACGGTGTACACCCTAGAATCAACGTCGTACGTCCTAGATCAAGGGACTCGTCCCTAGTTTGAGTCCGGGGGACCTAACCCTCGAACCTTAGAATCGGTGACCTGGTGGTCCCTTCACGGGACAGAAAGGTAAAGGGGGGCAAAGACGAGGTGTTCAAGACGGACCCTCATGACCCTCCCTATTGTGGGGACCCCTGGGGTGGAGGGGAATCATTGACCCCTGTCCGTAAACATCTAGTGACGAGATCCTGAAAGAGGAGGTCTTTCTGACAAGACCCTCCAGAAGAGACTCCAGGGTCTCCCTGACTCGAAGGGGCACCGCTGGAGTCACTGTGTGGGAGTTTAAGGGAAAAGGAGGAAGGGACAACGTCAAGAGACCAGAAACGCTAGTCAGTGGAGGGGTCAATTGGAGAACGGGTATAAAGAGAAGAGTTCGAGACGGAGCTCCCTTGGTCTGACTCTGTCGAAGAATCACGTTTCTGTGAGGGCAGGGTGGAACTCACACCGACGACCCCAGGTTCTGAAAGAGGACGTGACCCGACATTCGAGGAGTTTGGAGGTGTCACGGGTCGTGTCACGAACGTCTATTTTCGGTTTGAGGTGAGACATCGTGACCGGGGACGGTTGGAGAGACTGGAGTAAGTCTGGGAGAGGGAGGGGCAGTCGAACGTGTGGTCGGTAGGACTGGAAGAAAAAAAAAAAAACCGACGCGGTACACCATACACCCGAGAATGAAGGGACTGGTCCCTAACTTGGGAACGGGGGACGTAAACTTCCCGTCTCAGGATTGGTGACCTGGTGGTCCCTTCAGGGAGTGGGAAAGAAAGAGTAAGAAGGAACTGACGTGACGTTAAAGGGGACGGTGTCCCGGAAACATGTCGGTGGGCGGAAGTGGATCAAGTGAGAGTAAGAAAGGTAGGGGAGGAACCGTTTCGGAAAAACTGAGGGAGTTTGATAGTGCCATTATTATTGTCGATTGTGAGAGTTACTTGATTGAGTAAATTAAGAGTATTATCGTTAGATCTCATTCATGAGAATAATCATAAGGGAAAAAAAAACCGGTTTGGTACACTGAATATTCTAGAGTCAAAGGACTCGCCCTTAACTTGAGTCCGGTGACGTTACTTTCACGGTTTAGGATTGGTGTTCCGGTGGTCCCTTGAGGGATCATAAGGGTAAAATCTCCACTCTTTTGACTCTACGTTTCTCCGATTTATTAACGCCTTATCTCATCTATACTTGGTTTCGTCTGACCGAGATCTCAGGTACGTCAACCCCGTAAGACCGTGACACCGAGAGGAAATTGTATTTAGCGACCAAACGGAAAACCCTATATTAAGTGTATGGCATTTTAGGTGAGAAAACTTCATATTTTTAGTCTTATGTAAATCACGTAAGTTCCGACACGTTGATAGTGGTAATAGATTAAGGTCTTTGTAAAGGTAGCGGGAGTTTTCTTTGGGACATGGGTAATCTTCAGTGTGGAGTAAGAGGGGAGAGGGTCAGAGACGTTGGTAGTCAGAAGGAAGAGAGAGATACCTAAACGGATAAGACCTGTAAAGTTTGTTTACTGAGTATGTGGTACACCGGAAAACAGACCGATGAAAGTGAATCGTACAAAGACTCCGAGTAGGCTTAACGTCGTACAGAGTCATGAGGTAAGGAAAAATACCGACTTATGATAAGGTGCTAGACCTGTCTGGTACAAAACAAGTAGATCAGTGGTCGACTACCTGTACATCCACCAAAGGTGGAAAACCGACAACTCTGATCTCGACGATACCTGTGCACACATGTCCAGAAAGATTTTGATATAGGGAAATAAGCCGACACAACCCAGAGTCTGCGTCGTGTGCCCGAAGAAATCAAGACCGTGTGACCGAGGTCTCGTGTGTCCGAGTCATCAACGTCGTGTGTCCAAATCTACGGGACACCACACACCTTGGAGTTAGGGGACTGGTCCCTAGCTAGGGACGTAATAGAGGACGTAACCTTCCGTAAGAGGGTTGGTGACCTGGCAGTCCCTTTAGGGCCACATGTTCGGAAATCCACCTGTGTTTAGAAGTCAAAAGAACCTGCATATGGATCTTCATCTTGACGACCCAGTATACCATATAATCCCGAAGAGTCCACCGAGTCACTCATTTCTTGGACGGACGTTAACGTCCTCTCCGTCCTACGCGTCCGAGTTGGGGATCCGGCCTTTCTAGGGGATCTCCTCCCGTACCGTTGGGTGAGGTCATAAGAACGGACCTCTTAGGGTTCCTGTCTTTTCGGACCGCTCGATGTCAAGTATCCCAGCGTTTGTCAGTCTGTGTTTACTTCGCTGTCGTCCGTACGTACGTACCATATAATACACTAATAGACAGATTACAGACAGAGAGTATGACCGACATTCGGGGTACGCCTGTCCTTGGTCCAGAGGTAAAGTAAGGGGTACGGATGTTGTGTCAGTTATTAATAAACTTACTTACTTACTTGTCGTCTACGGGTCATTGGTGATCGCTCGATCTATAGGACCCGATCTTACGACCCTCAGGACCCAAGGTCCGCGTCGTGATGGAGACGGGTCGACACACAGAGGACCGGTCTTCGACCGAGAGAGAACCGGAGGGTAAAGGGAGTTCACATAACCGCTTTCGTTCCGTCGGACCGGGTGGAGCTCGGTCGTATGTCTCTAGTCGAAGGGTGAGTGGTGTCCGAGGAGGAGAGGTAAAACCAACTCAAGCGGAACGTCGGAGAGAGCGTCGAAGGGTTCAAGGCGGGCGTCCGACGGGTAGAGGACGAGGAACCAAACGTCTAGACGGAGGTCAAGATGGAAGACAAGTTAGTCTCGGAAGGGGACCCGGAGATGGTGACACTGTGCTACGGCCTCCAGCACCAACTAAAAGTAGTCGGCCCAGACGACGACGACGTCGACATCTCTCTCCTTCGGGTAACCTGCTCCGACGGTGTATGTCATCGAATACAACACGTGACTTGTTCCCGTTTGGCAGATGTCCGTACGGTAAATATGACATGTACGAGACTAAACGAGCTTTAAACAAGTGTAAGAATGTTGAGACAACTACGGTCTCTACCCGTCAAATATATAAATGATACTATTAAAATACTGTCCACCTTCTATTCATAGAACAATCATATAATACTGTTAAAGGGTTGTCTACCTTCATTGTGCGGAACTCTTTCACCACAGAAAAATTTTAAATTCGTCTCTGTTTCATATCCAAAACCTCCCCGGCCCTGTTACGGTCCCGTACTTTCCCCACTTGACCTCCTTCGGAGTCGTAGTCTTTTTCCGACTGGTCCGGGACCTTTAAGGAGTCACACACAGTTGTCAGTCCAGTGACCCGTAACGGTGTAAGGAAGGATGACAAGGTCACTTCTGAACCGATTCCCCGGATGGGTACCACTGACAAAGTCCCGACCCGGGTGGTTCGGTGCCCGTCCTAGGGATGTAGTACCTCGGGTACCTCACTCTGGTTCGCCCTCTTCCCCTCGAGAGCCTCCCCTCCTACCTCAGGGAACGACCATGGATGGCCGGTCCCCACCTGTACCGTTCACCCCGAGTCGTGAATGGCGGAGTTGTAGGAGTAAGAAGTCGGGGTCGAGGGCTAGGAACCGTGCCTAGAGTAGAGCGACAAACAGGTGGTGGAGGAAGTCGAAGAAGTAGTGGACGGCGAGGGCGAGACTGTACGGATCTCTCCCCGTTCTCCCTGGTCGTCCACTCAGACGAAGGGAGGGGATGAATTTGGCAGCCGTCCCTAAAGGGACCACCAGGTCACCGATTCTGAGACGTGAGAGTTACGACCACCGCACCCAACCTAGGGACCAGTTCCTTGATCTAGAGTGTAAAGGTAAAGCGTCGTTTCTTAAACGTACGACGTTGATTCTGGACCTTGTCGATTTATTTATTTATAAAAATTTTACAAGTATCGTCGTAATAAACATTATCGGGGTTTGACCTTTGACGGTTTTACAGGTAGTTATCATCCTACTTATCTATTTAGAACTCTCATTGTCCGTTACCTTACGATGTTCGTCACTTTTTGTCGCTGATGGTCGAGGTAAACTTTGACTATTTCAGTCAATAAAGAGGTCTGTGAGAGACGAGGAGTTTCCTATGAGAAGTCGACCTCAGGACTGACAGTCCGGGGGTCTGACGACTACCCCTTAGTGTCCCGGTAGACTCCCAAGACCCGTGACCCATAGGGAGAGAGTTTTGAGGACCCGTTGACGACACTCCGCCCTGGACCCGGACCCCATCACCTTGTTCTTCGGTACTGATTGTAAAGGTCCTTTTGGTGTGGAATCTGTGTTACGTTCTCGCTCACACACACACACACACACACACACACACACACACACACACATAGAGACAGACACATCCCCTCCCCCCCGATTTTAGTCCACGTCCGTCAGACACTTTTTCGGTGTTTTTGCAAACGACAGACGAGACACTCGGGGGTAGGACGTTTCGGGCCCGAATCGAGTTAGTTAAATTAGGAACCGCCCCGTGTAAGGTGAGTCCTCTTTAGTCTACTCATCTTGAGTTCACCCTACCCCCGTCCCTTCGTGCTCCAGGTCTCTTTCCTTTAGACATAAACCCTGGGTGGATGTAGACTCAAGGGGTTGGTCCCTGACTTGAATCCGGTGGTCTCACTTTCGTCGGACAGGAATTGGTGACCTGGTGGTCCCTTAAGGGTTTCCTTCCTAAAGAGGAAAAACCGGTGTGACGTACCGAACGTCCTAGAGTCAAGGGTCCGACCCCTGACTTGGGCCCGGTACCGTCACTTCCAGGTCTTAGGATTGGTGGTCGGTGGTCCCTTGAGCGGTAGGTAGTGGAAGTACCCACAACCACCGACATCCTATCTCGTCAGTGTCTTGTTTACCAGTTCCCGACCCTCAGACCCCGATCGAATGAACCTGAGTAAGCGTCGACTGGACCACGGACAAAAGAACGTTTACCCCCAGTACCCCACCGGGGTAGACCCCCTGAGAACACTCCGACGCAGACAATTAGGTGCACTTCATGAGTGTCGTCCGGACCGTGTCACTCACAGAGGTTCTCAGTAAAATAGATACTTCATGAGTGTTATCCGGACCGTGTCACTCACAGAGGTTCTCAGTAAAATAGATACTTTCTCTTTGTAGCCAAGAGGGACGAGGTTTGTGAGACGATTCTGTCTCAGGTTCTCACGACCTCTTCACCAAACTTTTTGATTTTCCAATTCACAAAACTTCTCTAAGTGTCTGTGTCCATTTTCGGCCCTCAGCACAACAATGAGGGAGTCAGCACAGGTTGAAAAACACTGGGGCACCTGACACCGGGTGGTCTGAGGAGACGGGTACCCTAAAGGGTCCGTTCTTATGACCTCACCCAACAGTAAAGGAAGAGGTCCCCTAGAAGGGTTGGGTCCCTAGGTTGTATACAGAGGACACGGACGACGGAACCATTTCCTAAGAAATGGTAGACTCTTTAATAAATTCAGTAGGTCGTTAAGTTCTGAGACCCTCGATTTAATTGTTCTGTAAGTCCCCTGAAGGGACCAAGAGATCACCGATTCTGAGGTATAAGGGTTACGTCCCCCGGACCCAAGCTAGGGACCAGTTCCTTGATCTAGGATGTACGGCGTTGATTTCTAGGACGTACGACGTTACTTATCGCTTCTAGGGTTTACGCCTTTGATTCTGGGTCACGTGGGTTTATTTATTCATTTATTTTTATAAATTTTTTTCTTTCACGTGGGAACACGGATTCCCGTCCCTCTGAGAACCCACATTGAATGTGAGGTCTCGAGCGACGGGACGTGCCTGAAATAAACCTAAGGAGGAAAGGGACAGGACTAGGGAGGTGAAAGGGGTTATCAGAACAGATGCCCCATGAAGGAATTATTCAGTGGACGTCTCCTTGTAGGAGCAGAGTCCCAGAGGAATATCTTCTACGACTATATTTGTCTCGAATCGAGTAAGATAGGAGTCTTATGAAATGTTTCATCCTTAGGACGACAAGGGTGATATATCAACTTTGACACCACGTGTCATCAATCACTTGAATGTGTTCCAGTGTGTCGACCACTCGCCGTGGTGGTCCTAAGTCTTAAGTCCGTAACAAGTCCTAAGATCTGTCGCATAATTTTTCGTCTCTGTAGTGAAACGGTTGTTTCCAGGTAGATCAGTTACGATACCAAAAAGGTCATCAGTACATACCTACACTCTCAACCTGGTATTTCTTCCGACTCGTGGCTTCTTCACTACGAAAGTTTGACACCACGACCTGTTCTGAGAACTCTCAGGGAACCTGAAGTTCCCCTAGTTTGGTCAGTTAGGATTTCCTTTTGTTGGGACTTGTAAGTAACCTTCCTGACTACAACTTCTACTTCGAGGTTATGAACCCAGTGGACTACGCTTCCAGGTTGAGCAACCTTTTCTGAGACTACGACCCTTTCTAACTTTCGTTTTCCTCTTCCCCCGGCGTCTCCTACTCTACCAATCTATCGTAGTGACTGAATTACTGCACTTAAACTCGTTTGAGACCCTCTGTCGCCTCCTGTGTCCTCGGACCACACGACATCAGGTACCCCAGTGTTTCTCAGTCTGTGCTGAATCGTTGACTTGTTGCTGTTGGTCCTAACTTTGAGTCCATCGGACCGAGGTCCAAGGTGTGAGAACGTTGGTGAAATAGTGGGGAGTTTGACGACATACATTTTATGTGTAATCAGTAGTTGCCTACCCACCTAGGTGTTTCACACCAGATAGGTATGTTACCCTATAATAAGACGTAATTTTTCCTTCATTTAAGACTGTGTATGTTGTGCCTACTTTCAGTTCCTGTAAATGCGAGTCACTTCATTTGGTCAGCGTTTTTCTGTCTATAGCGTACTAAGTTGAAGACACTCTATGGACCTCATCAGTTTTAATATCTCTGTCTTTCATCTTACGGTCAACGGTCCCCGATCCCCTCCCTCCTTACCTCTCAATAGTAAATTGTCCTGTCTCAAAATCTAGACGTTCTGCTCTGCTCGAGACCTCAAGACCGACGTGTTACGCTTCCATGATCTGGATCGACTTAACATATGACCCATTCTACCAATTCTACCATTTATAATACACGTCTAATGATGTTGTTTTGTATTTATTCTGAAAGGACCACCACGTCACCTATTCTTAGGTAAACGGTTACGTCCCCTGTGTCCGAGTTAGGGACCAGACCCTTCTAGGGTGGACGGTGCCTCATTGATTCGGGCGCAGGGTGTTGATGAATGACTCGGGTTCGAGATCCCCGGACGTTCGGTGTTGATGACTCGACCGTAAGGATCTCGGACACGAGGCGTTGTTCTCATCGGGGGTAAGTCTCGTTGATCTCTTTCGGAATCGCGTCGTGACTTCTGGGTCGCGTCAGTTTTTATTTATTTATTTTTATTTTGTATATACATATAACCTCTCCCTTTACCGTTGGGTGAGGTCATGAGAACGGACCTTTTAGGAAACCTGTCTCCTCGGCCCACCCGATGTCAGGTACCCCAGTGTTTCTCAGCCTGTGCTAAAACGTTGATTTGTAGCTGTTGTTGTATATTATATTGTAATATATATTTATTTATTCGATGGTTTAAAGTTTCTGAATTATACTTTTTATACGTTTTATAGGATACTATTAATAAATAACTAAACCCACGTAGTACGTCAAACGTCCTAGAACCAAGGGACTGATCATGACTTGGATCTGGGAACCGTCACTTTCGCACCTCAGGATTCGTGACCTAGTGGAGCCTTAAGGAGATGACTACTAAAAAAAATTAACTAATGTACAACTTCCTACTATGGAACCTGGATAACCAAATCTATTTTTATAATTATCTTAATGAAAGTGGAAAAATGAAAAACCAAATTTATTTTTATAATTATCTTAATGAAAGTGGAAAAATGAAAAAATTTACGGTGGGGATCTTTTTAATATTAGTATAGACACTGAACGGATGTAAAAAACCATTTTCCATTTTCTACAAGTACTAAGTTTCTCATTGGTCTTATAACGGAATATATATATAAAAACTTGTCACGACAAGAGTCGAAGGGAAGTCTTTTACCGATTCACCAGTCAGAAGTCGGAGAGGATCACTGTTCTCAACAAACAGGTCTCGGGTCCTCAAAAAGAGGTCTCCGGACTCGTATCAAAACATGGGGGCGGGGGTCAGGGTAGCGAAGGTATAGATATTAAGTAGAGTCGTACACGATTGATCATCAAAGGTTCACGACTGTCCTGCCAAAGGTTTATGTTCTCCGTCGCTTCACGGAAAAGTAGACCTCTGAAAACCCCTCGACCTCTCTTCTCTGACTCCCCACGAGACTCGGGTCGCGGGTCATAGTTACCGACCCGTTCGCCGTGACAAGGTCCGTCCCACCCGAGAATAAAAACAAAACAAAAAGGAAGAATTACTAAAATAAATAAGTAAATAAACCCGACACGACCCAGAGGACCGACACACCCGAAAAGAGATCATCGTCCCTCGTCCCCAAGGAGAGGTCGACACCACGAACCCGAAGAGTGACGCCGCCGAAGAGAACGACGTCTCGTACCCGAAGCCGTCAGAGTCCCGTGTTCGAGTCGTCGAGTCAACGTCGAGGGTCCGAGATTTCGTGTCCGAGTCGTCGACACCGAATCAACGAGGCGTCGTACACCCTAGGAGGACGTAGTCCCTACCTTGGACGCAGAGGATTTAACCATCCACCTAAGAAATAGGGACTCGGCTGTCCCTTCGGGAGAAAAAAAGAAAAGTATCACAAAAAATTTTTAATAAAAAACCGACGGGACGGACCGTACACCCCTAGAAGCAAGACGTTGATCCTGAGCTTGTGTGTGGGGGCGGGTACCTTCGGTCTCAGAGTTGGTGACGTGACGGTCCGTTCAAGGTCCCGGCCGAGAAGATTCGTCCGTGGGGTGGGGGGAGTAGGGGATCAAACGGGGTTCACCACGGCCGGTGTATCAGATTGAAGTACCCTCGTGGAGAGGGGTCCTTGGGAGACAGGGCACAGACAAGGAGAGGGTCCACCTTCTTTACGAGCACAGGGACAACGCAAGGGTGCCGAAGGGCACGTTTTATTTTTATTGGCACTCTCCGTACGGACCGTAGACGGGTCAAAGAGGTGAACCCACCCCCGACGTCGGCACGTCTTGTGGGTTCGGAGGGGCTCGAGTCAGGACCCTCGACCTGGGTGCGCTCTACGGTTAATTCACGCAGAGTCTACCGTGGACACACCCGACAGACTACTTCTCGGGTCGTCCCTACGCCTCTCGGCTCCGTGTCGGGAGGGTGTGCCTCCCACGGCGCATGTGTGTCTACGTTGCTCGGGGCTCTTTCGTCGAGGCCCACAACCCTGGGTGTCGACCGTCTGGACTCCGGAGACCCCGTAGTGACCCCGTCCGTTCCCTCAAGAGTGTAGTGGGGACCTCGGGCGACCCACTGGAGATCTTTACAGTGTTTGGTTTTCTACCGATTCCCACGGAGTACTCCAAGTTGTCAATGGTGTCCGACGTCGTTAAGGTGAAGCTCCATATATGGAGAGTTTCATGACGTTTGTCCCTGAAGGGACCACCAGGGCATCTATTCTGAGGTGCGAGGGTTACGTCCCCTGGAGCCAAGGTAGGGACCACCCCCTTGATTCTCGGGTTTACGGGGTCGATCTCTTCGGACTCACACCGTTACTTCTGTGTCCTGTCGGTGTTAAATAAATTTTCTTTTGTTTTTTGTGGCTTTTCTAATACAGGTGTATTTTGTATGTGGTCTCGGAAGTGTCACCGTGAGAAATGTTATCGTCTTTCAACCTTTGTTGGGGCGCAGGCATCCACCACCGTACCTATTTTTGTTTTGCACCAGGTTTGTCTGTTCCCTTATAATAATTCGGCGCTTCTCCTTCCGACGTGGAGGAGTCGGACAAAAGAAGGAGAAAAAGTTTTTCCTCTGACCTATTGTTATCGAGTTTTACTGTTATCAATTTTTGAAAGTCTCACACCCGTGGTCCATGATAAAATTCGTCAAATATACATAATTAATTAAATTAGGAGTGTTGTTAGACTAATGTCTCTGTCCCAATAGACGGGGTAAAAGTGTACCTCGTGAATCCGTGTGTGGTTCCAGTTTACTGAACTCGTCCCAGTGAGTCGTCCATTGATAGTCCAATCCTTAGTGGGGACCAATCGTACGGAACTCGTGGTTACGAATCGTGGCGATTCTGAAAACAAAAGTGGCGTGGCAAGTACAGAGTTGTTTCCTTTGGGTACCTTTTCTCCTGCCGTCGTGGAACTAGTTTGTAAGGGAAAGAGGAACCAGGGATGTCAGGAATATATCACGTCATGAAACATGAGTTTTCTCAACATTGGAGACTTGAAGTCCAGAGGAGGGACCTTCAGGTAAGGGGAAGTATCGTTTGTACTCCTCCCCAAACACAGTCCTGGGTTCCTCAAATGAGTCTGATTTCTCTACGCATACCCTGAAGGGATCGTCAGGTCCCCGATTCTGAAGTTCGAGGATTACGTCCCCCGGGTCCAAACTAGGGAAAAGTCCCCTGATCTATACGATGTTGATTCTCAAACGGACGACATTGATTTCTAGAGTTCACGGGATTCGACTCCGTCGAGTAGTCCCTGGTCTGGTTTAGAAAGACACAAACGAAGGGGTCGTGGTCGTCTCCCGGACCTCACTTCCAAGATCTATTGACAATCCTACTTACTGTCGACCCCACGAGGTCGCGGTAATTCTAGACCCACCGGAAGGACCAAACGAGTAACAATTTGCACACGGGTACTGTACATGGAGTTTAGAGAAGGATCATGTGAGTCTTATTTTAGGTTTAGATCGAGAGAGTCCCCGATACACTAGACTAGGGACGACCGGGAAGACTGAAGTAGAAATTGGTGGAAACTGGAACTAGTAGAAGACACTACGACTAGAGGAAACGAAAAGTATTTCTCAGTACGGGGTCCCGGAAACATGGAAGAAAGGGGGGTTCTGTAAATGTGTCGAAGTACTGAATTGATCCCGAGTCTACAGTGGAATAGTCTCTCCGGGAGGAACTAGTGACATAGATTTTTTCGAGGGGTGGTTTAGTTGAGATAGTATAAGGTGGGTGGAAGGAAAAGTCAAGAAGGTGTTGGACCTAGTCTTAGTCCTGACACAATAGACAAATGTATAAATAGTAGATAGAGAAGACATGATCTTGTATTCGAAGTGCTTCCGACCCCAAAACAGAACAGGTTCCACATAGGGGTCACGGATCTTTTCTCAGACCTTTTCACTCCTTGGAGATTGTTAAATAATTTACTTGGAGAGTCAAAGTAGTGGACATTTGGTCCGATGTGTGAAAGTCCGTCTCCGCCCTTACCGAAGGAGTCACCGTGTCGCCATTTATTGGGCGGACTGTTACGTCCTCTGTGTCCAAACTAGGGACCAGACCGTTCTAGGGGACTTCCTCTTTTACCGGTGGGTGAGGTCATAAGAACGGACCCTTTAGGGTACCTGTCTCCTCGAACCGCCCGTTGTCAGGTATCTCAGCGTTTCTCAGCCTGCGCTGACTCGTACGTGCGGACCGTACACTACCCCGTTTATGTGCACTGTACTCTGTGTAGGAGTCCCCTGGTAGGAGTCCTGAGTGACCACAACGACCACTACTACTACCCCTTCTCGGAAAGGGGAGTGGAGGGTGCGGTCGGGGAGGGAGAATGGAAGTACAAAGACCTTGAGGAGGAGCCTCTTCGACTGCAGGAACACCCTCTCCAACCAGTACTCGACGAACAAGAGGAGGACGTCGACCCGTTAGACTCTTTCCTCCAGAACACGAAGGGGAGCGGTGTGCAGGAGGTGGTCGAGGTCGAGGACGTTCCCGCTCCCCGGCCACACCCAGTGAGTGACGGACGGGTCCCGTCGTCGGAATGGGTGGGTTAGGACTGTGAGTCCTCGTCGAGTCTCTACGACCTCGAAACCCCAACAAGGGAAGAGGCGCTCTTGGTCCGTAGTCGTCCACTCGTCAAGTCCGTAATGGTCGGGTGTTCCGTTGAAGTGTTTTTGATCTTCCGCGGGAAGGAGACCCGGTTCGGACGTGAATGTGACAATCCTGGGTCCGTCCAATCTTGACGGACTTCTGTTGGTACCGTGGCCTAGACGTGGAAAATTGTTGGGTCTGTCCTCTGTCTCCTACCTCCCCGTCGGGGTTCGATGTCCCCGGACTTACATGGACGGGAGACCCCTCCAGTGTAGGAACTAGGTAGGGTCGTCCTGTGTGGAGAAAGGTTCTCCGTCTCTCCCGACGTTTCTATGGTCCCTACGAGGGACCGGGACTTCGAGGATGATATGGACTTTGTCCGTGGAGAAGTTCATCGGAACTCGTTGATTGAAATCTTGAGACTCGGAGTCGAAGGGAATCGACCCCTCGGGATTATAGTTCCGAGTGTCACTTCTTTTGTTTTTGTGATTAAACTTTTCTATACACGTGGGGAGACAAATGTCATTGTAATAAGTGTTAGTTCTAGACCTTCGTTGGACTCACAGGTGACTATCTACTCACCTATTTCTTTTGTTCCAGATAAATGTGTTACCTTATAATGACTCGACATTCTTTGTTACTTTAGAACGGTAGACACTGTGCCTACCTGGATCTCCCATACGGCGATTCACGTTACTCAATCCCTTTCTGTTTATGGTATACTAACGTCAATAAACGTCTTGGATGTTTCGTTGTATCTATGTCTCTTGTTTGTCCACCAACGGTCTTCCCTCCCCTGACCTCTCCCTCACTTTATGCACTTTCCCGAATTCTCCATGTTTGGAGGTCAATGTTTTATTTATTCCGTGCTCCTACATTATATATCGTATTCCTTATGTCAGTTATCATAACATTATTGAAACGTACCCCTGTCTACCAAGGATCTGAATAGTACTCTAGTAAAGTAATATATACATTTACAGTTTAGTGATGTGACGTGTGAACTCTGATTATATATTATAACACACAATTGATACAAAGTCATTTTTTTTATTTCCGAATGATCAACTTACACTCCTATTTGTTCTACGGATGATTTATTAAAACACCTACCGACATTAGTCTCTTTACGACATTAGTCTCTTTGTCTATTATTGTTCACAACCGTTCCTACACTTCTTTGACCTTGGGAGGACGTAGTGACCATTCTTACATTTTACCGCGTTGGTGACACCTTTTGTCAGACCGTCAAGGAGTTATTCAATTTGTATCAATGGTATACTGGGTAGGTAAGGTGAACATCCCAGACTCTTTACTTTTGGACACAGGTGTGTCTTTGTACATATACTTGGAAGTGTCGTCGTAATGAGTATTAACGACTTTCCGTCTTGGTTGAGTTTGCAGGTAGTCAACTACTCGTCCATGTATTTTACACCACATAGGCGTGTTGCCTTACATTAAGTCTGTTTTCCTTACTTCGTAACTGTGTCCGATGTTGAAACTACTTCGGACTTTTATACTACTACTCGCTTTCGTCGGTCTGCGTTTACCAGTGAGTTACACATTGAGACAACTACCCTTTACAGGTACTATGTCTACCTGTATGTTTTAGGTGTCTATGTCTTTCATATGACCGTCGAACCGTCCCCGTCTTCCCAACCACCTCTTATTCCCTGCTGACAATTACCCGGACCCAAAAGAAAGACCTCATTACTTTTACAAGATTTTGGCTGACATTGTGTTCAGACCCTTTTTTGATTTTTTTGTAACTTAACATGTAAGACTTATCCACTTGACATACCATATACTTAATATAAGTTATTTCGACAACGGTTTTTTTGTCCATAAAACATTTTGGTAATTGATATATCTTACGAACGAATTTCGTACCTATGACCTCGGACAACTGGACTCGTACTTAAATTAAAGACGGTAAATGATCGACTAGAACCTGTTCGATAAGTTAGAAACCCACGGAACCTTTACTCCTTCTATCACATTATAGATGGGACGTCCAAAAGTACTCCTAATTTACCAATTATATACATCTATAAACCTTAGCACGGGTCATGGGTCTTTCACGATTTGTATACAGACGACTAAAGACCAGGAGGATGTTGGGTAGGGTTCGGCCGGGTCCACCGGTCTACAGTCGTAGCGGAGGCAAGTAGAAAATTTATTCAAGGATTTAGGGTAGCGGAAGTAGTCCTTCGGAAGACTTGAACCCTTTATTCTCCATTATTGAATTCATAAGTATGTCGACTAAGTTCCAGTGGTCCCCTCCACTTCCCACCCCGGTCTCCCGTCTTCACCACTAACTTTCTACCTCACCGATATCCTGGAAGGGTGTGCGTCCATACCTGACCTTCATCTCAGTCCGAGAAGGACGGGGTCAGGAGAGACGAGGGTGGACTGTTTCCGACCCGTGTGTCTCCCGGGGTCACGATAGTCGGATAGTTAGTTCACATTGATCGGCCTCCTCCGTCTTGTTACGGGGGTTCTCTACAGGTGTTGGATTAGGGGGACCTTGGACTCTTATACACTGGAAACGTCGTTTTCCCTGGGACTCGACCCCTCTACGAGGACCCAATAGTGTCCACCTGGGTTACATTAGTGTTCCCGGGAATTTGTACTTTCTCCCTCCGTCCTTCCCGTCTTAGTCTCTACTTACTACCCCCCTGAAGGGATCCCTGGGTCACCAATCCTGAGGTCCTAGGGTGACGTCCTCTGCGCCCAAGTTAGGGACCAGTCTTTTGATTCTAGGACGTATGTCACACCATTGTCTTCGTCTCTAGTCTCAGTCTCTAAACTACTACGGTGTGATGACTGAGACGTCTACCTCCTTCCCCGGTGTTCGGTTCCCTACGTCCACCGGGGGTCCTCGACCTTTTCCGGTCCTTTACCTAAGAGGGGGTTTCACCGGTCTTCCTTACTTAAAGGACTGTGGACAAAAATTGGGTTCACTCTAAGGAAAGATTGAAAACTGGAGGTCTTCAAATAGGTCATAAGAAGTATAACTATAATAAGTATCATAGTATAATAGGGTGTACTATTATTTAAACACAAAACTCAGTCTTCTGACTCTACCCCTATAGTCTGGTGGACTGGACGGAGAACTCTTTGGATATGCGTCCAGTCCTTCGTTGTCAATCTTGACCAGTACCTTATTGTCTGACCAAGGTTCATCCTTTTCCTCAAGTAGTTCCGACATATAACAGTGGGACGAATAAATTAAAGATGCGTCTCATGTAGTACTCTTTGCGACCCGACCTTCTTCGTGTTCGTCCTTAGTTCTAACGACCCTCTTTATAGTTAGTGGAGTCTATACGTCTACTGTGGTGGGAATACCGTCTTTCACTTCTCCTTGATTTTTCGGAGAACTACTTTCACTTTCTCCTCTCACTTTTTCAACCGATTTTCAAGTTGTAAGTCTTTTGATTCTAGTACCGTAGACCAGGGTAGTGAAGTACCCTTTATCTACCCCTTTGTCACCTTTATCACAGACTGAAATAAAAACCCTCGAGGTTTTAGTGACGTCTACCACTGACGTCGGTACTTTAATTCTGCGAATGAGGAGCCTTCCTTTCAATACTGGTTGGATCTATCGTATAACTTTTCGTCTCTATAACGAAACGGTTGTTTCCAGGCAGATCAGTTCCGATACCAAAAAGGTCACCAGTGGACTACACTTCTCAACTGAGTAACCTTTTCGGAGACTACGACCCTCCCTAACCCCCGTCCTCCTCTTCCCCTGCTGTCTCCTACTCTACCGACCTACCGTAGTGGCTGATCTATCTGTACTCAAACTTACTTGAAACCCTCAACCACTACCTGTCCCTCCGGACCGCACGACACTAAGTACCCCAGCGTTTCTCAACCTATACTGACTTGTTGACTTGACTTGACTGACTTCCGACATCATTAATCGATGTCGTCGTTATCTACTTATGTCAAGTAGATAATAGGGAGTCAAGAAAAAAAATAAGAAGAAAGTCACTTGACTAACCCCTCGACCAAGAATGGGGACTCGACTAGTTCCTGTTAAACTAGAACGGAGGTGTGGTCGATTTTTCCGAAAAGGTCCTTCACCGGGGACTGGCTAATAGAGGAAGTGGAAAAGAGTCGTGACAAAAGTTTGAGGAATACGGCCGGGTACTCCGGGTCTCACTAGTCTAGGGACATGGAGGGACTCCCTAAGGGTCGACCGAGTCACCATTTCTTGAACGGACGGTTACGTCCTCCATGTTCTCTACACCAAAGTTAGGGACCCAGCCCTTCTAGGGGGCCTCTTCCTTCACCGTTGAGTGAGGTCATAAGAACGGACCCTTTAGGGTTCCTGTCTCCTCGGACCGACGATGTCAGGTACCCCAACGTTTTTCGACCTGTGTTGAATTGGTGGTTTGTTACATAGGGACTGGAGAAGGAGTGAACGAGACGAGAACAGTATGGTCGGAAGAAACATAAGGTACGTGTGTGGTTGGAGGATGGAGTCCCGGAAACGTGAACGACGTGAAGGACGGATCTTACGGGGGAGGGGGTCTAGAGGGATACCGACCATGGATGGAAAGTAAACCTAGAGTCGAGTCTGCCGTGAAGAGTCCCTTTCGTAAGGACTGACGAGGTAGATACTCTGGGGTTACGACTGGTCAGAGAAAACATAAAGGGGTAAAATAGAAGAAGTACCGTGAATACTATTCGACTTTAAAAAATTTGACATTTTTTTTCGGATAGAGGAGTGTGATCTTAGTATAGTAAGATAATCTCATCGGTAATCAGTAGACAGATGACTCGTGAACCTTACGTCGACCAGAGTTGACTTTGTACGTCACTCCCAATTTGTGAGTGGCTTAAAGTTTCTGTGCCATCCTTTTTTTCTTACGTCTTATGGAATAGTTATTATAAAACCATTGACACACCACTACCTACCATTGACTGGAATCCACCATTAGTAAAATATTATATGTGTATATAGTCTCGTATTACGACATGTGGATTTTCACAATAGACAGTTAGTGTAGAGTTATTTTTCGTGGAAATGTAACTAATGTACAACTTTATTGTAAAACCTTTCGGACCCAAACCATATAATAATTTTAATTGAAGTAGGCTCCTTAAAGGACCAACAGGTCACCAATCCTTATCCTCAAAAGTAACAAGACCCGGGTCTAAGTTAGGGACCAGTCCCTCAATTCTTAGGCGTTCGGTGTCCACTCCATTTGTTGTTTTTTTTACAATTGGAATGGATACAGAAACATAGTCACACTGTGTGGTGTAAATAAAGACGCCCTGTCGTGACGCGATCTTTCAGTTCGGGAACTTCTGTTTCTGGAATAGAGAACACCAGTGACGACACCGGGTCTTGTCACGGACCGGGAAACAGCCGTGAGTTATTTATATAGACAACTTACTTATTTACGTAGTGTATGTGATAAATGTACTATACGTAGAAGGTGACGAAAGATCTCAGAGAAAGACACAAAAGGGCAGGAGGGACAATGCGTGAGCGATGGACTCTACTCCTGGACCAGAAGGAAAGGAAACGTAGTGGGTACAGTGGACCCTTCCGTGACACGTTCGACACCAGCCAGTCGCCCCGACACCTGACTCGTTGGTCCGTCATGGACCATTCTGACACCGGATCCAGACGCGCTACTTGTCTTGACTCAGAAAACCCCTACAAAACCCTCCTCCTCATCTTCTCTCCCACGTCCGAAATGACCTCGGTATAAACGAAACAAAAATAAAAAAAACTGACGTGGTACGTCCTACGTCCTAGAATCAAGGGGTTCGTCCTTACTTTGACCACAGGGGACGTAGCCCTCGAACCTCAGAATTCGTGACCTAGTGGGCCCTTCAGGGACTTCGGTCCACCCTCTCTTCCTTCTTTCCTTTCTTCCCTCCCTTCCTCCCTCCGTCTTTTCCACCCTCCGTCCTTACTTGTCTGTCTGTCTATTCTAGTTCCTGTACGATTCTTCTAAAAACACCTTTATTGTGGAACTTCTAGGAAACTCCGAATACTCCCCCACCCCCACCCCACCTCCTCCCTTATTCTCCTCAGAGAGAACTAGAGTTCTTATACTTCATTTTCCCTGACCTCGACCCTACCTTTTTTTTTTTTCCTAAAACAGGAGGCTTAAGATTTTTTAGTAGGAGTCACAAATGTTTGTTCGGGACCGAGACTTGTGTGACCACAAATGAAGGACCGGTTATCGTGAGGTCTTCACTGTTCACGTCGACCGACCCTTAAGGTGGACTGAGGTCCGGATCACCGGAGGCTACCGAGGGTTCCCACAGAGGGTCGGGTCTACGTCGTCTTGAATTTTACGGTTCCTACCCCTGTGTCCACGGTCCTGAACACACTGAACCGAGAATCAGGAACAGTCATTCTTCGTCAAACATACACTCGTAGAGTTCCACGGAAGGAAGGAGCTGGAAAACCCTCTCAGGTCCATGGATCCCACCCCCTTTGTAAGGGTTGTAGTCGGATTCTCTTGAGACACTTTAGGGGAGGACTGGGTTTTTGTTTTCAGTTGTGAACCTCTTCGGGAGTTTTACCCGGTCCAAAACAGGACTCGTGGCATTGGGATTCTCTACCCATGATAGTTACAATATAAAGGGATAACATATCGGATAATAATTATAAGGGATAATAATTATAAAGGGAGAACATATCGGGTCTTCGACTCCGTGTCTCTCCACTCCACTAAACGGGTCCCAGTGTGTCGGGTACTCACTGTCGTGAAATTTTGTCCGATAGATTGAGGTTTCCGGGACCCTTAGAACTGAAATTAATGTCCCGTCCCCTGTAAAAGTTCGAGGGACACTCTAGAACCTTTGTGACAGATTCCGAACCCTCGAACTTAAAGGATGGACTGGAGTCCTGTGTTCCTGGAGACTCCTGTTTGTGTTAGTTTGGAGGTTTTGCACTCACGAAACTTAGTGGGTCCCTGGACAGGAATTCCAATTCTGACGTTCGTGTCGGGTCCGAGAGAAGGAACTTTTTTGTGTCTGGAGTTTCGTGTGTCATCCAACTACCGGCCGGTCTCTCAAAGTCTCTCCGGTGCGCATAAAAGGACTCCTGTGTGTCGCTCAGTCTCAGACGAATCTGTGGGACTAGGAGGTTCCTCTTCGTAAAGGAGAGTAAGAGTCAGAGTTCCCAGACGGTCCTCGAAGGGACCCGACTCCAACCCTGTCCTTTGGTGTCCAGAGGGTGAAGGAAAAGGGGTCGGTGGAGTACACCTGACGCTCCTCAGGGACTAAGTAGTCGGGTCTTCCTAAGAACCAGTATTCGTCTCCGACTCGGAATTTTCACGGGGTTTAGTAGAAGGAGGTTAAGTTTCTCCCACCCCTTCTCTGTGATCTTAATGGAGGTACCCCCGACCCTCAGAGTCGTGATTGAACCCTGTTTAGGGAGGTGCGCCTAGGAGTCAAAGAAGTAGACATTTTACTTCCCTTAATAGGGATGGAGTGTCTCATTTCAGTTCCACCCCTTTGGTTGGATCCAATTATTTGAGCTTCCTTGAGACCTCTCAGTAACCGTTAGTTCTCGAGTCTCTGACTCCCAGTTACTTGGGCCACCGACCTCCAGGGTAGGGGAACCGAGACTTTTCCAGACCTCATGCTACTTCTTTCCTCGGACACAGTGCGGAAGACCCATCGTGACTTTCCATCCCCACGAATAAAGTAAAGACCTTTTCTTATTATAATAGATTCGCGAAGTCTATGATAAGGTAAATTAAGAATATTCCGCCCAGGATAAGGATAGCGGTAAACTACACTCCTTTACTTCGTGTCTCTTCACTTTATTGAATGAGTTCCAGCGTGTCGATAATTTACCATTTTCACCCCAACCTTGAGTCCAGACTGAGGTTGGTCGATGGGAATTAGAGACACCCACCATGTACGGTCCACGGGTCCGACCCATGCTCCCGGTCCCCGGAGCGAGGAAGGGAGTAGGTCACCCTAGAAGAGAGTAGATAAGGGACATATGTGTAGGCACACGTGGATGCCTTCGGGTCCCGACTTCCCGGGGGATCCAGGGTCGCCGGGGTGACGGGCCTACCCGTCTGACTCCGATGGCGGGTGGAAGACCACGAACGCGAGGAAGAGCTACGCCAGGTAGGAAAGTTCGGCGTCAGCCAGGTCGAGCTCCGCGTCGAGCAGGTCAAGCCCTCGCTGCACCACCGCCGACTGGTCGTGGAGGTCCTAGAGGTCCTGTGCGTGCTGGAACCCGTACTCCGCGCGCTACCGGAGCGTCGGCACGACCAGCTACTGGGCGAGCTTGAGCACCGGGTGCTCGCTGCGCTACAGCATGTGCAGGTACTGGCAGTCGAGGCGGTGCAAGAAGAGGTCGCGGCTGAGCCGGCGGTCGCGGCTGGGGGCCAGGAGGAGGTACCGGGGGGCGGGTCGGAGAGGGGGTGGGGCGTTTGATCACGTTGAGGGTTTGAACGGCGACAGCTCCCGTCGCGGCCCCGGCCCGGGTGGAAAGCGGCGGCGGCGGGCGGGCGCGAATCGACCGGGAGGCCGCTCCCGCGTGGACCGTCCGCCGCCCGCAGCCGTACCCGCCTCCGCCGCCCGGCCCTCGGCCTCCAATCGCTAGTCCCACGCCCAGAGCCGCGGGCCTAGCCGGGCCTCGGACGAGGGGTCACTCCCCTCCGCCGCCGCCGCCGCCGCCGCCGCTCCTTCCGCGCGCGCACGCGTCCGGGCGCCGCGGAGGGTTCAACCCTTAGGCTCAACCCGCGTTACCTCCGCGCCCCAGACCGACCCCTCGCCCGAGGCGACGGGAGAGCGTTCGTCAGGAGCGGGCTCCCGAGCGAGGGTGCGGGACCCGGACTCTTCCTTCCCGCCGGCGCCGAGGAGGCCCTTTGAAACCGCCGCCGCTGCGGCCGACTGGCCGAGGGGGGCGCCCCTACGGCGCGCGGGGCGGGGCTAGGGCCGGACCTCTCCCCGCGCGGGCCGACGGCGGCGGGCTCCCGCGGGACCCCAGGGCCGCCCGTGGCGTGGGGGTGGGAGGCTGAGACGTCTGGGGGCGGGGCGAGGGCGGCGAGGTGGGCGCCCTGGAAGGAAGGGGCGGAGGTCGGCCGCGGGGGTCGCGCAGGCCTCCGCGGTGGGGGCGGAGGCCGCTCCAGGATCGAGGAGGAGAGGGTCAGGGCAGCGCGTCCCCAGCTCTGATCGGGTCTCCTCTTCGCTCCACCCACCACCCCACGCCTCCGCCACCCCGACGCCCAGCGTCGAGAGGACCCTGGTGAGTGTCGCGGCCCCCCGGTGAGACGCAACGTCTCTTTACCTCCCGAGTCCTCCACCTGAGGCCCTACGCCGGGTAGGGCCCTTTCTCAGCTTCTGGGGCTCCGAGCGGATGGGAGGGGCGGTTGGTCCAGTCGCCCGCCTGGACCACCGCGGTCCGGGACTCGAAGTCCTCTCCCTGTCTTTCTAGCTCCCCAGGAGACCAGGGATTCGGAGGCCCGACAGGCCGAACGGCCGGTCGGTGTAGGCAATCGCCGAGAAACACTGTGGATGTGGTGAAGTGTCTCCGCCACTCTTGTCCCAAACTTAAAGTCGAAAGAACAGTGTTCTGGGGATAGGAAAACTGGACCGATTTAGACAACCAGGTAGTCTGGTGGGAAGGGGCGGGTCCACTCGGAAGGGGCTTCCGTGTTGGCGTAGGAAGTGTGGGGTAGGGTGGAGCATGAGGGTATTTCGACGAGATTTGCGTCACTCAAAACTGGTTCCAATGTGAATGAAGGGAGAAGTCTCGAGGAACTTCAGTCTTTTTTGGGACTTACGGTAACATCGATATTTCACGTGGGGTTGAACTGTGTGTAATAAATTTTGATCTTTACGAATTTCAAATACATTTATATATATATATTACAAATACATAAACAAAAACTGACACGGCCCAGGAACAACGAGGCACCCGAAAAGAGACCAACGTCACGCGTCCGAAGAGAAACGTCACGAAGAGAACACTTCGTGTCCGAGGACCCACGGGTCCGAAGTCCTCAACACCACGTACCCGAGTCCCCGACGTCGGAGGACCGAGATCTCCTATCCGATTCGTTGACACCGTGTGTCCGAAGTAACGAGGCGTCGTACAGCTTAGAAGGACCTAGTCCCTAACTTGGGCACATAGGACGTAACCGTCCGCCTAAGAAATGGTGACTCGGTGGTTCCTTTGGGATTTTTACAAATTTCAAATTTTACATAACTCGTAAACGAAATATAAATCAAATTTTCATCACAAATCGTACACACTCCGTAATAAGGTCCATGAAACGTTTATAAAGGATTGAATGATGAAGAATTTCACACCGGAGTACTGGTAGTCCCAAGGAGTTACGGACTTCCAAAGAAACTCCAGGGAAACGATCGATATAGTTACTGTCCGACGTAGAAGAAGAATATCCATTATTTATAGTCGTATAGTACTAACTGACTTACACGTCTATGTCTAGAATCCCCGATCGAGAACCTATTACTCGATCTAGAATTTCTCTAAACGTTTTTATACCTTGTTACAGTGACAGGAGTCGTGAACAAACAAAACCTCGTATCAATTAAAAATAACTTTTTTAAGTACGATTGTACAGTACACAGACAAAATTTAATTAGTCACGAAAAAATTTTTTGTCGAATTTAAAGATCAATGTCATCTATAGTTATCTACATTGTAAAATTGTTCCAGAGAAATTCCAGAAGTTGTCAAGAATTCTCAGGGACTCTCCCTTTTCAAACTCTTGACGACGGAATGATGAAGGATTCTTCATAATAACATAAGATGTTGTCTCCTTTGACTCTGCGTCTCTTCAGTTCAGTGAACGGGGTCCAGTCTGTTCGACCATTCACAATTTCGGCCGCAGTCTAGACACGTGTCGTAGGGTCATTCCACCCAGATACTAAATAACAAATCAGTGATTCAGAACAGGCTGAAAAACACTCAGGTAACTGATATCGACGGTCCGAGTAGACAGGTACCCTAAAGGGTCCGTTCTTGTGACCTCACCCAACGGTAAAGGAAGAGATCCCCTAGAAGGGTTGGGTCCCTAACTTGAGTTCAGAGAACGTAATCGGTCGTCTAAGAAATGTTAGACGTGGTGGACCCTTCGAGATTAGATACTAATAGAGGTGGGATTTAGTTCCTGTCACTCCTTGTCCCTCCCTGTAATTGAAGGACATCGATAACATTGTTTAACGGTGTTTGAACTTAAGTTTGTTATCTTTGTAAGAGACTGTTAAGCCCTTCGACCTTTAAACTTCAGTTCCACACGAAGGAGACTACCGAGATCTCCTCCTAGGTAGGAACGGAGAAGGTCGACGACCGAAGGTATCGAGCACCATCGTAGTGAGGTCAGAGACGGAAACAGAAGTATACCGGAAGAGACATCCAGACAGAAGAGACACAGAGAATGTTCTTGTGAATATCCTGAAGGGGCCACCAGGTGACCAATTCTAAGTCGCGAAGATGACGTCTCCCGTTCCCAAACTAGGGATCACCCCTTGATTCTAGGGTGGGTGTACGACGAGTCTCGACGTTTTTTCCTTTTTTTTTTCCTTGTGAACAGAATCTAAATCCTGGATGGGTGTGTTGGGTCTTACTAGAGTAGAACTCTAGGAATTAGTGTAGAGATGTCTGTGAAAATTTTTATTCCAGTGTAAATGTCCAAGACCTCTAATCCTATCTTTGTATCGAACAAAAAACCCCCCTGTCCACAGTCCTCCCTACCGTGGCAAGTTGAACGGTGTCCTCCAATCCATTGAACAAATCCCAGGGTGTCGATCCTCCCTACCTCGACTTGGACCACACGGGGGTACCCCTTGATTCCCTATTCATTACCTACGAGTCTGACCCCTTTGAAACGGAAGGAGTTTCGTCCGTCGTTTCTACATGACTCTTAGACGACCCTCCCCTGTTCCGATCTCCTCGGTGTCACAGTCGGTCGTCGAACTCGGAGTCCTGGTCCTGTCCTTTCCCTACCCTCTCACCTCCTCTACCTTTACTGAAATCCTTCCCTTTCCCCTCCGTCCTCAGGTTCCACTGGAGGGGGGATGGGTCTACTACTCGGACTCAAGAAGTCTCTTACAAATGTCAGAATTCTTTTCCTTCCTCTCCGTCAATTCGAGACTACCAATTCGAAGGTCTAGTGAGATGTAAGATTCGAACCACGTCAGTGACTGTCCCAGACACCGGAACCCGTTCAGTGTACTGAGGAACCCTGGAGTCGAAGGGTGAGAAATTATACCCCAGTGTTTCCCATTAACACTAATAATTTGTTTGTTCGTATACTCGGTCGGTGTGTTTCAAGATATCTTTTTGACCTACTTCTACTTTCTTTGGACCTCCGCCCTTAAGGGACGACAGGTCTTAATCCTGGGGTACGAAGGTGACGTTCCCAGGTCCAACCTAGGGACCAGTCCCTTGTCTCTAGGGTTTTCGGTACACCGTACCGGTTTTATTTATTTATTTATTTTCCTATAGACCTCTACAGACCCAACCCACATCTACAGGCCAACTGTCCGCCCCTGGACCTCGACTTTGAGTCCTGATCTCGTTAACTACACCATTCTGGTTATAACTGTAAGTGAGCAAGTTATTTATGAATCGATTTATTTAACGCTGTAAGTGACGATTTGGACACTCGATACTGTTATAGACTCTCTGTCCTAATGACGAGAATACCCTTTGTCTACCATTTGTTCTTTTTGGTTTTTATTTGATTAAAGTCTATCTTGTTCTCTCCCAACTCTTTCTCCTCCCCTTAATTGTTTAATCACACAGTGTCCTTGATCTAAACAATTGTGTTAAGTCAAAGTTTTTTCTCAAGGTCTGTGGCATAACAGAGTGGATGTCTATAAAATTATACATAAAGATTTTGTATTACTTTAATATTTAGATGTCATAGTACTAGTGTGAACTTTTTTAATTATTAAAGAAGTATAGTTCGTAGGTCACAAACTTTACAACAAAGTACTCAAATAAAAAATTCAAACAAATTGAGTTCTAGGTTTAGTATGGGTGTATAACGTTGACGAACTATACAGGGAATCAGAGAAATTTAGGAGGAGGTAGAGAAGAAAAAAGAGGAAGGGAACTTTAGTAAAACCACTACTTTGTCCTGACAAACGGAATATCTCTAAGAGTCGGATCTAAGACTATTAAAATGGAGACATTTCAGGAAATTATACAAGCAAGGGACAGAAAAGAAATCTGACCACAACCTAACTCTCCAACTAGACTAAACTTAAGTCAAATAAACCACCATTACACAAGATAACTAGACTAAACTTAAGTCAAATAAACCACCATTATACAAGATCGTAAAGGAAAACAGTCCTTTTTAAGAAAAGACAAATCTACATTTAGTGGACGTCACTATGGCTGGGAAAATTACGCACGTTAAGTCATCAAAAATCATATAAGTGTTTCAACACGTTGGTAATACGAACATACGATTCACTGAAGTCAGCACAGACTGATAAACACTGGGACATCGGGTGGTCCGAGGAGACAGGTACCCTAAGAGGTCCGTTCTTATGACCTCACCCAACGGTACGGGAGGAGGTCCCCTAGAAGGACTGGGTCCCTAACTTGGTCACAGAGAATGCAGAGGACGTTACCGTCCGCCCAAGAAATAGTGATCACGATGGACCCTTCTGGTTACTGGTGGGACATTAGAGTGTAAATGTAATTGACGGGGTATTTTAGGATATGGATAATTATCAGTTGGAGGTAAGGGAAGACGGGTTTCGGGGACCAGTGGTGATTAGACGAAAGACCTAGATATCTAAACAGATAAGACTTGTAAAGTATATTTTCTTAGTATATGATACACTGGAGTACAGACTGAAGAAAGTGAATCGTAGTACAAAAAGTTTTGATAAAGATAAACGAATAAATAAACTGACACGAACCAAAACCAATGTTGTACGCCCTAGAAACTAGAAACAACACCGTAAATCCTAGATCAAGAGACTGGTCCCTACCTTGGGTCTGGGGAACGTAACTCTCACGTCTCAGAATTGGTGACCTGGTGGTCCCTTCAGGGAAATTGAGTAAATTAGGGGTGTTTTTAACTAATAAGGGTAAAATGTCTACCCTTGACTCTGTTTCTTACTAAGTTACGGAGTGGTTTCCAGTATATTGTTTGTCTGGATGACGTAGTTTATACTTGAACCTGGGTCTTAGTTAAAGACCAGGAGAGAAGTCGGTGGGAGGGGGGACGAGGGGTTGAACGGGGCAGGTTAGGTCCGAGTCGGACGACTGAGTGTGAGTCTGTCTCGTGTAAACAAGGGACCCGAAGTGTGAATACCGGACACCAGAAGAGAATAAGGGAGGTATAGTATACTAAGGTAAATAGATCTTACAGGTCTTATCCGTCTACGTGTCTTTCGTCCAACCACCAGCGTCCCAACGGGGTGGACCGTGTGCTTTCCATGAGTGAGTTATCAACACTCGAAGGACCCACCTATTCCCGGAAAAGAGAAAAGATGGATGGGAAAAGACCTCGGACCAAATAGAGTCTCTTTACTCCTCAAGACAAGGATACTTCACTAGACTTCTTTTCATGATAAATTGGTGTCCGTTTTGTTGTGTCTTTCACCTTTGTTGGGTCTTCAGGTGACACTCTACTTATTTGTTTTACGTCAGGTAGGTATGTTACTTTGTACTAAGGCGGTATTTTTCTTTACTTCGTGGTTGTGTCCGATGTTGTGTCTATTTGGAATTTTTGCGCTACGACCTCGGAAGGGAACACCAGGTCACCGATTCTGAGCCGAGAGGGTTACGTCCCCCAGACCCAAGGTAAGGACCAGTCCCTTGATCTAGGATTTACGGTGTCACTTCTAGTCTCTAGGGTGTACGGCGTCGATTCTGGGTCGTGTCGGTTTAGTTATTTGTTTATCTTTATGTATGAAAACTTTTTGTACTACGATTCACTTTCTTCAATCTGTACTCCAGTGTATCATATACTAAGGAAATATACTTTACAAGTCTTATCTGTTTAGATGTTTAGGTCTTTCGTCTAATCACCACTGGCACCCGAAGTCCGTCTCCTCGTACCTCCCACTGACAATTATCCATGTCCTAAAATACCCCGTCAATTACTTTTACACTCTAATCTCTCACCAGTACCCGTGTCTAAGCTAGGGACCAACCCCTTGATTCTGAGGTGTACCGTTTTTTTTTTTCAATTTTGTACACTTTACAGATCTAGTCTCCGACCGTACACCATTCTCGATGCAATTACAATCGATGACGAGAAATATAATAACAACAATGATAATGGAAACGACAATGACAATGGTGACTTCGCAAAGTAAGTCTTGTCACTGTGGGACAAGAGAATGGTACCACAAACTTCGATGACCTCCTTAATCTTTAATCCCGTTGGTTCAGGGTAGTTAACATGGACGTTGTGTAGAGTCTTTAAGAAGATGAAGGAGTAGAGGGAGGATGGTGGGATCGGGGTGAATTATAATAAAGAGGTGGACCTTCCAACGTCATCCGAAGATTGACTCAAAATAAGATGAGTTGTCAGTCATTAGAAAAAAAAAAAAGGGGAGATGATGTACCGTACACCTTACAAGGACTGATCCCTAGTTTGGACACAGGGGACGTCACCTTCGTACCTCAGAATTGGTTACCTGATGTCCCCTTCAGACGTAAGTTATTAGAAGTATTTACGTATGTAACATAGTATGGTCCATAGTTACGACTCAATATTATTCGGGTTTCAGGAAGGGTTCCGACTGTATTGAAAATATCAGGTAGAAGTGGAGTGTGGATTCGTTGAGTGACAGACTCGTGGTCGGTGGGAAGACAAGGAAATCAGGAAGACACCCGTACCGAGTAGATCAGGTTTGAGTGCAGGAAGCACTCTCGTAGGTTTACCGACTCGAACCCAGTATCGGGTACTAGTTCCCTTCGCTTCAAATTGTAAAAAACCAGGAAACAAAAGGAATTCAAATTAACGAATTTGAAGGTATCTTCCTTATTTTGAGACGAAAGTAGTTTTTAGTGTATCCCTACCTGTCGGGTTTAAATCGCTCAAGTCCACGACTCACCCTTTGTTGTATACAGAACAACTCCTCCCGTACGTTTAAACTCAGTCTCGCCTTAACGACCCTTTATTACCTTTCCACTAATTTCCAGTCAGGTGATCTCCCAGAGAAAGAGGTAGGTGAGATGTGTGTCATGAGTTGGAAGGGAGGGTTATTGTACCTTGTGGACAAGTTTCAAATACCCGACCCTGAAGGGGTCACCGGGTCACCAATTCTGAAACACGAAGGTTACGTCTCCCACACCCAAGATAGGGACCAGTCCCTTGATTCTAAAAAGTACGGTACACTGGTTTTCCAATTTTTTTTTTTTTTCTGATACCCGAACGTTCTGATACCCGAACGACTATATAAGTACTTATTTTACTACATTGCAGACACTAAAAAACGAAATTTTATTGGGTAACCCTCCCACCCTACCAACCCTTACACCTCTTCTACTTGTGAGCGGAAAAACAATTATTAGCAACTTCGACCCACTACTCATATACTTTGAGGTAGTATGATAAAAGAGAGGATATTATAATCTTGTAAAAGTACTTTTTTATTTTTTTTTAATTATGTCTGACACCCGAACTCACTTACTGTTTTATAATCGAAAGGACCCTACTCAAAACGAAGTCGGTACCCATTTTCTTCTCCCTGAACTACGGTGGTTGTTCTTACCTTTTATACCTCACCCCTCTTCCCACTCACCCACGACCCTCGAAGGTGTCAATCGACGTCCTCCTTCTTGACTCGGTCTCCGAGGGTCTCGGTCAACGGACCCGTGCACCGTCTCTCTTCGTCACTAATACACCTTCCTCTTCAATAACGAAGGACCTTTAGCCCGGTGGTCGGGGACTCTTTGGTGTGATCCTGACCTCTCCCTTGAAACCCCGTGGTCTCTTATCGAGGGACACGACAACGGTATCTGATAGATTTTCTGACTTTCAGACACGGGGAGCTTAAGTATACAACCTTTGGATTGGGGTGTTACACCACTACAATCCCCCTCCCCGGAGACCCTCCACTCCTCCAGTACTCCTACCTCAGGAGTACGTGACCTAATCACGAGAATATTTTCTTTATTTACGGACCCCCGAAGGGATCACCAGGTCGCCAACTCTACGGTGGGAAGGTGAAGTCCCCAGCACTTAAACTAGGGACTAGTTCTTTAAGGCGTACAACGATTGGAACCGACTTCAAATTTTTATTTACTTGTTTTTTAAAATTTCACTGTCTTTAAGGAGGGGAGAGGGTGGTACACTTTTCTGTCTCCAGATACTTGGTCTTTCCCCCAAGAGTGGTCTGTGGTTTCGACTGTCACGGAACTAGAACCTGAAAGTCGGAGGTTTTGACCCTCTTTATTTAAAGACAGTGAATATTTAGTGGGTCAGATACCATGTAAAAGACCGGAGGACAAATTTTTTAACTCCACATCAATTGTATGTTGCCCGAAGGGACCACAGAAACTCTCATTTCTTAGACGGAAGTTACGTCCTCTGGACCCAAACTAGGGGCCCGCCTTTTCTAGGGGTCCTCTCCCTTTACCGCTGGGTAAGGTCATGACGGACCTCTTAGGGTGCCTGTCTCCTAGGACCACCCGATGTCAAGTACCCCAGTGTCTCTCAGTCTGTACTGCCTCGCCGATTGTGAAATTGTATGTTGTAACACATTCAAATTCCATAGTCAAGTCAACGAGTCAGGACAGACTGAGAAACGCTGGGGTACCTGACGTCGTACGGTCCGAAGGAACAGGTAGTGGTTGAGGGCCTCGAACGACATTCCAGTTTGAGTACAGGTAACTCAGTGACTACGGTAGGTTGGTAGAATAGGAGACAGTAGGGGAAGAGGAGGACGGAAGTTAGAAAGGGTCGTAGTCCCAGAAAAAGTTCCTCAGTCAAGAAACGTAGTCCACCGGCAATAACCTCAAAGTCGAAATCGTAGTCAGGAAGGTTACTTATAAGTCCTGACTAAAGGTAGTCTTAACTGACCAAACTAGAAGAACGTCAGGTTTCCTGAGAGTTCTCCGAAAAGGTTGTGGTGTCAACTTTTCGCGAGTCGAAAGAAATACCAGGTTGAGAGTGTAGGTATGTACTGATGACCTTTTTGGTATCGAAACTGATGTGTCTGGAAACAACCGTTTCATTACAGAGACGAAAAATTACACGACAGATCCAACCAGTATCGAAAAGAAGGTTCCTCGTTCGTAGAAAATTAAAGTACCGACGTTAGTGGTAGACGTCACTAAAACCTCGGGTTCTTTTATTTCAGACAGTGACAAAGGTAACAAAGGGGTAGATAAACGGTACTTCACTACCCTGGTCTACGGTACTAGAAACAAAAGACTTACAACTCAAAATTCGGTTTAAAAAGTGAGAGGAGAAAGTGAAAGTAGTTCTCCGAAAAATCAAGGAGAAGTGAAAGACGGTATTCCCACCATAGTAGACGCAATAGACTTCAATAACTATAAAACCGGTCGTTAGAACTAAGGTCGAACACGAAGTGGGTCGGACCGTAAAACGTACTACATGAGACGTATATTCAATTTATTCGTCCCACTGTTATATGTCGAAACTGTATGAGGAAAGGGTTAAACCTTGGTCAAATAATAAGACACAGGTCAAGATTGACAACGAAGAACTGGACGTATGTCTAAAGAGTCCTCCGTCCAGTCCACCAAACCATAAGGGTGGAGAACTTCTTAAAAGGTGTCAAACAACACTGGATGTGTCAGTTTCTGAAACCGTATCAGTTAGTTCGTCTTGAATTTCATTCTAATTCTATATGTCACACAACTAGACTATGGAAATACACAAAGGTACACTGGCAGTGGTATCGTAATCGACTAGAGACTCACAGATACCCAGAAAAACAATATCGTCGAGTGTGACTGATTTTGTCTGGTAAAGTGTTTTTGAATAAAAAGTCCTCAGGCTAATCAGAAGACGAAATGAACGGGACAGAGAACCCGAGTCAAGGTTCCCGACTGTAGGTCTTTATCGGAGTCTAGGTGAGAAGATGGGTACCGTCGGAACTGAAGGGTTTCTACGATTAGACCTAAGAGTAAGGAGAAAGAGTGGGACAGGAGGAGGAGGAGAGGGAAGAAGAAAAGGAGGAGTAGGAAGAAATGAAACTATCTGGACTCTTCTCAAGACTACAATAGTAATGTAGAAAAAAATAATTATAAAATTTTTTGTAAATAAAATGAATAAACCGACGTGGTCCAGAATCAACGCCCTAGAAACTAGAAGGAAAGTCGCACGTCCTAGAAAAAAAAAAAAAAATCAACGTAGTACACCCTAGATCAAGTTAGTCGACTCCGACATTGACCACGTCTAACTTGGGTCCGGAGGACGTAACCTTCTCGTCACAATCGGTGATCTGGTAGTCCCTTCAGGGGAGGTCTTTACAGTGTCCTCTGAGTCAGATAAGATGAATTATCAGTGGGAGTGATTCAGTTTTTGTAGGGGTTTGGGTAGAACCTTTTATCCTTCTAGTTTGGAATCGTTGTGCTAGTAAACTTCACGTAACCCGTGCGAGAGACTTAAAGTTATAGACAAAGTGGACTTCTCTCCAATGAATATTTATGACCGAGACACATCTAAAAGATAATATCAATGTAAGTAAACCATCGTGAAGAGACGAAACTCCCAGGAGTAGGTGAAAAAAAAAAAATTCTAAAAAACCTACACTTGGTAAAAAATTCAGAAATAATACAAACAATGTTGTAATGAAGACAAAAATACAAAAACAAGAACAAAAAAAACCGTACACCCAAGAATCGAGGGGGTGATCCCTACTTTCGGTGTGGGGGACGTAACCTTCTGTTTCAGAGTTGGTGACCTACCGGTTCCTTCAGGGTTCACCAACCCGAGAATTTCTTTTACAACTTTCTTTCGATAAATTTTACATTTTTTTTTTTTTTTTTAGTGGGTAACAGAAACTTACCCGAGGAATTTTTCTTATACTTAATTACGGACCAACCTCCCATATTATGGTCCCTTCGTTCTCAGTCCCTTCTTCATTTCACTCCGACTTTTCCTCCCTCTGGTTTAAATTCCACCTGATAACGGTTTCAACCAGGTCGAAACGTTCTTACGAGTCGACCAACGAATTAGGTTACCCGTGACTTCACTGGAACCACGACGTGTCCCGAGGCGGTGACTACGACAAGTACGGCGTTTCGGTTCATAGGTCCACTCCCACCCCTCCCATGACCACCCTACTTGCCTGGACCCAAAAGGTGTCAGGCTGGTAAATGTTTTAATACATAAATCATCCTAAGAAGGATAGGGTAAAGGTGAGGGTCCATTGATGACAACTGTCAAACTGAGTACAAGAAAGACTAAAAAGAGGACTCTTGTACGTATATATACATATATATTTTGTGTATAAATAAAAAATACCTTCGCACTGTTTGTATAATTATATGTTAAACGAAAAAAGTGAAGTATAATGGGACATTAGTAGAAATGTCGAGGTCGTATATATGTATATAGAACAAGAAAAAAGAAAAAATTATCTATTAGGGACGGAGTAAGAAAGTTTACTAACATATCAAGAGACAAAATACTTACATGACATTAAATGGTCTAATAAAGAAGGGAACTATCTGTAAGTACGGTAAAGGACGAAATCCGATAAAATTTGTTGGAACGACGCATTCAACTAAAAACCAAGAAAGTAAAAATGCCCTTCACTCACCGGTTTTATACAATGTAGGAACAGACGGGTCGTGGAGGCAAGGACGCATAATTACTGCGTCATTCCGACGTCGAGTGGGTGACGTCGGTCTGTCGGAGTCCGACAACCACAAGACCCCCGACCCAGGTGCCCCCACCCAACACTTAACCCCGAAACCAACCCACCAAGACCCCTCTCATATTCCTAGACCCTTAAACGAGATCTCACCCACGATCGTCTTTCGTCCCTACTAACACCCTAGCTCCGAGAATTATTTAGAGTAGATATATTGACCACGTCTTCGTCGACAGTGAGTATAAGCGGTCCTCTCCCAACCTAGACCGTAAGACACCGAACCTGGTATAAGTACAAAATAGAACAAGGTGGTAGCAGGGTCTCACCAGAGCCGACTAAGAGAACAAGACACTTTAACAACAGAGTCACCCTCTCGTCGTTCCGGTCGACTACGGTCCAGTCGTCCACCCACCGGTCGTGACGAGGGAGAAACAGTTTCGGCACTCCCGACAAACCATAAGTTTTACCTTCATCTATCGACGTGAGTCAGCGAGTCAACGAGTCAGTATAGGTTGAAAAACGCTGGGATACCTGACATCGGACGGTCCGAGGAGACAGGTACTCTAAAGGGTCCGTTCTTATGACCTCACCCAACGGTAAAGGAAGAGGTCCCCTAGAAGAACTGGGTCCGTAACTTGGGTGGAGAGAACATAGAGGACGTAACCGTCCGTCTAAGAAATGGTGATCGCGGTGGACCCTTCGGGGTCTTCATCCTAGATCCCTTTTTGTTTTGACCTGGGACTGGTTGAAACCTTGGACTGGCGAATCGGAGTTTCCGTGGTGCAGAGGACTGACAGGAAACTTGGACTTGGACCGACAAAGACCTGGTGTGGAACCTGTCGACTTTTGACAAGGAACAAAATTTGTATGAAAATTATAAATAAAAATAAATAAACCAACGTGACCTAGAATCAGTACCATACGTTCTAACAGTTAGAAGCAACGCCATACACTTCAACATCAACACCGTACATCCTAGATCAAGGGACTGGTCCCTAACTTAGACCCGGGGACGTAATCCTCGTGTCTGATAATCGGTGACCTGGTGGTCCCTTCAGGGGGAACGAACAAAATTTATCAAGTAACTCTATATCAAGTATACGGTATTTCAGGTGTGTAAATTTCCCATGTCAAGCCACTGCAATCATACAAGTGTCTACACACGTGGGCAGTGATGATAGATCAGGGTTCAGAAAAAACAAAAAAAAAAAAAAACCGACATGGGGTACAGAATGTCCTAGAATTCAAGAGGTTGGTCTTTAGTTTAGACCCGAGCCCGTCTCTTTCGTGACTCAGGAGTAGTGACCTGAAGGTCCCTTAAGGGTCTTATAAAAGTAACGAGGTTAGTCTTCGGGTATGGTCCACTCTTTCCTCACCCACTCCCTATTTGACTCTCTAACCCTAACCATATGTGTGTGAGCAACAAATCAGTGATTCAGGACAGACTGAGACACACTGGGGTACCTGACGTTGGGCGAGGAGACAGGAGGTAATAGAGGGTCTCAAACGAGTCTAAGTACGAGTGACTCAGTTACTAGGATAGATTGGTAGAGTAGGAGATGACGGGAGAAGAAAACGAAAGTTAGAAAGAGTCGTAGTCCTAGAAAAGGTTACTCAACCGAGAAATGTACCCACCGGTTTCATAACCTCGAAGTTGAAGTCGTAGACAGGAACATTACTTATAAGTCCCAACTAAAGGAAACCCTAACTGACCAGTATATGTGTGATGATATATATTTTCTCTATTAATCCCCCTAAACGGGCCGTTAGGTTACCAATTCTGAGGTGTGAAGGTTAAGACCCCCGTGTCCAAGCTAAAGATCTACCCCTTGATTCTAGGGTGTACGACACCCCACGAAGTTTTCTTTTTTTTATCCGTTCAATATTCCTGGATCATATTTCGTGTCCCTTGAGATGAGTCAGGAGACATTACTGAATGTACTCTTTCTTAGATTTTTTCTCTCCAATATACATATTGACCAAGTGAAACGACAAGTCTTCTTTGATGTGTTCCGTTTAGTTGATACGAGTTTTTTTGTTTTTGTTTTTTGGTTCGGGGTAATCGTCAGTGAGGGGCAAAGGAGGGATGAAGCTGATATCGGACTCCTTTCGTGATTAATGAGAGAAAAATACCTGAACGGACAAATCCTGTAAAATAAATTCATCTTAGTATGTCACGTATTGGGAAATCCCTGACTGAAGAAACTGAATCAAATTACAGAAGTTCCAGGTGGAACATCGAACTTAGTCATGAGATAAGGAAAATTACCGACTTATCATCAGACAGTATCACTATCTGGTGCAAAAGAAATAAGTAAATAGGTAGTCACTTGAAAGCCCATTTAACCTGAAAGGGATAATAAACGAACACCATTTTCATCATGAAAGGAAGACCTTCGAGTCCACGGATTCAATAGGTGACGACACATTGTCCAACAGGGGTTTGCTTCGCCGAATCTTGTTGTTATTAGTAATAGAAAGTAGGAAAAACGTCTAAACCTTAAGACCTCGTCAAATCGACTCGTCAGGACTATGCCCTAGAGAGTCCTCTGACGTCAGTTCTATAGTCGTCCCCGATGTAGTAATAGACTTCCGAACTGACCCCGACCTCCTCGGTGAAGGTTCTACCACGGGAGTACATCGATAGTTATTCTCCGGACTCAAAGAGAGGGACACCCTGACAGAAGGTCTCGACGAACTCATAGGAATACTGTACCATAGACCGAAGGGAGTCTCTTCACAGTTCTCTTGTGACTTCGTTGTTAAGGAAAATACTGGATCGAAGTCTTCAGTATCTGTCAGTAGAGACGGTGTACGAAAATCTCCAGTCAGTGATTCAAGACGGAGAGTAAGGTCCCCTCCCGTTAATCCGACGTTTTTAAAAAAAAAAAAAACCGAGGACATCTTATACCCTTAGTTTGGGTACGGGGGACGTCACCTTCGTACCTCGGGGTTGGTGGCCTGGTGGCCCCTTAAGGGATCTAAGGTGGAAAATTTCCATCCTTCTAGTGTCTTGAGGACCTATATAAAACTTTGGTAGTGTTATCCGTTACTATCTCGACTCCTCGGTTTCTTCTAACACTCTGTTTCCGTATCTAATAGTTGTCGTCTTTCTATAATTAGGTAAATCCTGATCTCTTTCCTTCCCTCCTTCATCCTGATAGTCTCGGGTCCTCGGTCCTGGTAGGTCATCTTTGACCCGAAAGTCTCCTAGACGTCGGAGCTTGTACGTCAGTGACCGTCTCTACGAAGGGTTTCGTCGTTCCCTCTGTTTACGAGACCGAAGAAGGAAGGAGTCGGGAGGTTAGAAAACGGTCACGGACGCTGACCGACTTCGATGGTCCTTCGTCTCACTTTCCCTCGGACCCTTTGTCTAAAGGAACACTATGTTTCCACTCGTCTCTCCCGGTCCTACCCACACGTTACTTCCAGGATCGTGCCGTAGAGGGTCCTGCCGAATAAACTAATCGACCACTGTAATACCAATTTGAACAGAACTTAAAAGTAAAAATATAGTTATAACAAGAAGTATTTCATTGTAAATTTTTGACTTTTACTTTTTTTCTTTTCTTTTTACTTTCTTTTAAGAGAGTAGAGGAAATGAGAAGAGATGAAAAACTCTCTCTTGAAGGCACCCTGGTCTTCCCTTCCCCTTACAATTATGGGTTTGTCGTCTTTCGACTAGATCGGAAAGACCCCTTCGTCGGAAACAATAAGGGAAATTTTGGACAGTCGTAGGCTCTTGACTGATACGTTGACTACGTTTACGGAACAGTCACAGATGGGATCAAAGGACCAAAGACGGTGTTGTTCGAAGACTAAGGGTCTTTTTTAGTAACTAGAACAGGAGAGATCCATATATGGGTTCTCTTGACTTTTTAGATATAGGTAGTTCTTATACATGCCTTTACAAGTATCGTTGTAAGGATTATTATCGGGGTTTCATCTTTGTTGGGTTTCAGGTAGTCACCCACTAACCGATTTGTTTTACACCAGTCCCCCTTACCCCTTACCCTATACTGACGATTACCCAGTCCTAAAGAAAATCCCCACTACCAACTTGTTGAGACACCCACTGTTCAGGACTATTGAACATCAAGAAACTTAATTAAACAAAAGTTTAGGACTTTATAACAACTTTCTATGGACTACTGGTTAATACGTACGCACGTACCCACGACTCAACGAAGTCAAAACAGACTGAGAAACGTTGGAGTACCTGACATCGGGCGGTCCGAGGAGACAGGTACCCTTAGAGATTCGTTCTTATGACCTCACACAACGGTACGGGAGGAGGTCCTCTAGAAGGACTGGGTCCCTAGTTTGAAAATAGAGAATGTAGAGGACGTAACCGTCCGTCCAAGTAACCGTCTGCCCAAGAAGTACCGATCCCGGTGAACCCTTCGAACTCATCAATACTGTTCCTACGATTTTTATTTTTGGACCCGTTTCTTCTTTTATATGGTTCAAATATTTTTATATGGTCTAATATATCATAACACTAATCTCAATGAAAACAGAGAAAAGGTTAAAAATCTATCGTGACAATGAAAATATTATATTTTTAAATATCTACTGAAGACCACAGCAGAAACCGAACCGGGTGGTGGTACAAAAGTTTTTAACCTCAACTTACATAAATAAAATAAACGATGTGACTCAGAATCAACACAGTACATCCTAAGAGTGAACACAGTAAACCCTAGATTAAGAGACTGGCCCTTAACTTGGACACGGGACGTGTATCTTTCGTACCGCAGAATCGGTGACCTGGTGGTCCCTTCAGGGGACTTACATAAGTCTATGTCTTAGATACGAGGTTAAACGGTGTCAGGAAGGATGAGGAATAACGGAATTCGACCACGGTACAGAGTATATTTGACGGACTAGGGATTTCACTCAGGGAACTGAATATATTACTTTGAGGGTATTATATGTTAAGTGACACCAAGTCACTATACTATTTATAAGTGTAAAATTTAGGGACTGTTCACCCCAATCTTACAATAACTTAGTCAAACTTTTACTTTTAATCATAAATTACAGATCTATTTTTATCTTAACAAGAACAGTGAAAAGATGTCTCGACCCAACGAACCCTTCAGTTTTTCTACTATAAGTGGTCAAATTAAGTCAAATTATCCTTTGGAGACTACCATAATATTCGTTTTTCTCTGAATGATATCCCTTTAACAACAACAACAACAATAAATCAGCGATTCAGAAGCACAGACTGAGAAAACACTGGGGAACCTGACGTTCGGCGGTCCGAAGAGACAGGCACCCCAAAGGGTCCGTTCTTATGACCTCACCCATTCGGTAAAAGAAGAGGTCCCCTAGAAGGACTGGGTCCCTGACTTGGTCGCAGAGGACGTAACCATCCGTCTGCGAAATGGTGATTCTGTGGTCCCTTCGGGTGATATCCCGAAGGTTTACCTAACCACTTCGACCTTCTCGTCCGAGATCCGACTCGGAGGAAGGTCACTACCGACGGTCCTACTGTGACGTCTTGACTGGACGGTTCTCTTCGTCCCGGGAACGGTCAAACGTTCCACGTCTTAGTCCCCTGGTAATAATCTTGTGACGTCTACCACTGACGTCGGTACTTTCATTTTCTGCGAATGAGGAACCTTCTTTTCAATACTGGTTGGATCTATCATATAAGTTTTCGTCTCTGTAATGAAACGGCTGATTCCAGACAGATCAGTTCCGATACCAAAAAGGACACCAGTATGTCTTCTGAGAACTCTCAGGGAACCTGACGTTCTTCTAGGTTGGTCAGGTAAGACTTCCTCTAGTTGGGACCCTAAAGAAACCTTCCTTACTACGATTTCGACTTCGAGGTCATGAAACCGGTGAAGTACACTTCTCAGCTGAGTAACCTTTTCTGAGACTACGACCCTCCCTAACCCCCGTCCTCCTCTTCCCCTGCTGGCTCCTACTCTACCGACCTTCCGTAGTGCCTGAGCTACCTGCACTCAGACTCACTTGAGGCCCTCAACCACTACCTGTCCCTCCGGACCGCACAACGCTAAGTACCCCAGCGTTTCTCAGCCCGTGCTAACTCACTGACTTGACTTGACTTGACTCAAGTTATTGTATGGTAGTATCGGTCCTTTGAAGGTAGTAGTGGGATTAACATGAATAAAGAACTGTGGACGGGTCCTTTGACCTATAACCCGGTAATGACGGGGGATAACGGACAATCAGAAACTTCTTTATTAAGGGGTTTTGTACGTGTCGGGTACCGTAGTAGACTAAAAGTACTATTGAAATGATCTATTCGTTTCTCACACCACAGTATAAAAAATGTCTATCCCTTTAATTCCAAGTCTCTCCATTACCTTGTATTTATTCCAGTGTGTCGATACACGTTTCGACCTCATTGTTGGGTCTAGAGGAGTACGAGTCCGGTCAAGTCACTTGAACTGTACAGTTGATGGTACAGTACCCACTCCAAAAAAAACACCCCGAAGGGACCACCGAGTCTCCCATTTCACAGACGGACGTTACGTCCTCTGGACCCAAGCTACGGACCCAGTCCTTCTGGGGGACCTCTTCCTTTACCGTGCGGTGAGGTCATGAGAACGGACCTTTTAGGGTACCTATCTCTTCGGACCATCTGATGTCAGGTACCCTAGCGTTTCTCAGTCTGTGCCGACTCACTGAAGTGAAAGAAATACCATCCCGGATTCTCATGTCGTGTGTTCGCGTCCATACGTTTTTGATCACGGAGCCCTCACTGACCATTTATTTCCTGACATTGAGGTTCGTGTCTCCTTCCCCGATCATAACGCGTTCCCCCTTCAGATCTCGACTGTAAACTCAACCCAAAACTCCCTACACATCCTCATGGAGTCCTCCGTTTCCCACCCCTTTTTTAACAGAATCATCGACCGTTATAAATTCCCCCACGTCCCACAGTCGTTCTGAAAACCCCTCCACTCTCTGAAGAATAAAACCTCCTACATCGGTTCCCTTTCAAAAAAAACACACGTACACCAACATTATATCTGTATGTCATTTCGTTTTTTATACCTCGCGATGAGTTCCTATGTCGAACTCGATAATTTTTTCGTATACATTTGTGAGCACATGGGTAGCAAATCACTGCTATGCTATTTTGTAAAGGTTGTAGAAGGACCTCACTCAACGGTAAGGGAAGAGGTCTCCTAGAAGGACTGGGTTCCTAGTTTGGACCCAGAGAGCGTAATACCCGCCCCAGAAATGGTAGACTCGGTGATCCCTTCGGAAAATGTAATTGTAGATGGGTAGTAAATCACTGCTATACTATATTGTAAAGGTTGTAGCGCATTCAAAGGGAGCACGGGGAAGGGTTAGATATGCGTGGGCGCAGAAAGGGGGCAGCCAAAAAAAACAAAACAAAACAAAAAAACTCACTGTCCTTCAATTGTATTTTCAAGTTTCGGAAACCGAAGTTGGGGTAGAGGAATATGAGGATAACGACGGAGGTTTAGAAAGCGATAGAAATACCTATTAGGATTCTCGCAGAGCGTGCTCCGTCTCCTCCAAAGAACTATGATGGCGAAAGATCATACCGGGTACCTTTAAATCCGTCATGTACTTACCTTGATCACTGCCTCTGCTACCAAAGACCAGGAAGACTCGGTGGCAGGTCCGAGCTCTGCGCGCCTCGTAAGAACAGGGAGCCGCCGGCGGCACGCAGGCAATGCACCGTCTATGCCCGCGGTCGGTTAGGCGCCGCGGGCGTAGTCGGGGGAGCCCGCCGCGTCGGCCTTCCCCGCCTCGACTCCGCCGCCGCCGACTTTTCCGTCGCCACCGCCGTCGCTGCTTCCGCCGAGGCCTCCGGCGTCAGGGCCAGGACCGAAGCGGGGGTCGGGGTGGTACCACTGCGAGCGACTCGACGACCACGAGGACCGGCGGGAGGACCGGTGCCGGAGCCCGATGAAGCAGTCGTAACTGCGCGTACGTCTCCTCACGAAGAAGCTCGCCCAGTGGAGCCCGTGGTTCTACCCGGAGTAGAAGCTCCACCGCCTCCCTCCGAAGGACCTGTAGCTGCACCTCCACGCCCGCGCGACGGGCTTCGCCCCCGGGCGCCGGCGAGCCCCCAACCGCCGCGGGCCCCGGGCGCACCCCGGTCGCACCTCTCGCCCTGGGCCTCCGGCGACAGGCTAAGGTCCCTCCCCGGACCCGGCGGTGGGCCGCTGGGGGATTGCCGGGAAAGGGAGCGTGGGCGGGCCAAAGGCTCGAGGCGAGCCCTCTGCCTTGGCAACGAACCGACGAAACCTAAGAGTCGAACTTGCCGACCAAGGGAAACCTTGGGGAGCGGCTCGAAACAGATGGTCCGCGGCGCACAGTAGAGACCCGGGTCCTCCGCGATGTGCCAGAACAAATCGACTACCGTCCAGAGCTAGGCCCGTCGTCGACGAAGGGAAGGATCGCGCTTAATTTCAACCCTGCACCGTACCTTTGAAGACTTTTTCATTTAGCCTTCGACAACTCCTTACGATCCATCTGCAAGCGCAACACAAACGGAAATAAAAAGCATCTTTGCTGGGCTCAATTGGGCAAGAATGCGTCTGGAAGCCTATGGAGCCAATCAGTAGAGACTAATTCTCTCACCTCAACCCAATACGCAAAATCTTCACTAACGTCACTTCATAGACACCTCTTTTGCCTTTTAGCAAAATTCTTTGGTCGTCAGGGATTTAAAACAGCATATAGTAAAAGAAATTTGGTTTTCTTACTGAGCGGAGATTGAAAAAATTCCTTTGGTCTACCTTACTTATAAATTTGGATGCCCAATCGTACTAATTAACACAGGTACCCAAAAGGGTAGATTGTCAATTGCAGTCGTCTCAACCCGTATTTAATGTGTTTTGTTCACTTCAAGTCTTTATTCCCCTATTACCTCCATTATTGACAATTTTAGTCGATTCGAGAATTCTCTAGTCGAGAAAGTTAGACGTCCACCGTGCCCGAAGTATTCTCCTTGATGAACTCGTTCCAGATTGTTGACTAAACCTCGTGTGACCCTACTCTTGTACCCAGAGACTTAAAGGTCAAAAGATCAGAAAAAGGAATTCAGGAGTCCGTATATTCTATTTCGTCTAAGGAAATGGTCATCCGTCATTAGTCAGTCCTTTTGGAGTTACACATCCGAACGAGTTTCAAGAATCAAAATTTTCTCTAAAGAAAAAACAACAAAACTATAATTATCGATGTATAAACAGACAACCACCATAACCCGGTGAACTTCTGTTCACATACCACACCATAGACAAAGACTAACCAAATGACTCAACCTTTTAATTCTGTTTACATCAGTCTCAACTTTCCATAAGTCTCTCGGAACAAAGAATTTACCCTCTTGACATCGGGTTTCTCTAATGACAGTGATAGACTTCACCTAGCTTCAAGTCCAATGTAAAAGGATCACTTACGAACTGACAGTTATCTGTAGTGAATTACTAAAATAAAAATTTTAATAAAAAATTACTTCATATCAACGAAATGTTACAACACAATCAAAGAGGACATTTCGTTTCACTTAGTCGATATCCATATGTACATAGGGGAAAAAACCTAAAGGAAGGGAAAATCCAGTGGTATCTCATAACTCGTCTCAAGGAACATGTTATCCAAGAGTAATCCAATAGACAAAATATGTGTCATAGTCATCATATAGACGTAGTTAGGGTTAGAGGGTCACATAAGGGAGGAGTAAATACTAAAACTTAGAAAACTCAATGGAGTACTTAAAAAGAAGACGGAGGTCTAATGTCCTGGACTATTATTTCCTTAAATATTTCCTCTGGCCCTCAGGTCGCCCTTTATGTGTAAACGACGAGTGTACCTACCTTGTATATTCAAAACAAAATCGTTATCCTACAGATGGTACTGAGGTTTCTATCACTACAAGTGGTAACTATAGCCCCTTCGGGGGTTTCCTGTTCTGTACCTTTGTCTTCCAATCTACTTGTAAGACTTCTGAATATAAGGAAAGAGTCTCAATTATAATCAGGACATGCAAAAGAGGTAGACTTACATCATAAATAAAAACTACCGAATAAAATCCAAGTGACTGACAGAAATGTTGGTCTTTGGAAAACACTTTATATGAAAAATAAATAGGTCTAGAAGAGTAATCGTTTTTCTTTAATAACCTCCAAGTACAAATATAAAATCAAGAAAGGTCAACGGTAAAGACCGTCGTCCATCCAATATACATAGGATCCAACAAACAAGACAATTAAACGGATGCGACCATATACGTAGAAATCAACGAGTAAACATATTTACTGATGAAATCGATTTGAACAACAAAAACATACACACACAAATATAGAATGTGAGAAGAAGTCCACCACCTCTATGGACCCTACCATACACCTAATAAAAGACTGTCAGAAAGACGCATAAAAACACCGGATGACAGATTAAAGACGAAAGGAAAGATTGGAGTCAGACAATCGTACTGTCACAAAAAAGAGGATCAAAATTTTTTGGGATGTTGATTAAATCTCAAAATCGCACTAACAAAAAAACACCAAAAACAAAACAATGTGTGCTCTATCTCCATCCATACACTTTGAACTAATCTGCACTTTACGTCAAGATCCTCGGTGCAGATGGGATCTATTCCACTGTTTTCGAAACAGTCTGTATACAACGTCCACCTAATTAAAAATAACGAGTCGAATTGTCGTCACTCGGGATTCAACTAAGAAGACCTATTTAACAAATGGTCCTCGGACATGTATTCCTAAAAAACCGACCTCTGGCTCCACCCCACCCGGCCCCCCGGTACCATATAAAGTCCTGAAAACCTTTGATCATCAAATAAAGTATCATAATTACACTATATTAAACGGGATCTATCACTCGGAAAGTACGTAACCTCTTCCTTTGCCGTTGGGTAAGGTCAAAAGAACGGACCTCTTAGGGGCCCTGCCCCCTCGGACCACCCGACGGCAGATACCCCAGTGTGTCTCAGCCTGTGTTGACTTCACTGAATCGTCGTCGTCGTCGTCTATCACTCGTGAAGTATCTCATAAATGTATTCATTCCACTTGAGAAATCCGAAACTTTAGATATCTTAAATTTCTTAGTATGATGAGTCTTTAAAGACACGAACGAAAAGTTCCGGTAAACGTCAAGTCGTGAACCGATTAAGAGTTCCTTTTAATCAAAACTCCCCGAAACTGAAACAAGTAAAAGACCTTTTGTCAGGAAAGATTTGTCAACCGATAAATTTACAACCGACCACTCACACTTATAAAAGGAATTTATTAGGAAATTGTACTACAAATTGTCAGATCGAAAACGAACAAGTATAACCACTTACTGTCGATATTTTAATTCGAAAGGAGATTTCGTCACCAAGAGTCCTACAGAAAACGAGGGGTCCCATGTGAACTGTTATAGATCTTTGTAAAAAATAAAAGGACTTATCCAACCACCGACATGTGACGTAGCCTGTGGAAGGGTGGTGTTTCTTAATACACCAGATTTTACAGGTGTTACGAAGAGGACTCTTTGAGACGAAATTTCCAAGGTGGATCACGTACCCGAAGACTCTACTTCGACCACTCTCTAATAAACACTAAGGTCGGGTCGACGAAATTTTACCATCTCCGAGAACCGCAGAGTATTTTTTAAATCCTAATAAACACCGTTAAACCTTAAGATCTACTCCGACCCAAAACCCGTTATCACTTCTCTGGGGAGACTACCGTCAGAAGGGAACACCACATAAAAAAAGGATGGACAAACATGTAACGGTATTATGTCGTAATGGATATTCGTATGTGAATTTAAGAAGTCTTGACAATCAAATGGAACGATTTCTCCTACGGACCAAGATCTGGAACTCGTCGACTCTTGAACATAAAAGTGAACGTCACAGACGATATAAAGGGTGACATCACTTTACTAACGAAACTGATATCATGATCTTACAACTTAACCATGTCTAAAAGGGATCTTGTAGAAGTACACAAAGAGACGAATCGGAGTATTTCTAATTTTCAGTCGAAAATATGAAAAGGATTTAATTGTAATCTCAATGTACTAAAAGTTCTCATCTAAAAATAAATCAAATTTATAACAATAAACATCCTAATAATGATCCCACAATAATAATGCCAAAACAAATTAAACATAAAACACGGGGAGGAGGTAGAAAAAAAATTAGAGGGGATACCAACCGTCACTCAGACCACTTGATGTGAATCGTTAAAGAATCTTCTGTAAAGAATCCCGACACAAGGAAATCAATCATTTACAACATATCGTAAAAAGGATGAGACTTTCTCCAAAGAGATGACCCTTGCTTGAAAATTTTTTAAGAACCCCCTAATTTAACAGTAGTCACCAGGTTTTACTACAGACTCAGTAAAGACCTTTTACCGACGAAAACATACGGAAGAGACCTCCTCCACAAAAAAAAAGGGGACCAAAATTCTTAAAAAGTTTTTCTCTAACGGTCTATACAAGATTAGGTAAAAGTTTAGGAAAACATCGAGTGGTCTTGTTCGATCTTCTTTACTAATTACTCGAACGTCACCGCTACTGTCGACACTTCGTACTTGTCCTTATGTACCTTCAAGCTCTCTCTTATGTGTCTCGTTCATTCAATTACGAAAACTGAAACGTCGTCATAGACTCCCGGTACTTAACCACTGGACACAATAGGTTCTCGACCTAACACAAAAGGAGTAAACCTTTAAAACCTGTGTATTTGTATGATTCCCCAACTGAAAATTTTTTCGTGGATACGTTTCTATAAACTCATATATGTAAACAAACATCTCGAAACATAATCTGATTAAATAATAATAAATAATAATCTGATTAAATAAGATTTGGTTTGGTACGACAAATCTAAGTCGTGATCGAAAATACTCAAAATTTTTTACACACCAGTCGATCCCTCATTCGATTACCAAAAGTATTTCGTCTTTCCTTTTTGTATTTTACCTGTAACACAACCAAAATTTAGGCTATAGACTTTAAAAACAATAGTAATTAATGTACGACTCCGAATCAACAAAAAGATTTTAGACCCCATACCAAATTAAGTTTATTTTTCGTAATTTTGTACTTATCTCCATAAGTGGTCCATTTCTAGTCAAACCGAGGGTTCAAACGTTTGCTTCGACACTCACACAAACAGAAGTCTTTGTAACTATTAACCTTAGGGTGAGATCCAACGTTTCGGACAAAATTGGGAATCATATCGTGATTAATACTAGGAAAACGTAAATTTTAATTTCTCCATGGTATAACTAGGTGTCTAGTCTACTAGTATAAAATCTGAGTCCAGGTGTGGACAGGTCGTAGAAGCAGGAAGTCCAGTGGGAACCCCTACCCGGAGTGACCCGCGTTCGAGCAGACATTTACGTCTCACCGAATACAGGCTTCAGAAACAAAACTTCCACCCCATCCCTCACCTCTCTCCTCACTGAGTTTATCTACTCTTGTCCAACTTAAAGAGGTTCTACATCACAGACAAGAAGGGTGGGAGAACGGAGGTAAGAACGGTCACTACCTTTCCGTAGAAATCCTGGATCTCGGGTCTGAAGGGGAGAGGAACCCTCTTATTCCTCATCTGCACTGCCTGACCTGCCCACGGAGACAAGAATCGAAAAACCCCACCTGACCCCGTACTCTACCTGACTCCGAATATACGTCGGTGAGAACGGAGAAGGTGGAGAAAGGAAGAGGACCGGACACGAGAATTAGAAGAGTGGAAGATCCTAGGGATGGAGGAGAGGTAGTGGACAACCAATAAAAAGAGGGTCCTCCCCCGGTCGGGTAAGACACTACTCTTCCCGAGTCTTGAAAGTGACGAAACATCGAGTCGATCGTATCGTCGGTCTCTTCCGGGGGTAGAAGACCACAGACTTCCGTAGGTTGGAAAAAGAGAGTAGGAATTAACCTCACCTCTATGAGGACTTAAACAAAGTGTTTGTTTTATCTTAAAATCTGTAAGTCAGATTAAAATATTTAGGTTATCAAGGGTGTTACGACAAACAAAAAACATATAGAAGGATATTGTGAGTGAGGAGTCTCTACCGATATGACTCTAAAAAAATTTTTGATGTCACAACATTATCATGACAAAAATCTAGTCCGATTGCACACTGGCTCGAAGGGACCACTGAATCACCATTTCTCAGGAGGACGGTTACGCCTTCTGAACCCAAGTCAGAGACCTAGCCCTTCCAGGGGACCTCTTTCTCTACCGTTGGATGCGGTCATAAGAACGGGCCCTTTAGAGTACCTGTCTTCTCGGACCACCCGATCTCAGGTACCCCAGCGATTTCTTTGTCTGTGTTGAATCACTGATTTGTTGTTGTTGTCTATACACTTGCTGTACTCTTGTCGTAGAATGCATGTGTATAAAAGAGGCTACTAACGAAAGGACAATATACGAAGTCACACAAGATAAATTCAAATTTCTACGTAAAAAGACAATAACTTCCCTCTCTATTTATGAACAAAAACATACCAATTCTACGATCAGTAATTCAATACGATCTTTACCTAATATCAAACGAAGACGACGACGACGATTCAGCGAAGTCAGCACAGGCTGAGACACACTGTGGTCTCTGCCGTCGGGTGGTCCGAGAGGGTAGGGACCCTAAGAGGTCCGTTCCTGTGACCTCACCCAACGGTAAAGAAGAGGTTACACATTTTCACTTCAACGAGTCAGCACAGGCTGAGAAGTGCTGGGGTACCTGACGTCGGATGGTCCGAGGAGGTAGGTACCCTAAAAGGTCCGTTCTCATGACCTCACCCAACGGTGACGGAAGAGACATATTTCAAACGTCTTCATTTAAAGTACGGTACCTTACTTGTAATTTTAAAGTCACAACCACCAAAAATCTTAAGATCAATTACCAAAACCCGTAAACAGATAAGAATGAGACCCCCTTTTTTCAGTAAAAGAAAGGAACTCATTCATATTGAATAGAAAGACCTCAGTAAATTAACGAAAAGTGAAGAAAAACACACTAGTAGTCAGGTCGTCAATGACGTTAAGATCAAAGAGAAAAATATTTACTATGTATATGTAGATTTTTATACGGTCAATGAATAAGTAGAGAGAATGACTCAACGATTAATATTAACAAAAATCACAACCGGTAAACGTCTTTTTACTCTTTGATGGGTCATCAAAAATTTGTAATTCCTGAAACTAGTCCTCGAACTTTCTTAAAGTGTATTTAACTCACGATATTTAATTATATCGGTATGATGAGGAAACTAGTTAAAGAATCGAATTTTTACCCCATTTAGGACATTGATCAAATTCAAACAGACCATTGTCGACAGTCGTAACCAGACACTCTGACTCTTTTGAAAGCTAGATCTTGGTTGCGGTTTATGTATCACCCACGAGTTATTTATGACTTATTTACAAATTTCTTTTCCGTGAAACTTTGTAAAATTGAATCATCCATCACGAAGAACCCATTGAATAGAACTTTCTTATTCCAACTTAAAAGACTAAGTCGTTTTTCCTAAGATTACAATCCCTGAAATATGCACAATCTCTTTCTTCCAACCTAACCCAAAATTGAGATCTTACACTGGAACCCGTTCAGTAAAGAAGAGACAAGAGCACGTATTCGTCTCACCTAAACTGACGAGGTAATTAGAAATTTCAGAGTAAATTTACATTTTGAGACGAAAATTCACACAAATTCACGAACCCCTGTTTTCTGTTTCCATAAGACTTATGACACTTACAACACACTTCATAATTGATAGTGCACTTCAATTCTGATCCCCCATTAAAACCTACAGACACGACAAAGAAAAGAGAACAAACAAAACCACCAATTTAAAACAAACAAACAGGAGTTGTCAGTTACTGTTGTGTTTGTCGTCTCACCAGGAAACCAGGAAGAAACTTCGAGAACAAGATCAACGGTACTGTAACCCTGTCTAGATGATGGACTTCTCTAAGAAGCTTCAGGCCTCTCAACAAATTTTCGGAAAAGGGGTATTAGGGTTTAAGTATTAAGTGACAAATGGTTTGTAGAACCAGTATTATTACAGTAATCAAAGATACAAAAATAAAAGACTTGACATAGAAGTGTCGAATACAAAGAAACACTAATTACTATAACCCCCTTTTGTGAAGAAAATCCTTTCGATATCACTTTTAAACTGTAAATTAACCGTATTTAAGTATAAACTTAAGACGGAGGTAATATGTCCGGGAGGGTTTTGAGTTTGTGACATTCGGCTTATATCTACATCTCAGGAATCAAAAGAAAGAAAAATAAAAGTAATATTTTATGTCAAACAAGTCCTATCATGAAATGATTTTACTGAGATAAGAACCCTAGGGAATACGACGTCAAGTTCAGTAATCTTTCTAAGTAAAACAACTCTTTGTTGTTAGACTTAGAACTGTAAAAGATAGGTCGAACCACCATCTCGAGATACTGATCTCATACACTGGTCCAACCATGAAAGTTTGAAACAGATAGCACAAAAACGAAATTTCTATTCTGAATTTGGTTGTTGGAAATGGGTGGGGAGGTTTCAAAGTGAAACTTGGAATCTTGAGTTAGTGGAGGTGAATCTTAACAACTGTGTTCGTCGAGTATTGGTAAAAAACCAAAGACGGATTGGAACATTCTTCAGACAATTACGGTCAAGAGACCCACAAAGTCGTCTGTCATCGAGAAAAAGAAAGATACGACCGCGTAGGTGGAAGAGATGAGAACCGTACATCCTCCGTACGTAAGTACATTAACCTTTTTAGACCTAAAGACTACGGTTTCCCAATTTCGGAGAACCTAAAGAAACGTCACTATATGTCGGTGATAAAATAAAAACTAGTCACCGTAAAACCGGTGACAAATTAATCCCATGACTTGTAGTAACAGTCATGATCCCAAAAACAAAAAGAACCCAGAAAGAAAAAACCGTGTACACTTAAAACAAAACATATCTTGCTTTGTTGAAAGAAAACCAGAGACTACTACCCAAATTTTTAGTTCCTCGTAGACCAAAATAACACCCCTACTAGGTCCTAATACAACACTGACTATGTATAACCAATGAACATGTAAAAAAAAAAACCTATAAACGTTCCCCTTTTGATGTTCATTGCTCAAAACATATTAATTTAAACAATGTCCAAAAGTACAAGTCCCATTTGTTAAAAAGTCGGAACCCACTTTTATGAACGTTGTCAAATTCCACTGACTCACAATGGAATCCTGTTGACAACGTACGGTTAAACACACGCACACACACACGTTTGTGAAGTTTTAACTCAATTTTCTACATTTAAATTTTGACCAACATATAGACTAGACGGGGTGTAAGTCATTTATTTGTCAAGAAAAATTTTTGTCGGAACCATAAGACACAAAATATATAAATACTAATTAAGTGTAAACAATTTATGGTCGAAAGATTAGTTTCGACTTTACTCTGTACAGTACCAAAGGGCCATTACTACGGACAATATTTGTAGACAATGAAAAATACAGACATTTGAACTATTATCATTTGTCCTTAGGTTAAAATCCCAAGGGACACAGCAAAGAAACTACCCAGTCATAATTGTAGACTTCATAAAAAAAGAAACCTTGTTTTCAAATAAAATTGAGTCGGTGGACCAAATACCATCAACCGTCATTTAAATTTTCCCTAATTTACAAAGTGGGTCCGGAGAGTCTACTCATTGACTACACTGGTCTTAGATCTAGGGACGGAACTCCTTGGCAAGGAGAAGGAGACGACGTGATTCCCGGACGACCATTATTTCCGTGCCAAAGAGGTCGTGCCATTACAGGACGCGGGTACGATTCACGAAATCCACCAGACAGAGTAAATAAGGAGTTTTGTAGGGTAATGGAACCCATGATGATATTAAGAGTAATACCTTTATTTCAGAACCTTTCCTAGGGGTCTAGTCTTTTACTCATTCATCTGGGGGTTTACGTTTTCGTCGATACGACAAAGGGAGACAGAAACGAAAGTCTGGACCGACCTTTATCGACAGTTTCCGTAAAATTCCTACACTACTAGGGTAATTTCACTTTTACAACGGAGTCCGAAATCAGAGTGGATCAAAGTCTACTGACGTTAAATGTCAGACGACGATTCAGTGAAGTCAGCACAGGCTAGACACGCTGGGGTATCTACCGTCGGGTGGTCCGAGGGGGCAGGGACCCTAAGAGGTTCGTTCTTGTGACCGCACCCGACGGTAAAGGAAGAGGTTACATACTTTCACTTTTCACTTTCACTTCAGCGAGTCAGCACAGGTTGAGAATCACTGGGGTACCTGACGTCGGATGGTCCGAGGAGGCAGGTACCCTAAAAGGTCCGTTCTCATGACCTCACCCCATGGTAACGGAAGAGGTCGTTAAATGTCATAATGAGGGTAAATGAGTATGAAACCGGTGCAGTATACTTGTGAACTGAGTAACCTTTTCTTGAACTACGACCCTCCCTAACCCCCGTCCTCCTCTTCCCCTGCTGTCTCCTACTCTACCTACCTACCGTAGTGGCTCAACTACCTGTACTCAAACCCTTCTGAGGTCCTCAACCACTACCTGTCCCTCCGGACCGTACGACGTTAAGTGCCCCAGGGTTCCTCAGCCTGTGCTGACTCACTTGACTTGACTTTTATAGACCCACTGACACCACGATGGTCAACATCAGTGACTTTATTTTATCTCCTTTTAGGGGAAATAGGTTGAAAATCACCCCCTCTACTCGGATCAGTATTAATATACCGTATAATTATTACACAATACCCCTCTTCACTTTTTCCCGTTTGTCAAAATCACTACTACTTCCCTTCCGTAGTGACCACTGTAAAGTTTTCAGGAGTACCTACATCCTTCGTTCGGTTCGACTTCTATGCCCGAGTTCCGTATTATCAGAATTGGCTTTGTGTCAACACGGGTTGAGACGCTGGGGTACCTGACATTGGGTGGGTCCGAGGAGGTAGGTACCTTATAAGATCCGTTCTTTTGGTCTCACCCAACTGTAAAGGAGAAGGTCTCCTCGAAGGACTAGGTCCCTACCTTGGGTCCAGAGGGGGTAACACCCGTCTGAGAAATGACAGACTGGGTGGTCACTTCGGGTTTCCGCTCAAGAATTGGTGGTCTGGTGGCCCCTTCAGGGACTGACCTCACCCAACGGGACGGGAAGAGGTCCCCTAGAAGGGATAGGTACTATCTTGAGCCCAGAGGACGTGACGTCCGTCTATTGAAGTGACAAACTCGTTGATCCCTTCGGGTCGGTGACTGTTTCGGGTTGCGTATTATCGACCAGTCATTTTCAAGTTGTAAGTCTTTCGATTCTAGCACCGTAGACCAGGGTAGTGAAGTACCCTTTATCTACCCCTTTGTCACCTTTGTCACAGTCTGAAAGTAAAAACCCCCGAGGTTTTAGTGACGTCTACCACTAACGTCGGTACTTTAATTTTCTACGAATGAGGAACCTTCCTTTCAATACTGGTTGGATCTGTCGTATAACTTTTCGTTTCTGTAATGGAACGGTTGTTTCCAGGTAGATCAGTTCCGATGCCAAAAAGGTCATCAGTACATACCTACACTCTCAACCTGACACTTCTTTCGACTCGCGGTATCTTAACTACGAAAACTTGACACCACAACCTCTTCTGATAACTCTCAGGGAACCTGACGTTCCTCTAGGTTGGTCAGGCAAGATTTCCTCTAGTCAGGACCCACAAGAAACCTTGCTGACTACGACTTCGACTTTGAGGTCATGAAACCGGTGGAGTACGCTTCTCAACTGAGTAACCTTTTCTGAGACTGCGACCCTCCCTGCCCCCGTCCTCCTCTTCCCCTGCTGTCTCCTACTCTACCGACCTATCGTAGTGGCTGAGCTACCTGCAATCAAACTCACTTGGGGCTCTCAACCACCACCTGTCCCTCCGGACCGCACGACGCTAAGTACCCCAGCGTTTCTCAGCCTGTGCTGACTCTGACTTGACTTGACTTGTCGAAGGACTTAGTCAACATGTGCACGTACTTTGTTAGGTCATCACTTATGTCCTTATTCTATGTCACAAGAATAAATCCAGAGACTGGATTGAGGTACCTTCATTTAGTTATAAATAAAAGAGGGTCCGTCACCTAGGCGTGGTAGTCAGATAAAACGGATAGATCCCGAGGCCTTAACCCCATGTAAAGACAAGTGAGGGAGGCCTGGATGACAGGAAACCGGTCCTACGCCACAACACGACGGTAGACAGAGGCTGACCGCCCCTGGAGGCTGGCCGCCCCTGTCACACTCTCGGCCCCGTTTTAGGGAGGGCGGGTTTACGGACGAGCTACACCTTTCCGCGGGCCTCGGATCCGCCAACGTGACCTGCTTACCGTGATGAGGTCGGCCCAAGGGCGGCGGGCCAAAATAAGCGGTCTTCAGCCGAAGGGTGAGAGGAAGAGGTTTCCACGGAAAGGGCGGAAGGCCTAGAAACGCTTCCCTCACGCCAAAGGCCCGCCGGCCGAACCGCTGGCCTTCGCCTTCACGAGGGCCCTCCGCAGGCCCATCATCGAGCCACCGACTCGCGTGGTACCTCGTGCACTGCCTCCCAAGGACCCTCAGCGATGGCCACGGCGACGTAGGCGTCCACGACTCACAGAACGCCCTCGAGCCAAAAGGCATGTACTGCGGCCACGTCCATGAGCCGTATCCGGGACCCCCTCCTCCCGGGAGCCACGCTTCCCCCGTCCAACCCTTTCCCTTTGAGTCTCGACCCTGAAAAAACAGTACAGCAGAAAAACAAAGTGGCTGAACCCACTACGGATCGACCAATTACTAGCGGTCCGTCTCCGCCGTCCGCCGCCGCGAGGACGTGATCCCAAAAGTATTGTCGAGAGGAGGTAGGCGAGAATCCACGACCCTGAATTCACGGACCGAGCATAGGATGAGAATTTAAGCATAGAACGAAAATTCATGGACCAAGCATAGGACGGGAGACATCTAGACACTCTGGAACTCGTTTACTGAATTGGAGAGACTCGAAGTAAAGGCAAGGCACACTTTACTGCTTTTATCATAATGGATTCTTAACAACACTCCTAATGGATTCTGTTACAATGCCTGGAAGTCATTTACATCGGACAACAGAACAATACACCCGATTCACTTCACAGAACCAGGTCGAGTGAGTAAATAAGTTCGTCAAAGAGGTCCTGTTTGACACATAGTCCATGAGAAAATCTGAGCCCTAAAACGTCACAACCAGGGGTGAGTACCGGGAACGAAAAATTACGTCTTCTCTCTCTTCCCTCATTTCTTTATTCCATTAAAGTCGACCACTAGTCACAACACCTCCTCTGTCACTGTTCTTTCATGTCCCGTCTTCCATTCTATTCTCTTCCGGAGAACCTCCTCCACAGTAATTCGACTTTGGACTTACTCTTCCTCCGGTTCCCTACTGACCTCCGTCCTATAAGGTCGTTTCTCTTTACGGTCATGTTCACCTTACTCGAACCTCCTTGTCTTTCCGGAAACACCGACCCCGTAGTACTCATCGCATTCTCTACTCGTTTAGCTCCCGACTGGTACGTCCCAGAATGAACACCCCAGAACGTAAAATAAGACCTACATCACTCTTCGGCAGAATGTACCCTCCGACGTCCTTCTCTTCCCGGCACTGACGACACATCTCTCACCTGAAATCCCCTCATTCTCTTCGTCGCTCCGGTAGGTGATCCTCCGGCAACAGTTCAATCGCCACTACCACCGAACGTTATCTCTCCTCCAACACCTATAACTCCTCAGCGAAAACTCTATCGAAAGCCCAACGACTCCCTGGTCTACACCCCCAGTCCTTTCTCCATAGATCTCCCTGGGACTCCAAAAACAGAAATCACTGACCAACTAACAACCATAGTAAATGATTCCATTTCTTTCGACCGTCCGCATTGTCAGAAGTTTCCCTTTTAGATCTCAGGACAAAACCTTACAACTCTACACGCATCCGAGGAGTCCTTTCCACACCTCCTCCGTCCGTCACGACACACAGTACGGAACCCTGACGACCCGTCTCTCCTGGGTTATAAACGGTAATCTCAGGCACCAGAGTCACGACAGGTGACACCATCGGTGAGTGTATACTGATAATTCTTGTGAACTTTGTACCACTCAGGTTTAACTCTACATGAGATTTATATTTTTAGATACTACCTAAAACTCCTGAATCGTACTTTCTGTTTACTTTTTATAGAGTAAGTAAATTTTTTATAGCGAATGTGTAGCTCGGCTGTTATAAAACCTACTATAATCCAATTTATTTTATATTTATTTTAAGTAAAACAGATAAAAACGAATTTTTAAATAAATAAATAAGTAAACCGATGTAGCCGAGAAACAACGTAGTACGTCCTAGGAAGTGACACCCGTGTCTGAGGTCTCACACACCCGAAATCATCGACACCACAAGTCCGAATCAACAAGGTGTCGTACACCTTAGAATCAAGGGACTGGTCCCTAGCTTGGGTCCGGGGACGTAACGTTCCGCTTAAGAATCGGTGACCTGGTGGTCCCCTCAGGGAGAAAAATGAAAAGAATTGCACCGACGATCTACTCATACACCGAGTGTAATATAAAGAAAAAAAAAAATTCATATTGACTAAATGTCACAACACAGTCAGAGACGATATATCGTTTCACTGAGTCAAAATATGTATCTATGTAAGAAAAAATTTATAAGAAAAGGTAATACAAAATAGGGTCCTCTAACTTATATCAAGGGACACGATATGTCATCCTGGAACAACAAAAAGGTAAAGATTCACACTATCCAACGTGGATAGTTGGGGTTTAAGGGTCAGGCAGGGGAGGGAGGGGGCGAGAAGGAACCGTTGGTGTTCAGACTAGAGAATAGTATAAATAAAGACAACCCGTCGTCACCAGGTATCGTCTCAAGAGTCAGACGCGAGAACTATAAAACCTGACCTATTAAGAAACAATATACTTTACCGGGACCCACAACACCCGACAAATTGTCGTAGAGACCCGAGATGAATAATCCACGATCTTTGTTTGGTGGAGAACGAAGGGGATGGAGCAAGACTGATGAATGTTGTAGAGGTCAATGGAATGTCATTGACGGTGTACAAGGGACTCTGAATGAACACGGCTCCGTCAATCCTTTTAAGACGTACACGACGTCACCCACTCGAATCCGCGACTCCTGGTCCTCACCTTAGGACCTGCCACCCCTCCCCCTTTGAAACTTCGGTTCTAGACTCAGCCCAAGTCCAAGTCGACGAACAACGACGTTAGTTTCCCGGTCCCGGGACCATTTGGACGCCCAAGAGCCACCACAAATAAAAAATAAAATAAAATAAAAAAAAATGAAAAAAAAAAAAAAGAGCCACCACAAATATTACTTTCTCGGGCAAACTTAGCAACAAAACACGATACTCCTGTCCTTCCTTGGAATTTTGGTGACAGAAGTCGGGGAAGGACCAGATCTCCCCTTCTCATTCGTTCCGTCCCGATCTTGAGTCCTGAGGGTTGAGGGTCGAGCTGAGGGAAGGGGACGTGCGGTAGACGTATCTGTGGTGAGACACAATGGACTGGTGTGACTCCAGGGACCACCACTGACTAGTCTCAGGTGAAACGTCACCTAGGTCACACTGGTTCCGGTCACGACACAAGGAACCCGAAACCCGGAGCAGACACCACAGTGTCGTAGGGTATTGACCATTAAACGGCAGACAGAAAAGTCAGGCGTTGGTAGGGAGACAAGAACTTTTTGTTTCTGCAACGACGTCTTCGCCACTCACGCAAAACCGTCACGTCGGGCAAGAGGGCAAACGGGAGGTCTTGCTTGAACCTCCTTTTCGTTTGGCGTCGAAGGAGGGGAAAGTCCAGTGTCCATCACCGTTTTGGGAGCGAAAACAGTAGGGGTAGCACCTTTAAGAGGACTCCTCCCTTCTCTTCAATTTCTTCTCAGTCCACTCCTCTGGTTCGCGAAATAAAAGGGGATCAGTAGTCTCTCAAGTGTCAACTCCTTTTTCGATCAGTTTTCGAACTTCTTTCTTCTTTTCATGTCACACAGGAGTACTGAGCGTCCAAGACACAAATACTTAAACGACGAGGAATCGTACATAGACTCCGAGGGGTCCGTCGTCAGTGGTACGAAAGCACGAGTACGCCCCGGAACGGACCCCGTCACTGTGACTACCGTGCAAGGGTCGACTCGGACTTCTCCCACTGACGGAAGACCAAGGACGAGAGTCTGACATTTGTGCCCAGGAAAAGGACCAGATGCATGACGACACTACAGAAACACACACACACACATAGACATACACCACTAAAGTGACGAATTTTACTGGGGGTTTGTATCACGGCTTCGTGACGACTCGTAAGGACTCGCGTTCCTCCGACACTACTTGGAATGACTCTTTTATGCACAATGTCTTCGCAGTAAGTCCGTACGTACTATCGCGACACCGAAACTCAAGTTGCAATTACTTAGTTGTCACATATAAGTTACTCTATGGAAATAAATAAATTAACCTCATATGAACTGAATGTTTCATTCCACAGAAATTTGTCTGCACACATTTTGTTCGAATACATGACAATCCAACTGTTTTTCTACTGGTCTTGGATTGGAGTGAAGGGATCCTCGGCACCAAGTCATAAACAATTGCATCACAAACCGACGAAACATCTCTTGACTGACACTAAGTCTGATGTCGACTGGGAACTTATTGTCCAAACTCACCACGCCCAGGTGAATTCACGCCCAAAATAGTCGTCACTCATTGATATCCAGAGACGGTTAACTATCAAATTAGGGAGGTACACCTTACCCCAATGTCTCCTTAGTTTGGTCAATATGGGACAATGTACCTCCCGGCTGAAATTTAATGTCCGTCTAAAAGTTGACACGAAGGGTCCACTGTGTCACCATTTCCTAGACGGACGGTCACGTCTTCTACGTCCTACAAGCCCAAGTCAGGACCCCAGTCCTTATAGGGGACCTCCTCCTTTACCGTTGGGTGAGGTCATAAGAACGGACCTTTTAGGTTACCTGACTCCTCGGACTACCCGAGGACAGGTACCCCAGTGTTTTCTCAACCTGTGCTGACCTGTGTTCACGAAAAAGCTGAGACGTCTCCGAACCACGGGGATTGGTGGGGGAGGTGGGGGTAGTAAGTTCCAAGTCGAGATCAACTATGCGTGATACCGGTGCGTGACGCCTTTTCGGGTCCTTCACGGGACCTTTGGAAGGAGGTACTCCACCTCCCACGGCCAACACCTCAAAGTCGAGACATTCGAAGTCCGAGGCGATTAGCACAGGGAAGGACGGTGCACCAATCCACCCGCGGTATTAGTAGTGTGGGTGTGCTCTCGACCGACAAGTCTATCTCCTCCAGAACAGAGTAAAGTGCTTCGGGAAGGGTGTCAAGTCCATTCAACCCCCATCTCAGGGTTTGAAAGTCGGTGCCCGACGGTAAGGAGGACTGGAGTCTCTGGGAAGAGAGGAAAGTCGGTCTAAGAGACCTAACCTCCGTCCTTAGGACCTCTTCTACAGCGGTCTAAATTCCTCGAACCCACTCAACGGAACGACGAAACGAACGAGAACTGTAACTTGAATTACGTACTAGTTCTGGATTGACCTTTACAGGGGAAGTCAGTGAGGGGAGGGATGTTTTTCAAAAAAGAAGCACGGTTGGAGGGTAAAACGAGTGACCAATTACCAGAACAGAGAGGGCTCCACCAGGGACTGGAGCGGAACTCGGGGTCTATTAGGTGAACAGAGGGACCGTAGACTGACCGTAGAGTGTCGAAAACGCCTTTGTAGATTTTGTTCTCGAACCTTAAAAGTAGGGATCCGAGTATGGAGTACACCTCAAAGGACAAGTAGAAAGGGGACACACGGAGAGGACTCCAGTCCCTCAGTCGGAACTGAGGAGTGGCAGGGGTGTAGGGAGGAGAGTCAATCAGTAGTGGTCTAGGAACCGTAAAAGAGAGACTTCGTGTAGAGAATTGACCAGTTGAAAGGGTAGTGGTCGAGAAGACGAGCAAAGAGGGGACTTGAGGTCATTGACGAGAAAGAAAGAGAGGACACACAACGAAATGGAAACTTTTTTAATTAACAAACAATAAATAAAGACCGACGAACCCTAGAACGTCGTGTGTCCGAGAGATCGACACCAAGCTCCCGAGTCGAAAGGGCGACCGTACACCCTAGAATCAAGGGGTTGGTCCTTAGCTTGGGTACAAGGGACCCAACGTGCCACCTAAGAATTGGTACCTGGGGGTCCCTTCAGGGAGACGACATACAGAGATGACAATCGGGACCAATAGGTGAGAGGTACATCGGTGGTCTCACGGTCGGTCCAGCACAGGGAGTGACTTTCGCGAAGTCGCCGGGGACGACCGGGAATCCTACCCAGGACTACATCCACACCCGTGAGACACGACGGCACCAGAAGGTCAGGCGGGACGGCAATGCCACTCGACCGAAAGAGGGTCGATAACATGCTCGGGCCGAGGAAACGTAGGGGTCCGCCGAGTACTTTCAGTCCCACCACCATCAGAGACGGCGTAAAATGGAAGTCCCGGATTGTTCCTCCCCTCGTATGTCGTCCACAAATGACTTGTAAATCTTATTTGTAAACTTATGTGCTACCGTCAGTCGGACACCGTAAAATAACAGGGTGATACTTATTATCAAACATTATTCGTCACTATCTAAAACACGGGTCAAACAGTCACTTAAGAACTGTTTTGAAAAGACTCACGAGCGACACAGGTCGATGTTACCCTCTACGAAACATCGCCCCCCAGTGTTTGAGCTCAAGGATGTCCTCAGCCTCCTTTTATATTTGGACACTTCAGCCCGACCCACCCCTAACCCTCTTTGACCGATCAAATACGGACTTATGAGTAGAGGTCAACTGTACAACGATGTCCTGAGACATAACGGTCCAAAAATTAAAAAACATCAGATCTAAAAAAAAATTGTAAACCTACATTAAGTGTAATTTTTTTTTATTATTATTGAAAGGACGTCCCTGGGTCAGACACCCCCCCCGTGTAAACCGAAAGTCAGACGGTCAAACACTAGAAATGTATTTTAACAGAGATCAAGACAACTGTAAGTGTAAAATATCTACTCACAGGACCCCGGATTTCGTCAGCTTATTTCTGTCCCAGGAAAGTCATTTCCGGGCCTATCATTAATAAAATCGAAGCAGTCAGTGTGTCAGACCCAGTGATGTCGAGGGGAGACGACAATCACACACTTTCGGAGGTCTCCGTCGGGTACTTACTTCCTCCTATACCTCACTGCACGGTTATTTTACAGTGTCTTTGTCACCCCCGGTCTAAACCGGTTTCCCGCAGACGGCTCGGGACGGGAGTCAGAGTCGGACCTTGAGTCTGGACAGAGGAGTACCACGTCGGAAGAGGAGGGTGACACCTCCTCACCCTAAACCTACTGCAGACACCCTAAATCTACTGCAAAAACCTTCCTATCCCGAAGGGTCCACTGTGTCACAATTTCTTAGGTGGACGGTTACGTCTTCCACGTCCTCTGACCCCAAGCTAGGGACCCAACCCTTCTAGGGGACCTCTTCCCTTACCGTTGGGTGAGGTCATAAGAACGGACCCCTTAGGGTACCTGTCTCCTCGGACCACCCGACATTAAGTACCCCAGCATTTTCTCACCCTGTGATGACTCGGCAGTACGTGCCCCCCTATGTAGTCAACACAAACCTTAGTGTTTCCAGGGACTCTAAGTGACTCACGTTATTTACAATTGAAAGAAAAGGATCACCCTTGTAGTAGCACCGTTGGGGTCCGGCGGACCTCCTGTACAAGGCTTCCTTCCGACTCCCGGAGCTAGACCGATCGACGCACTCCAGGGACCTCCAGGACCATAACCTACTTCGTCTGTCCGAAGACCTGTACCCAAAGCTCTGTTCCATGACTTCAAACCTGAATTACCTACAACCCACTGTGTCCCACCTTTCCTGGGGTTCCACCTTAAGGAAATAGTGAACCACTGATATAGAGAACAATCGACGTGCACTTAAAGTATAGTGATCCAACAAACTAGGTAGTTTAAGAGGGTGTGACAAATTTAAAGTCAACAAGAAACTACGTAAAAGGAAGTACCGAGAAATTTTCAAAAACACACAAAATTTCTTAATTTATCGAAATAACCCTAGGTTAAGTATACGATGTGTCAAACGAGTTAATTTATCACACGTCGAGTTATCAAAAATCAGAGTTTTTCAAAACAAAATTAACGTGAGAAAATTAACAGGAGGGTAATATTCTCAAGTGCATATACAAATATAACTTCTTTACAACCCTTTTATTCTCATATTTCTTCTTTATCTCTAGTGGGTATCAGAGTAGAAGGTCATTATCGATGACATTTATAACAATACCAAAGGTCAGAAGATTTTATGGACAAAGCATAGTATTTTGTGGGAAACAAGGAATACGAGTATTCATTCCCCAATTCTACTCGGGAAGAGAAAAATCGTATTTGTGGTAGGACCTCAAAAACGGGTTCGTCTCCTCTTGCCCGGAAAAGAGCCGGTGAGTCTGGGTCCTCCACCTCTTGGACCACTCTCGACCGGACGCCTTGGGGCACGCGTAGAGCCACTTCCTCTTCCCGCACCGCCGGTCGTCGTGGGTCTTCTGGGGAAGGGCGGACCTCTTGGTGATGTACCACTCGTACGCGGCTGGGGACGGTCGGTCACTGCTGCTCCCGACACCAAGTGTCACTACAAATGGCTCTAACTTTAAACGGTTGTTACCAAGATTCGCAAGAATGTTTTTAAGTTTTCCACTTCACTTCACTATCCACATAATTGAACTAATACTGTCAGTAAAGTGACACATATACATACAATTCAGTAGTGTAGTATGCGGAATTTGTACATAATGATGCACATATATAAAAATGACATATTTACGCGAATTTATATGTTAAAAATAAACGGTTAACATGGAGTCATTTGGACCTTTTTTCATCTTGGTCATAACAATCAGTTTCGTGAAATGACTTTTTTAATGGTTAAAAAAAACTGAGCATGATGAAAGCTATTCGAATTAAGGTAAAAAGGAAACTTTACTAGTCGATATTCTTAACAAACTTGTCGAATAATCTAAAAATTCATTCAAAAATGAATTAACTTTTTACTAAAAGTTCACGAAAAAAGAATTGAAAGTGACAGACATACAAAATAGTTATACTACTATGTGGTACAAGGGTGATTATATACAATTGAGAATCGTCAATTTTGTTTTTCGTTCGTTTTTAATTATTACTACTCACGAGACACCTAATCGAAAGTCAAAAGATCCATTGACTCAGACATTTTACTATGGGACTCCGTGTAAACGTTCACGTCGTAAACCCCGTCCCGACCATATGTACCATACACACTACTATGAACAGTAAGTCGTTCATTTACTTATTCATTCAATTGTACCCGTATTGACACAAAATTCGTATGAGAGGTCCCTACCACAGGAACCCGGAGGATGGGGGTTCACTAGTTTGAAAAACTGTACACGTACCCCACACGACCCATGTCCGTACTCTGTGTGTCAAGGACCCGGCAGTCATACTCGGACTCAATCTCTTCCCGTGTCGGTCTGTTCGTCGAGTTTGTGTTTTAGATTACTATCTGAGAGACTTCCTCGGAAAAATCCACTGTCACAAGGCGAGACCTTGGATTTACAAACCACACAAGTAAAACCTCGACTCTCAACGAGTCAAGAAGGGACCACCGAGTCTACCTTTTCGCGGACGGACGTTACACCCTCTGGGTCCAAGTTAGGGACCCAGTCCTTCTAGGGGACCTCTTCCTTCACCGTTGGGTGAGGCCATGAGAACGGACCTTTTAGGGTACCTGCCTCCTCGGGCCGTCCGATGGCAGGTACCCCAACGTTTCTTAACCTGCACTGACTCGTTGAAGTGAAAGTGAACGAAAGTTAAACATCGTCATTTAGGATCGACGACGGGAAGGACTGGTCCGTTGCCCTCCCGAAAAACCTTACACTAACGATCATCACTCAGGGGAGGAAGACAGGAGAGACCAGTGACCGAGTTCGGTCCTCCGTAGGTCTCTCCTACCAGTCGGTCCCACCGGTCCGGTCACAGGGACGAACTGTCCCGTGGAGATATAGCAGTCGGTCCCTTGTCACAAAAAGAAAACCGGCTCCCCCCGAGGGGTCGAGGACTCGTGCCACTGCACAAACGTCTCTTTCACCCGGTAAAGGTTTGGTCACAGGGATCACGACACCTGACATTCCCGCTCCTCCAACGGCAAGCAACACAGTCAAGAACCTCCCAGGCCCCCATCCGCCCAGTTCCGTTTTCTCAAACGTTTAGTCTTTTGACGGAGACCACGTCGACAGTCCTCCTACAAAAACTTTAGTCTGGTCCCCATAATATGAACCACGACGACAAAGGCGAACGTCGGTCCGACCATTTCAACCCGTCGGCCGAGAAGGATCCCCTCTCTCCTCCGGCACCTGCCACTCCACCAATTCTCGTCTCCGTGTTCCCGTGCCGGTGGGGCCACGCGTCGAGCCGAAACAGGGAAGGATTGACTTGGTCCACCTGAATGTCAAGTAGTGGTCATTTTATCCCCGAGTCCCTCGTGGGTGAAGTATCCCAACGACACTCCCAACCAAATAATTTTGTGTACTTCCAAAATCCGGTTACGAATCATGTATGATTATTTAATCGAAACCTTGGGTGACACCGACGACAACGTAAGACGAGAAAAGGTAAGTAAATTCGTTGACGTAAATCTTTACAGGCCCACACACTCTTTCTTTAAGGTTTATCTCCTAAACCAAAATTATAATTATTTTTATCCCCCTTACGTAAGTCCACCTAAATGTACAGAAATTAAACCCTCGGACTTTCCTCGAGGTCAGACAGAGGTACCTCCAGACACTTCATTAAGACACGTCAGACAAGACCCTTAGACACAAGTGGAGTCTCGGCACTAAAGACTTGTACCGGCACGGAGTCTTAGAGTGCCCGCGACAATTTATTATGACTGGGAACCCAGGTTAAGGTCTCGACGCTAGACACCAGAAATCCGACATAGACTCCTGGACATAACATATACCATTTCGGGAGGGGACCTCTACCACAATGCCGGCCGTACCACGCCAACCGTGCAACCCCAAACCCTCCATGAATGACGTGACTCACTGAGCGACAGGAGTCAATGTACTAATACACTATATTGTACACTGTCGTCGTCCCCGACTACAAGACTCTAGTCACCTGACTCATTGTAGGACCACCTTCAGAAGGAGAAGTACCTCCGTCAATCTCAGGAATTTTAAATTCCGGGTTTGACTTTTATCAACACGCCAACAAAAATAACAGTCGTTTAAACAGAAATAGCCAAAAGGAAAAATAAAGCGTCCAGACATTCCGTCTACTCTTTAAATTAGTCGACCATGTAAAAGAAGCTTTGGCATTCGTCCTCTTTGTAGACCAGAAGAAGTCCATCAGGAAGACCCCAAGTCACACGTACACACACATCAGAAGTCAAAACCTTAAGGAAAATCCAACGAAGAGACAATCTTCACACAAATTGACGTTCACCGACTTCTGGGTTGAAGACGTCGAGTTCGTCCTTCCCAAATAAAAAGAGGACATTTTTCCTCAGGTCTCCATCCGTCAAGGATTGTAACCAAAGACAGAGTCGTTGTAGTTCCGGTCACAAAGACACTCACAGAACCGGAAAGGAAGGACATCCAGTCGAGATCAAAACTCTACTGGCGAAACTGACGGGGGCAGTGTAGACATGGCCTTCGTCTATTCTCTCCTTTCCGTCCCCCTTCCCGTCATGAATGATATAAACTGAGAAAAAAATTTTTTAAAAAATTAAAAAAAAAACAGATAAATAAATAAATAAAAATGACATAACCAAAACGGTATGTAACTGTACTTAGGTCGTGTCCACATATACGAAAGGGTTTGTACTTGGGGGAAGGGTGGAGGGAGGGGTATTGTAGAGAGACCCAGTAGTGGCACGTGGTCGGGGTTCGTACGACATAGGACGCAGCCTGAATCTGACCGCTAAGCTAAGAAATATAAACTGAGAATTAGTCTTTTCGTTTTCCGAAAGGGTCTGTTGTGGACGGGGACTGGGACAGACTGAAGACGAAAGTAACGTACTCGGTTTCTACCCAGTGGACCGTCGGGGAGTGACACTCTCCACCTATTTACTCACCCATCGACAGGGTCGGAGACGTCATCGCCCTCTACTCCCTCCTTCACCAACCCTACGACAAATTAGTCGGTCGGATCACAGACGATACGACCCCATACAGGACAACAGTCTTACCGTACGTAAGAACCCGATAAAAAAGGAGGTATATATGGGTGTCACCACACAAAACCGTATGGGTTTCTTAAAGTACAAAGAAAAGGTGGGTAGTAAAGTGGACGTCATTGATTATAACTGGGTATCAATCTTTATGTTGGACCAAGAGAGAGAGACAGAGTGTGTGTGCGTGTGTACGTTAACTTTGTTCCTAAAGTGTCTTGACGTGAACTGATCCACCCTCCGTAAGACTACGAAAGAAAAGACAAGACGAGACTAAAAATTTTTTACGACCAAGTCTGAGTGATTTAACTAAAATCCTGGGTGGTCTAATGAAAGTTCTAGACACCCAACACCGGGAACCACACATTTTTGACGTAGGAATATATACTACACTGAGAACCTTTTGACCCCTTGGGCCGTCGCCAGTGATCCGTGCCTAGAAATGTGTAAAAAATAAAACCGACACAACCCAGAAACAATGTCGTATACCGGAAAGAAATCAACGCCGTCCGTCCGAAGAGAATAACACCACGTTCCCGAGTCAACGGGGTGCCGTACACCTTAGAATCAAGAACCTGATCCCTAGTTTCGGGGACAGGGGAGGGGGTCGTGGACGCGGACACACCTTATGATGCCTTTCCGAGACCTCCGGGACCACTTCCCACACTTCTAATACACGTAAGTGCCTTTCTACTTTATGTTCGCGTTATTCTAGAAGTACCTCAAAGCGTTTAACGTCTCCACCCAACCGAAGGGACCTCTACCGACTAGAGGTCGGAGAGACGAGAAGACGTCCAACGAGACGGAGATCTGGAAGAACACACAACCTTGGGAGAAGGAAGAGATTGGGCCAATAGTGCAGAAGAGGGGGACGGGACTCGGGCAAGACGAAACGACGTGACTGAAGGAACAGTTGAAGGGACGAGTCAACATTCAAGGTATTCTTACCCTCGGACACACCATACAAGTAAGAACCTAAGGGGTGATAGACCGGGTCCAGACCGGGTCCCAAACCATTCGACAAACAACTTACTTACCTACCTGTCTCGCCTACCCTCTTTCGGTAACTTCCAAGGTCCAACTGATGTGATATCCTTTCGACACAGAGACCTCTAACATTGAACTGAAACAAACACGTATCTATATGAAAAGACAAAAAGAACTAGTGACTTTTCTAGTCACTAAAATAACTAAGACCGATATAATTTTTGTTAGAAAATCCGTTTCACTATCTGAACTACTAATGTGGAGTCATACTCTCCCTTTTAAAGTAAAAAAAAATTACCGACGTTTCCTAATCTGGTTTATGTCACAAAAACTAAAAAAAAAAGAAGGGGTTAGCTTTATACGATCAATTTTTTAGAAAAGTAATAACAAGTAGGTAGAAAAGTAATAGAGGGGTGAAGAAATGTTTAAAGTGACTCTTGAACACTTCAGGATCTCTAAGAATCCTCCTTCTTTTTAGTTTTACAATAATGATATATAAACGAAGGTACTCTAAGACGGTAGACAAAAATGACAGTAGTAGAAGTTTAATCATTGTCGACGAACTACCACCCCTTTACCACCAGAGGAATGAGTCGACCACAAAAGAATAAAAGATCACCCTAAAATCACACGTGACTGCACTACCGGGCTCCTTATCTATAAGGACTTCATTTGACCCAGAACGTCATACTAGGAGGGTCATTACGGTCCATGTCTCTTACAATGAACGAGACAGATCCTTAGATCAGATTGCTTTGTCCTTAACACTCCTTCCCTTTGTATTACTACCAACAGTTTTGTAATACTTTATCGTTTTCAGCCCCTTGACCACGCAGTAGTGACTATCCAGTCATCACTACGACATAACATAAAAGTCTACGGAAAATTTTCAAGAACGTCTTTACGTGTACTTATCTCACAAATTTCCTTTTTATATGACGACGACGACGATTCAGCGAAGTCAGCACAGACTGAGACACGCTGGGGTATCTGTCGTCGGGTGGTCCGAGGGGGCAGGGACCCTAAGAGGTTCGTTCTTGTGACCTCACCCAACGGTAAAGGAAGAGGTTACGTATTTTCACTTTCACTTCAGCGAGTCAGCACAGGCTGAGAATCGCTGGGGTACCTGACGTCGGATGGTCCGAGGAGGTAGGTACCCTAAAAGGTCCGTTCTCATGACCTCACCCCACGGTAGCGGAAGAGGATGTATACCTCTAAAGTCAATAAGACTCTCGTTCGTATATAAAGATCCTTTACGGAGGCTTGTATCCTTTTACGGACATTTATGTTTGAGAATTCGTTATGAACAATTAAGACCCACCTCAATCCCCAATCTGAGTTTAGTGAATGTAAAAGAGAAAATATAATGAAAAGTAACAAAGGGTTTAAAAGGCGAGCCTGGTGCAGAAGGATGGACATAGTAGTCTACCCGTATTTAAATGTTCAAAATATCAACTGTAATTTACAGATTCTCTAACGAGAGACCAGACGTCACACATATAAATTAGTGGTCAAGAAGAGATTGTGATCATTCACCGTCTCAACCCTGACTCGGTACCTCAGTCCACCGAGGACCGCAGTAAAATCCGCGCAGTCGACGCACCGGTCTCCGGTCACGAGACGACTCGACAGTCCACCACTGACAGGGGCGGGGCACAGCAAGGTCGCGGAAGCACGTAGCGACACCGGCGTGCCGGGCCTAGCCAGTACCGCCGTCGCGCGAGCACAAAGAGGAAGGGTACCTTCTCAGCATATAGTCGAAGGAACGTTAATTGGTTTTTCATTCGAGAGAAGGAAAAAAGACACTTTAAGGGTTTCGGTCCCATCAACCTTTTCAAGAAAAGGTCTTTCACCAGGTCTTACATCTGACCCCGGCCCGACCGCCACAGTCACACCCTTGGACAGACATCGAAATATTTTCCGACACCTCTCCGAGACCCCAGGTGACGACCGGGGTCGACTCGCAGTAATGAACCCTTGTGTCTGGATACAATGGTATAAAAGGTTGGTCTTTAGTCCTAACAATACATTTTAGACTAAAATTTGAAGCGAAATCTTTTAAATTTTATGAAAGACCTGGTTCAGTTTATGAACCAAACCTAGACCCGAAGTTTCGGAGGTGACCTATTCTAATTTTACTCACCAAAACGGAAACTAAAATGACCGTGACCGAGACTCCCCCATCGGAACCCGCCCTCCACCAGGGTCGGTCTTCACTGCTACACCAGGGACACGTCACGGGGGACGTCCTCTACTTTGAGGTCTTCTTGTGTCGGCTGGAGGAAGGTTTCGAGTTCCGGTACCGGGACCGGCTGTCTCGACACAAACTCTTCCCGTACTTTCGAAAACACAGTATGTAGGTCCGAATGCGGTTCGTACTCACGTTGGAGTAGAAGTCTAATTTCCCATTCAAACTAAACGAGTGGTAGACTTTGTAAACTGCCAAAAATGTCCATAATGTTTATACTTCCCGAAAGGTCCACCGCGACCACCATTTCTTGGACGGACGGTTACGACCTCTGTATTCTCTGTACCCAACCTAGGGACCCAACCCTCGTAGGGGACCTACTCCTTTAGCGTTGGATGAGGTCATAAGAACGGACCCCTTAGTGTACCTGTCTCCTCGGACCACCCGATGTCAGGTACCTCAGTGTCTCAACCTGTGGTGAATCGTCGACTCGTGGACACAACTCGTGTTTATACTTTGACGAAACAGAATCCAGGTACAGTCCCAATTACAAAAGGTTCGTAAATTTTCTTTCAGAAAGACCCTGAACGGAACGGACCTGAGACTCGAAGGTAACGTCCCTAATTCCCAAGCTAGGGACCAGTCCCTTGATTCTAGGACGTACGACACACCGTATCGGAGGGGTTTTTATTTTTATTCAGAAGGAACCCAAACTGATCCATGACCGACACTCATAAGAAAATCATTTTTACATTAATAAAATTAAGATTAATTTTACTCAGGTAGTCTAGTGTGTTTTTAATGTAACGACACTTATAAGATAACCAACTACGAATGTCAGGACAAAACCCACACGATTGAGAACTACAAAACCAAATTAGTCTAGAACTAAAACGATCAGAACGAGCTCCAAAACGGGACGACTCCTACGGGTTTTACGGTCTCAACTCTCCTTTCGTCAAAGGTCTAAAGCACGGACACCTACAGTTGTGTCTATGGTAAGGTAAATTTCTGTTTTAGTCTCTTTTCGTCTCCGTCTTCGTTAATAACCTCGTCGTCTCTTTTCTCTTTTGTCTTTTACTACCCTCTTCTTTTAAGTATTTTTTATTTCGAACCAGTTTCGTCTTCCGGTTTTTCCTTTTCTTCTTTTTTGACTTACTTTTTTCCTTTTCCCTTCTCCATTTCTACCGTTAAAAATTTTAATTTATGAATCTTAAGACTTGTTTAGAGTGCCTTCACATCATATAACACGGAAAATCATCCTTGACGTATCCTGAGGGTCTAAAAGCAAGAGAGAACCACCGAACCCAACCCCTTGCACGACAACCACTTTCGACTAGATTCTCGTGCATCAAGGGCTGACTAATTTTTCACGACCAAACCCCGAAGAGACCGCCAGGTCACCAATCCTGAGACGCGAAAGTGACGACTCCCCGGGTCCAAGTCAGAGACTAACCCCTTGATCTTAAGGTGTTCGGAGGATGTCACCGGTTTTTTTGGGGGTTTAAAACGACCAAAGTGAATCTTGTGACAACGACTCTTTAAGTCATCGAACAACCAGAGAACACGTGAGTCCCAAGACTACACCTCCTACTTCTGTACCTCCTTGAAGACTTACTGTGCTCCGAGAACTTTTTCAATTTCTTTCCGTTTTAATGACTTCTCCTTAAACTCTTCCCCGACAACTGTTCACCGTTTTCCAGTTGCTTGTTTCGTCTAAACGTCTAGAGTCTACACCTTCTACTGACGACTAAGGGTGGGGAGTCCACTTTGCGTGTCCTCACCCCTTCGCCCCTCGGCCGGGGGTGAGCCGTCTGTCGAGCTCGAAGGAAGACACCTTGTAATCTTGAAAGTCATCGACAGCCCCTCGACGACAACGTCTTTGCCGTCTACACTCCCCAAAGCACGAGCACTCGTAAAGTGATTTTTGTATGGTCGGAACTTCAGATTCTCTTCTTTTGCATTTAAATGTATTGACATTTATTATCTACAGTCATAAATAAAACTACCCAATGAATTTCTCGAGTAAAAAACCACCCATAAAACATGAATAATTTTGAATAAATTATATTTCGATGACTTCATCTAAATTCTCGAAAATTTTCAAGGACAAAGGGTCGAGGACTAGAGGGAAGGGACCCACAGAAATGGAGACCTGGGAGTCAAGAGACAAACTATATGACGTGACTTGTGGGTGTTTCGGGCATCATGGTAAAATAACCACTCATACACTTTTTCGTCGTCGTTCAGTAAGACCCTTTCTTTTACTAATGTGGAGGATAACTTATTTGATATTAAGATTAACTGACACGGAATTCATGCACTTCCACCGACGGATCACAGAAATGGTTCTACCTGCCATGTAGATCACAGTCTCGGGAGACCGACCCGGCCCCAGTCGAACTTCACGTCACGTTGCGGTATAGTTTTAGAAAGTACATTAAATAAACTTTTCTACGACTCAAACAAGGGTTCTTGTTAAAATTTTTCGACAAGTCCTGGGTTTATACAAAGTTCAGTGTAGAAAAGGGTCTATATCTTAAAATTCAAACGTTTATAAGACCTTCCGCAGAAGTATTGACTACTCGGCACGTCCTATGAGGCCGGTTTCTCCGGTAATTATGGACAAGAACCCAAGAACGTTATCATAGGTGAGAGAAACGGAACTAAGAAAACACCTCTACTGTCCGGAGTCGAACATAAGTGGTGACCCTCGGACTCACAACGGACAGAAAAAGTAGGTCGTGACGCACCTCGGACCAGGACCCGTCGACGACCAATGACCTCCCTGTGGACCGACATCAAACCTGGCGACGGGAGAGCCCGGACGAACAGAAAGTACCTACGAAAACCGTTTAGTCAGATCTTACACCCCTTCCACTTCCCTCCCTCTCACCCGTGTAGAAGTAGGTAGTCAGTTTGTCGGTTATTAGAATATAAGGACGTTTGACCTGTACTTACTTTCACAGACCTTTATATACCTTTGGTATTCTCGTGTTAAATCCAACCCGAAATCTCCTTGGTACTTACGTAAAATCTACCCTGACTTTACTTATTTTTTAAAGACTTCTCAATCCTAAAATTCAGGAATCAGGTATTTTGAAGTCTTTTTTGTTAAGTCAAAACCGGACCGAGTGACTCCCCGGTTCTCTGATGAGGGGTATAGGCTGCAGGTGGTCGTCCTTTCCTGGGCCACAAATGTCCATCTCGAACTACTCAAGCAGTGACTGCCGGCTCCCGCAGTCGTGGGGGTCCAGACATTTGTCGTCGCACTAATTCCTTCCCCTCCACATCAGCTGGGTGCCCACGAGGAGAGACTCCAGGACGGGTCAGACATGTCTGAAGTCTCATAGGCGGAACATGACTCCTCTGTCCTTCGGTCGCAATCAGACGGGGTGTCTAACTCCCGAGACTTGACCACTCCGGAACCGGACTCGTTGACTCCATGAGGACGGACTTTCACGGGCGACCCTTGCCCCTCCGGTTGACGCAACGTGTGACCGGTCCCCTGACTTGCGCCGAACCCAGCCGGTCCAGTAATCTCTTTCGGAATTCGGTACACAGGGCACTCACACGACCTCATTGGGGAGGTCTGGAGACTTCTGTTGACAAATCTCGTAAATATCTTTCGATTTACGATCCACGACACGATTTAAGGTACCTAATAGAGACTTCGTAGTGTTGGGGACATGTCTATTGACTTCAAGTGTTTGGAATGTCACTTTCCTGGACGGATTCTAGTGTACCAATTATCCACTACCTCTACCGTCCACTCGGGTCTCTCGACTGGGTTTTGAAATAAATAAATGAAAAAACTGGGTTTTGAAATCTGATAATGGATGGATGAAAGGGACGGACGAACCGGACATAGATCACGAATTCACTCTCTGTTTTCTGTTTAAGACCCCTGTTCAATCTGACAAGTTGTTGGTGGTTAAATAGAGACATAGGACATATAATCTTTTTTATCGTTACACTTCACTTTTTGAATGACTTGTAAGAATCGCGACGTAAAAAAGTTTCCAAAGTCAAATCTGAGTTTATGGGGAATATTATACATTTTGAGAACGGAATTTGAATAGACCCTGTAGAACGACCAAATCACCCTTCTCAGCATGTTTGAACTTTGAAAGGCGTTGTTGTATTTTACCGAACAAGACACGAAACCGTGTGTGCCGGTAGACCAATCAAGGTTAGACCCTTCAGTCTCTTGTCGCCTCTTTCCACTCTAGAATATCGTGTAGACATCACCTTCGTTGTCTTTCAGATACTCACTTGCATTATGTACATGAAGACCGAAACCTTAATTTCTCCTAGAAAATTTTTTCTTTCTTTGTCGATAAAGAGGTTTCTAGATGTTTACCGGTTATTTGTGTGCTTTTCTACGAGTCCTCAGAATCAGTAATGTCTTTGTGTTCAGTTTTGGTGTTAATCTGTGACGCAGTGTGGGTGATCCTAATAAGTAGCGATTCAGGACAGGTTGAGAACAGAGGATCGAACGAGTTTGAGTACAGGTAACTCAGCCACTACGGTAGGTTGGTAGAGTAGGAGGCAACAGGGGAAGAGGAGGACGGAAGTTAGAAAGGGTCGTAGTCCCAGAAAAGGTTAATCAGCCGAGATGGGTAGTCCACCGGTTTCATAACCTCGAAGTCGTAGTTAGGAAGGTTAATTATAAGTCCCAACTAAAGGAAATCCTAACTGACCAAACTAGAACGACAGGTTCCCTGAGAGTTCTCAGAAGAGGTCGTGGTGTCAAACTTTCGTAGTCAAGAAACCATGAATCGGAAACACCAGGATAGACATGTACTGATGACCTTTTTGGTGTCGAAACTGATATACCTGGAAACAGTCGTTTCCCTACAGAGACGAAAAATTATACGACAGATACAAACAGTATCACAAAGAAAAGTTCTCGTTCGCAGGAAATTGAAACACCGATGTTCAGTGGTAAACGTCACTAAGACCTCGGGTTCTTTTATTTTAGATAGTGACAAAGGTGAAAAGGGGGTAGATAAACGGTACTTCACTACCCTGGTCTACGGTACTAGAATTAAAAGACTTCCGACTCAAAGTTCAATCCTACTAATATTATTTTTGTTTTTTCATGACCGTTCCTATATCTCTTTGAAACTTAGGAACACACAAAGACTACCCTTACATTGTACTACGTCGACGACCCCTTTTATCAAACCGTCAAGGAGTTTTTCGATTTGTGTCTTTATGGTATACTGGGTCGTTAAGGTGAGAATTCATATATGCGGCTTCTTAGCTTTTGTCTTTGAGTTTATTCATTAACATGTGGATACAACAATCGTCGTAATCAGTATTTTCAGTTCTTCCATAAGTAGTTGTCGACTTACCTATCTGCGGAGACCAGGTCGGTAAGTAACCATGTAATACGTCGGTGTGTTTCCTTACTTCGCGACTATGGACATGTCATGTTCACTCGAAACTTTTGTACGGTTCGCTTTATTTGGTTTGAGCTTTTTTCTATTAACACACTAAGGTGAATGTATTCCATGGATCTTACCCTTTTTTAGTACCTCTGTCTTTTATCGAATCCCCTACCCCCTCTCTTTTTCTCAAAACACTGTCAAGAAAACTTTTCAAAATTTCTGTCACCAATACCGACGTGTTGTTACACTCTACATTAATTACTGTGACTTGACATGTGAAACTAATACTACCGTTTGAAATGCAATATGTATGAAATAGTTTGTGTTATCTGATAGTCCTTCAGAGGTACACTTCGTTGTCTATTTAAAATTTATAATATAACTACAGTTTATACGAGGTAATTTTTCTTTTTTGGGTTAAGGTTCATTTCCTACAAATTTATGTAAGAGGATTAGATGTGTCTAGTTAGAGGTTTCGTCTTTCTTCAGACTGGTCTTAGACTGACTGGGGTGACGTCACCGAGTCCTTGACCCTTTGGTGACCAACGTTACCACCTTAGGACTTCGATTCGTCCCAATTTCCTTACTTGGTATTGTGTGTTACACCAACCCACAGGCTCCAGCAATCACCTCGAGGTACGGGACTCATTCCTGGACACCTCTTGACTACGAGGATGGAACAATTACTAAGGGGGCAAAAGTTGTTGAGGAAGTCGTGGTTGATACTGTTCTAGGTGAAAGAGGTACTACATCGATGTCTTTACTTTTTGTTTAAAAATTACGAGGGAAAGAAACAAGAACGTTGTAGTGGACGTTTCTAATTAGGAGGGTAAAAGTCGTTTCACACAAGGAGAGTATTGAAAGAAGGTTTCTCGTGACTTGTGGGCTCTGTCGGGGACCGGGACAATGACCAAGACGATGTCCCCGTGGTACTGGGTAAAACTACTGTGGCGCTATTCCACATATTGAGTACGACGGTGGGTCATCCGTGTGCGAATGTGCACGTCGACTTCGTTCCTAAAGTACTGGGTCGTAAATAGAAATGACGTACACCGTGTGACAAAAAGCAAGATGTAGTTGTGTTTTGTTTTTAAATTTTTGGACTACACTAGACTTCAACCTTTTTTTACAATACGGTAAGTTCTTAAAACGTCCATCCCACCCCCGGTCAATTGGAAAATTTTGCTCGTTAATGATCTTAGGAAGTTTTACAAATGAGGGGGGGCAGAGGGGATAAAAAACCGGTATCACACGTCGTACGTCCTAGAATCAAGGGTCTGGTCCCTGACTTGGGTACGGGTACGTCACTTCAGTGTCTTAACATTGGTGACCCGACGGTCGCTTCCGGGGTTTTACAAATGAGAATTTGTGTAAGGACCTCTTCCGTTACCGTTGGGTGAGGTCATGAGAACGGACCCTTTAGGGTACCTACCTCCTCGGACCATCCGACGTCAGGTACCGCAGTGTTTCTCAGTCTGTGCTGACTCACTGAAGCGAAAGTGAAAAGTGAAAGTACGTGACCTTTTCCTTTGTCGTCGGGTGAGGTCATAAGAACGGACCTCTTAGGGTCCCTACCCTCGGACCACCCGACGGCAGATACCCCAGTGTGTCTCAGTCTGTGTCGACTGCACTGAATCGTCGTCGTTTGTGTAAGGATTAAAGGAATTCATAGAGAGACACACAAAAGAAGGGTTCCCTAATAATAAGGACAAAAGAGAATACTCGGTGCGACGGTTAGGTACCTCGCACATTGGAGTCGAAATCCTCACTTCAACATGTGTCCTCTACTTTTTAAGACCTCACGGTGACTGCTGTTGGGTACAGAAATCTACTTCTCTCTCGTGACTAATGCTTACGACTGGGTCAGTGACGTGGAACGAGAATTTTACGTGGTACTCCCCGAAGGGACCACCAGGACACCGATTCTAAGACGTAAGGGTTACGTCCCCCAGACCCAAGGTAGCGACCAGTCCCTTGATCTAGGGTGTACGACGTTAATTTCTAGGACCTACGGTATTGATTCTGGACTGTGTCGGTTTATTCATAAAAAATTTTTACGTGGTACTGTGGTACATAGGTCGAGAGGGGTCGTAGGATGTCGGGACAGAACACACATGTGTAGGCCAAGAATAGTACTTGTGAACGACGAAATCACGGTGCCAGTTAATCCTCCGTCCTGCGACGGGTGAGAGCAAAATACTTACTCTGACCCTGGGAGGTAGACCTTTGGGACGAGGTTCGGTTGGGACCCTCACCCACCCACTCCTTTACATTGGCACTATCCCCTCGGCCCGTGAATGGGTTGACGTCGTAGTTCCTGGTGTCACTGTCCCTGCAACTCCACCGTCTCCCGAAACCGGTAGAAGAATGACTTTCACTGTAAAATTCTTACAATCTTTTTCAGGTTCTTTCAGGGATAGTATCTCTGACCACCAGGTTCTTTCAGGGATAGTATCAGTGAATTAAACCTGTTACTATTTAGTGTAATTGATCTTTGAGTCAATTTAAAAAAAAAATTACACCTGGTATAAACTTCAGAATTTGGGTGTGAGGGACGTAACCTTCGTACCTCAGAATTGATGACCTGACGGTCCCTTCAGGGGAGTCAATTACCTGATTCCCCGACTAGAGTTCTAAGACCTGATTCCTTCGTAAACCCAAGAAATTTTCATACATAAAATCCTTTTGACACGAGAACCCCGACACGTCCCTATACATTTAAGTCTTTTTTTCCCCAAAATAATACAAGACCTATGTATTCTTTACATTGATGTATAAGGAACTATATTTGGAAAGTCAAATATAGACTAAATTCATGATTTATTTTGGGGATCTACGACATGACACTGGATGAGGTTTAAGTACCACTAAAAAGAAGGTCCTCGTCCCTACCCGTCACACTTTCCGTTACGACTAACTGTCTGTTTAGCCCCTGAAGTAGACCGAGGAAAATGTTACCTCAGAGTAGGAGTCAAACGAGTAATTTCCCTGACGACCCGTGTACTGGTGTATCTTTCTATGAACGGGACTATTCAGTCCGACACTGAGACATTACATGTGTGACTTTGCGAAGAACCGACGGTGCCGTCGAAGGTTCTGAGAGTCCTGGTGAGACCTCATCCGCACGCAATTATAAGAGACACCCATCTCTTTCGAGGCAGTATTCACATTTGAAGGTTGTTAGTGAGTCTGAGAGACGGTGAGGTTACACACAAGGACCATGGGATTTCGACGAGACATATGAAAGTGTGTTTAGTTAACATTAGTCTTTCGTCTAGGAACTGTTATGTGACTTAAATTCGGGTATATAACTATGAAAAACAAAGACGGTGTGGTACGACGTACACTCTAGTATCAAGGGGTTGGTCCCTAGTTTGGGAACGGGGAACGTTCCTTCGAACCTCAGAATTGGTGACCTACCAGTCTTTCAGGGATAACTATGTTAGATTTTTTCAAAAGACGGTCTCCTTATATAGTACCCAGAGTAGAAAAGTATCGTTCATGTCTTCACCGTAGAGGTACACCACCATGAGTCTATGTTTTCGGAAAGACAGACTTCCGACAATCCAAGGAAACCCAACCAAAGGGATTAAGATTCTGGATCGGACGTGTGAACCCGGAAGTTCGTGGTCCGTCGACCGTATTTCTCTACGTCTCCGACCACCCCGGTCGTCGTCTCATGCTTCCGACTGGAGGCCGACAACAGTGTACCCCGGGTGACAACAACCTAGGAGACTAAAAAGATCTCCTCGATTTTAGGTCATAAAGTCACAACTGAGTAAAAAATTTTGAAAATATGTTGAACCCCCATTTGTGTTGGGTTGATACCTGACCTATGTTAAACGTCTATGAATCTACCTTAGTTCTACAAGATTCCTTGTCTCACGTCTCCTGTCTCATTTCGTTCCACCTCCCTGGTCGAAGGGCCGAGGAAAGACCCAGAACGGACTCTCGAACAATCTTTACGTGCAAGAGTCCGGGGTGAGCAGAGTGACTTGATCTTACACGTAAAATTAAATATAAATGTTTAAATATAATTTTTTTTAAAAACCGACACGACGTACCGTGTCCCCGTCGGATCAAGGGACTGGTCCCTAACTTTCGTACGGGGGACGTAACCTTCACGTTTCAAAAGTGGGGACCTGACGGTCTCTTCAGGGTCTTATACGTGAAATCTTCTAGAGGTCCACCAAGTGGACGTACGAACTTAAATTCGGTGAGACGAGTATTAAATGGGATTTATCGTGACTACGTCCACCAATGGTGTGTAATTTGAGGTGCTCCTACTTGCTTGGGACATCAGGTTGACGACCCTTCCTCCTCCGGAGCCGCTCTTCGTCAGTGGTCGAACGGAGGTGGACCAGAGTCTTACCGAAACAAACTTCGACCGAAAACATGGTCACGGTCACCGTAGATAATGTAGTAAATAAATTATTGTATTAAGTCTCCGACCCTTCCCTCATTATTTTGTCTCCTGTTCTAAAGTCTCAGGTCTACGTTCATTTATGAAAATGTCAGCCACCTCCGAATCAACCGTCTTTCCTATACACGACCACCTTCTCTGCAGTATTTTCAAAGTACTGGGAAAACGACCCTCTGACTGAATTACACGACGAGGACAGAAAGGAGTGAATCCAATACTTGTGGACCGTCGAAACGTAGAGACACTGTCGTGAACCTTACTGCTACTTCTTTAGAGTTAGGTCACGATTGGAAACCGTCCTTCTCTCAGTCCTACTTGGTTACTGTTCTCGACACGACTAAATTAAGTCTAGTCAAATCATGTATAGGCATTCTTTTTTTGTGAAGAAATCATTCTGTCGAATAGTTTAGCTCTTAGTAGGTACGACAGGGTCCCAAAAGGAGACGGAGAAATTTTACTGTTGACGGATACTATATCGTAGATGGAAATCTGTGACGAATCACGCACGGTCCGTATGACGTCTCAGGAGTGTTTGTGGTAGAGTGATTAGGAATGTCGTCGGGATACTCCATTCATGATATGAATGGGAATAAACTTTTCTACTCATTTCATGTCGTGTCTCTCGAATTCATTGAACAGGTTCTAGTGTGTCGTTCATTCACCGTCTCCGCCCTAAAATGGGGTCTTCAGACTACGGTTTCAGGAACGAGGGCTAGTGGTGGGTGCTAGTACTGCATGAGTGGCGGGGTAGAAACTACTTTCATACCGTGTCTAGACGTTAAAATAAAGAACTGTCACTATAAGAGGACTCCTTTTAGAGAGGGGCGAGTTAGTACTAGAAAAATGTAAACCTCATTAGGATCCTTTTTTTTTTTTTTCTCGTTGTACTCCCCTTCCCCTCCTAGATCCAGTTCGACTCTTATGAACACCGGTTTGTGTCTTCGTCTCAGCACTGGACCCCTCCCGTCCCGAATGTCTCATAAGGTCCCTCCATTCCGACTACTTTGCGTCCTTCTCGAGGGGCGGGCTGCTGTGTCGGTGCCTTCTCAGGTGCGGTGTGTTCCAAAGATACCGTGACCACTCTAAGCGGGAGTCCGGGACCTAACAGAGAGGATCTTACTAGTGTACTCGTTGTACTACAAGTAAAGTCATAGTGTCGGGGAACTACCCAGACACTAAGTAAGTAAGTAAGTAAGTCGGTAACCTGACCCACACCCGACATCGGTCCGAGAGACTACCGAGTCGTCTATTTCTTAGGCGGATGTTACGTCTACACCCAAACTAGGGACCCAGTCCTTCTAAGGGACGTTTTCCTTTACCGTTGAGTGAGCTCATGAGAACGGACCCTTTAAGGTACCTGTCTCCTCGGACCACCCGATACCAGGTACCCCAGTGTTTCTCAGCCTGTGCTGACTTCGTTGACTCGTGTGTGTGAAGGATCTACGGTCTCTATTGCAGCCACTTGTACTGGTCGGGGACAAGACTACTTTGACGGAAAGGAAAGGAAAAGAGAAAAGGAAGAACCAACACGACGGACCGAACGTCCTAGAGTCAAAGGGACTAGGGGAGCCGTCACTTCACGTCTCAGGATTAGTGACCTGACGGTCCCTTAAAGGTCCTAAGAGAAAGATGACCCTCTCCATCTGTCATTTGTTCATGTGTTTCTTTATTTGTTCAATAAGTCTAACTTAACTCCTGTCTTTTTTCGTCTTACTACGTTTTCCACCTTGATGAAGTCTGTTCTCAATTGTCCCCTACTAGAGAACCTTACGCCCGGAAAATTTGTCTCTGGACTCATTCTTTCATAGGTCGACTCATTTCTACGTCACCCGTTTCAGAGTCTACGTCTGATCTGGTTGTGTTTCCGGGTTCTACCCTTATTTTAACCATACTCTTTCCGGTCTCACTTCGTGTCAAGTCGCTTCCTTCCTTTAATTCATCACTGTCTTCTCCAGACGTCCCACCACGTCCATTCCGAATCTACAAACCTATAATCATATTCTTATTACCCTTCTACGACCTCCAACAGAATCTCTGTACGTAGAGATCCAGTCGGGAAATTTAATTTCTTATGAAATAATAAAAATAATAAAACAAATATGGGTCTACAAATGTAAACCCTACTGACTTAAGCGTCACGAGTGTTACTACTATAATTTCGATCTTAAATATGATCTTGTAAGAGATATCGTTGACGTTTCTTAGACAGTGTTCTGTCTTCGAATTATTTGTGAACATTTCGACTTGCTAACGATATTAAATTCGAAGTGTCAATTGGACCGTATTATACCAGGAAGAACTAAGTTTCATGCGAAGTCCCCGAAGGGACCGTCAGGTCACCAATTTCTGAAGCAGAAGGTCACGTCCCCCACGACCAATAGTTTGTCGCGGGACCAACCCCTCGATTCTAGGACATACGGTGTGTCGGTTTTTTGGTTGTGTATTTTGTCTTCGTTGTACTATTGTTTATTTCTGGAATTTTTTTTACCAAGTGTATTTTTTTTTAAATTTTTTTTTCACATAAAGTAAACGCTTTTCTCTGGGTAAACTCCCGAGAGAGGTTCAACTTTCCTGACTTTACTTCCCTCTTTGACTCGAACTCCGACATAATGGAATATAGTCGTGTGTAGGTAGAGAGTGAAAGATGTTAAAATTGTCAATGTTCGTCTGAAAGGATTGTGGACCTCGTTACCTCCGTCTGGGGGAAATGGACATAGAGAAGAGTTCATGAGGTCATTTCAGGCCTACCGTCGATGACGACTCCGGTACAGTCCTAGAAGAAAATAGACTCTGAATTTCATAAGCTAATTGAGACCCTTCCCTCTTTTTTCACTAAGTCGTTTAAGTAAATCGTCCTCTCTGTTGGTGTCTCGAATAGTTACTGACGAGTGAAATTTTTCGTTTGATTAAATGTTTTATCAAGGAAACGTCCCACAAACCGAAGTCCCTGTGTCTTATACAACTACCCTTATCTCTACTGTAGTGAAATGGTAAACGTTCGAGAAAGAGTAAAACTTTTTAGATCGGGCACATTATACCTTATTTTACATTCGAGGTGGTTTACTATCACTTTCCAGTAAGAGTGGGAATAAGAACTGGGGTTCAGACGTTTTTTAGGGTCTCGGTTGGACGAATGACTAAAGAGGACGTGGGGAGGTCTGTCAGATACGGTTCAGTTCGGATAAGTGGATGTATGTATACTTGCACTACATCTGCAGATGAGACGAAAAAATGTACTTTCCATGATATATGTATAATCAAACGGGAACAAGAATTATTTTGTGGAACTATTGGTGAGATCTGTCCGTGTAGTTTATGCGAAAAGAAAACTAAGACCATGGTCTAAGTTGTCCCGTCCAAGTTCCTCAGAATGAGTATGAAGTGTATACTTCTTTAGTTCTGAAACTTCTGGGCGTGTAAGCAGGCTTTAGAGTGCAAAAAACCTCCCGTGACCTTTCGCACCCGTCTTCCCTACAGACCCCTATGTGGGTTCTGGGTAAGGGACCTATGTGCTCTCGCTCTCCCAAAATCAACACTGATCTCCCTGGTGTAGGCTGCTTTGGCGGACTCGAACTTTTGACTGGCGCGGGCCTCGGGTCAGACCCGCACACTCCACCTCCCTAGGGACGCTCCGAGGCGAGATCCGGGTCGTCCGGGCTGCGCAGGGTTAAATGGGAACAACAGGTACCACGTGAGACCTGGCGCCTCGGACTCTCCGGGTCTCGGCGTGCTCTGCGGACCTGACCAGGGCGGCGGCGCGCCTGAGATGTGGTGTGACTGACTGTCGCGCGTCGGTGCGAGATGTGGGGTGAAGGCCGCGAAACCCCCGCCCCGACACCCATTCCGCGCGCCGGACTCGGTGCGGCAGAGAATGCAGTGAGCCGCCGCGGCCTTCAGCCCCAAACATGTGAAGACATCCAGGCGAACGAACGTTCACCGACAAGCGGCTCCCTGAGACCAGCGGTACCAGAGTCTGCCACTCCCGGCGCGGCCGCCCTCGGCCTGGGGCCCTGATTCGTCTGAAACGGGCCGCTACTGGATGGTTTACCTGACATAAAACCCCCGACCCACCTCGGACAAACAAGAAATTTCCTCATCGTTTACATAAGTAAGCAAGTAAGTAAGTCATTTATAAAAACCTCGCGGAGAACACACGGTCCGCAATAAAGTACGGGACCCTCTATGTATCTCTTGTACTGTCTGATCGCCTCCTATGTCAGATCACTCGCTCTGTCTGTCATCCGTTCATTCATTTTTTATTAAATCTTCCCACTGTTCTCGACACTGCTGTCATATTTCACTACTACCACAGCTAACGCTAAGTCCCTACTTTGTCCTCCTCGACGAAAACTATACCCAGGTCCCTTCTGATCACTATAAATCTGATTCTGAACTCACTGAAATATTTCCGAGACACTTCCGGAACACTGTTTAACTCGGTTATGTAACGTTACCCTTCTGCCTTTCCCCTGTGGACGCCCAACTCCTCCCACCTCTGAAAGCAAATATGTAATTTGATGGTCAATGCTTCGAACTACAGAATTTCCCTCCTTTTTCTCCGGTCCCACCACCCTCGTCCCACCCTATCTCCCTACTCTAGTCTTTCGATCGATCGGTCCACGTCCAGGGAAGACCCTGGTCTAGAGATAAAATTTACATTATGTTCGGCAAAATCCCGAGGATCGTTCTTTCATAATGACTAAATGCTAAAAAGAAAAGAAAAGAAAAAAAAAAAAAAAAAAAACCGCTCTAGAATCAAGGGACTGGTCCCTAGGTTGGGTACCGGAGAACGTTACCTTCGTAACTTAGGATTGGTGACCCGACGGTCCCTTAAGGGACTAAATGATAGAATTTTCTAATGAAACTGACGAGACACCCTTTACCTGACACCTCTCGTTCTTATCTTTATCCAGGAAAGTCCCCGTCATTGTTAACAGGTACGTAGTAAATAGACAAAATTATAGTGTTGAGATACTTCCTCCGTCTAGACCATACCGGGGACAGATGTTTGCTCCTCCATCTCTGGGTTTCTTTCTTTAGGTGTCCCTGTAAGGTACACATACCTAAGTGTGGAGAGGACTGTCCACTGCGAAACAAAAAGAGTCCGAACTATCATCGTTCCTGACATACCAAGACTCTTAACCCCTCACCTTGGACTACCTCTATATTCCGGTTTCCGAAAACCCGTCTCCTCCCTCCCGGACACCCTCTTTATCAATAATTCACTGAGAAGACACGATTTGTGAAACAAGACACTAAATGTGTTGTAAGGACTAAGAGATTCTTCAGGTGCTAATTCTCCCGACTCACCCCTTCTCTCTAGTCTTCGTGTCGATTCACATTTTACTCCAGCACACATGACAGTAGTCTTCTCTCTGTCGTGACACCCACCAGTCTTCCTCCGTTATCCCGTAACTTTTCGGTGTCACAAATAAAGTCAAAAAAACAACCTCATATTAACGAAACGTTACAACACAATCAAAGACGACATGTTGTCGTATCTCACTTAGTCGATAGACATATGTCTATGGAGGAGGAAGCACCTAGACGGAGGGAGGGTGGGGGTCGGGGGTAGATCCAGTAGTGTCTCGTGACGCGACTCGAGGGACACGATTTGTCGTCGACGGGTGATCGATACACAAAATGTGTACCATATATACAGTCACGTATATACAGTCAGGATTAGAGGGTTAAGCAGGGGGGGTGTTGACACAGGTGTACACGGAAGAGATACAGACACAGACAAGAACGGGACGTTCATCCAAGTACACACAGTAAAAATCGGTGTCAGAAATCTCAGTTCGTCTAGACAGAACGTCTCGACCCACAATCGAAACGACGAACAATCGTCCGGTACACTGAATCTCGTTCAATGAAAGAGAACGTTTTATCCTTATGGTATAAAGTAGACTAGATTCTGTTATACTAATACTTTATACGAAAATGAAATAAATTATATAGTGATTCTCTTTTTTTACACTAGTCAGTATTACCATCCATGGAAGGACTCAAGTCGTTGACAGTTTACAACTTTTTTTTTTTTTTTTTTTTTTTTTTGTCCTCCCTCATGTAGAATATTAACCACTTTCTATCGAAGGGACCACAGAGTAACCATTTCTTGGGCGGACGGTTACGTCCTCTGTACCCAAGTTAGAGACCCAGTCCTTCTAAGGGACATCTTCGCTTACCGATGGGTAAGGTCACAAGAACGGACCTCATAGGGTACCTGTCTCCTCGGATCGTCGAATGTCAGGTGCCCCCAGTGTGTTCTCAGCCTGTGTTGAATCAGCCTGAGTTGTTGTTCGCTTTCTATCGTAATTCAGGGAAAGACTCGACAGTCGTTACCCTGTCCTTCTATCCTAATGTACACGCTCCAGACTGTGTCTTTCCGACTGTAAAGGAGAGAAGACTCTACCCCCTCGATAGAAGACTCTACCCTCTCGGTCCTGAACAACAACTTATTCCTCCATCGTTCCAAACCCTGGAACCTCTCATTTATCCTATACCCATACATTCGTTCCATAACGACGAAAGACGATAATTTACTCGTAGGACCCAAAAAAAATATTGTCACATACGAATGACCAAGTATACAGACAGTGGAGTCTTATATCAGAGGGACTCCCGAACGTAGGTCACAGGGGTTGTGGATTGTGACCATGAAGTCACATTCACAAACAACTTAATTAATTACACAATCGGACAAAACAACACAGAAAGTGAAACATCTCTCATCGAATTAAAAAAAGTGTTATTTCAGAAATCTGTCGGTAACGAAAAGCGAGACCAAAAATGGAAAATTTCTAACCAATGATTAACATTAACCGGAACGACCTTCCACTAAACTACATGGACCTCGGTCTGACTAAGACGCAGAGGGAAATTTAGAGAGAGGTGAGTCGGGATGGGGTACGGACTTTAAGACGATCACTAAGAATCACGACCAGGTAGTCACGGGAGACAGGAACTGGTCTGTAGACACTACGTACATAGAAACCCCAGTATTTTACAAATAACTCGTAGGTGGGGTACGATCCGTAACACAAGTCTCGTCTCTTGTTTGTCACTGTCTTCTCTGTTTTCAGGGTGACGTGTCACAAGCATCAGATGACGTCCCCAGGGGTTGGAGACCCTGGATTACGGACTACTAGACTCCACATCGGTTACATTGTTATTATCTTTATTTCACTTGTCACTTACATCACGAGAACTCAGTAGGACCTTACTTGGTAGTGGGGGGGGTGTGTGTGTGTGTTGGACACCTTTTTTAACAGAAGGTACTTTGGGCAGAGACCACGGTTTTTCCGACCTCCACCGATAACGTCACGTACTCTCCACAGTCACACGTCTTCCGTTCGTTCTCGAGTGATTCCCGGAGGTCTCGAAATTCAGATTTTTTTTGAACTAGGACACAAGGAAAATACTACATCGAATATATGTATCTTTCCGTACATCACCACGAACGAAACCTAAATTAAATATTTAACCTTTACAATCGAAACAAAGTGAAAATACTCCGATTAAAAAAAAAAACAATTATAAACGTCTTCTACTTAACTTAGAAGATCAATAATATCAACTATGGTTGGGATAAACCACCCCTTTCGTTCGTAATTTCCTCAGAGTCCATTCCGACGAACCCTTCCGAAAACCTATCAAGACTAAACTGACTCATATACACATATAACGAAAAAATAATTCCATATTAAAGTATGGTATTTTAAGTGGGTAATATTACATATTAAGTCACAAAAAATCATTTTTAGTGTCATTTCAACATATTCGTGGTGATGATGTTAAGGTAAAATATTTTGAAGATAAAGGTCTTCCAAGGGAGCACGAACAAACGTCAGCCAGTGACGAAGATGTGGGATCGACAATAACAACAAATCAGTGATTCAGTACGGGTTGAGAAACGCTGGGGTACCTGACATCGGGTGGTCCGAGAAGACAGACACCCTAAAGAGTCCGTTCTTACGACCTCACCCAACGGTAAAGAAAGAAGTCTCCTCGAAGTACTGGGTCCCTAACTTGGGTGTAGAGGACGTAACCGTCCACAAAGAAATGGTGACTCGGTGGATCCTTCGGGAGGGGGCTCAACATCCGTTGGTGAGTAGACCAAAGGCAGAGAGACAACGAAAAAGACCTGTAAAGTATATGACTAAGGTATATTATATATCAGAAAAAAAAATTATGAAACATAAAACTTTATCAATACCTTAGTGTCCTTTAATTCTGACCATGTCTCTCCAGACACACGAGACCGAGGTCGAAGGGGGTCATGATTGTAGACATTGACGTCATGTTTCTCGTTTTGGTCCTGTAACTGTAGTCATGTTAGAGGTCTGGAAAAAGTCTATTGTTCTCAAAACGCACGTGGACAGACACATACAAATCAAGAACCTTAGAATCGTGTACACTCTAAACACATTGACGGTGGTGTTAGTTCTGTGTCGACAAGATAGGGTTCCTCGAGGGGCCACGAGAGAGATACCAACAACGTTGAAAGATCAGGGACCATGATTAGATTATTATACAAGAGGTCCAGATATTAAAACAAGGTATTTATCTAGGATATCATACATCGAAAACTACCATCGAAAAAAGAAAATAATAAAAAATTCTCTTGAACCCTGATCCGACAAAATAAATAAATTAATTAAACAAATAAACCGGTACTGGGTCTGGTACACCGTAGAGTCAAGGGGTCGGTCCCTAGTTTGGGTACGGGGGACGTCACCTTCACACCTCAGAAATGACCCGACGATCCCTTTAAGGATAGGAAAAAATTTTTTAATTAATGAAAGGAAATAAAAAATAAAAACCGAGACGACCCGGAACACCGACGTACGTCGAAAGAGACCAGAACCACTCGCCCCGGAGGAGAGATCAACGTCACACACCCGAACAGAATAACACCTTACGGTCGCAATCCCGCGTGTCCGAAGTCATCAACGTCGGGCGTCCGAGTCATCAACACCGTGTAACGAATCAACGAGATACCGTACACCTTAGAAGGGCCTGGTCCCTGACTTCGGTACAGGGGATGTAACCGTCCACCTAAGAATTGGTGACCTGGTGGTCCTTTCACAGTACACAGTAAAACTAATATCAGTAAGATCCTATTCACCACCATGGAGTAACACCAAAATTAAACGTAAAGGGATTACTGATTACTATAACTCAGAAAACAAGTATTCGAATGATCGATAGACATATAAAAGAAACTACTTTAAGTATATTTTTACAATACAGGTTAAAAATTTAAGAATTTGACCTGTACAAGAATTAATTTAAGAATTTAATCTGTACAAGAGTGGTAATTCTTGTTCAATACATGAACTAGCATTGAAATAGTTCAACTACATACCACTCAACGTGTATAACTTTCACAATACAGAAGTACATACATACGTAAGTACTTTAATAGTGGTGTTAGTTTTATTACTTTATGTCTAGGTACCCTCAAGGGACTCTCAGGTCACCAATCCTGAGTCACGAAAGTGACGACACAGGACCGAAAGCAGGAACAAACCTCTCGATTCTAGGACATTCGCCTAGCTGCATAGGTTTTCTTGTTTTGTTTTGTTTTTGTGTATTTAGGTAGTGAGGGTCTCAAAGAAGTATAAGGAAACTTAAAGAGAGTGGGTAGAGAGGGACAAGGGAGGACCTCCATCGGTGAATAGACGGATTATAGTGATATCTAAGTAAACGTAAAAATTTCATACATATATGGACCTTAGTACCTCTTCCATTACCGTGGGGTGGGATCATGAGGACGGACCTTTTAGGGCACCTACCTCCTCGGACCATCCGACGTCAGGTACCCCAGCGATTCTCAACCTGTGCTGACTCGCTGAAGTGAAAGTGAAAAGTGAAAGTACGTAACCTCTTCCTTCACCGTTGGGTGAGGTCATAAGAACGGACTTCTTAGGGTCCCTGCCCCCTCGGACCACCCGACGAGAGATACCCCAGAGTGTCTCAACCTGTGCTGACTTCGCTGAATCGTCGTCGTCGTATGGACCTTAGTTTATCATATATATCAACCAAAAAACAATAACCCAAAAAAGAACAAACCGGATGACCAGACAACAAAAATGAGTCGTATCAATGAAACTGTAAACAGGTACGACGATGCACCTAGTCATCAAGTAAAGAACAATAACGACTCATCTTAAGGTAACACACCGACCAGGTCGTATAGCGATGTATAATAGTATGAGAGGTCCTTCTGACAGAATGAAACTTGAAAGTAGTTACCATATACTCCTAAGGAAAGAAAAAAACCATGATTGTGTTCTACGAGACAAAGGAATAAAATAGAAAACGGTCATACTACGTGGCTTTTGAGAGACTCAGAAGAAAATCATATAGATTACCGGGAAACATAAGGAGGAAACACAAAAGGAGACCCCCTCAAAAGGTGAAAGGAGAAACCCACTGGGAAGAAAAAATTGACCTAACACTTGTGAGAAATACAATTTTACAATTGAGTAACAGAAAGCACAGAACGTCAAAAGGTCAGACATTAAACGGAAAGTGAAACCAAATCAACAAAAAACAACACACATCTTTAAAATTATCCAAACAAAATGTAAAATTCTTTATCTCACTCACTTTAAATAGTCAAAACAAAAGACGAATTTCATAAAGAAAGAAATCATTATAATTATGAACAGTCTTACATTTAAGGCACCCTTTTTTTTCCCAGAAGTGTACCGTGTATTATCCAAGAATCGTATAAATCACTTACTTAATTAACTTTCTGCAATGTTAATGGGTAAATTAGTTATACACAATAGATAAGATACACATCGTTATCAAACGATCATTAAAATAGTGTCTTCTACACTGTACAAATGATAAGGGACTCACAATATGTTTTTTGTAAACACCTTATAACATGACTACTCCTTTACCAGAGTATTCATTTTAATCTTTTGATATCAAAGAAAAAGTCTAAACCACTAGGTATAAAAACGATGCTTATGTAAATAAATACTTGTTTATTCAACATAACTAATTGTCATATTGTCGACCTTGTTATTGTCACTTTTACTTACAGAAACGTACACTAAAGAACAGAGTCAACCTTAAAATCAGAAAGAACTCAAAGATAAAGTTTAATCTGTCAAAACTAATAACGTCTCCTACTTTAACATGGATCATCTGTCAAGACTTACCCTCCTCTTTCTTTCCTGCTAAGAACTATTGATCGTAATCATTTCTAACTAAGATGACTGATTTAAAACAGATCCAGTTGACCTCGTGTTTAGTTAGTAGTACAAATATTTTTTACTGGTATAGAGGAGGGCGAAGGGGTCAAGGTAGGGTAGGGGGTTATCATCGAGAAGGAAGGAAAACGAGAGAAGGTACTCTGGACTGGACGGTACACAACAAAAAGATTCGTTCAGTCTTTACCCGTTCAGAGACGACAAGTCTTAGTCTTTTGATATGGAAAGGTTACAAAAACGAATACTGGAACCTCTTCCCTTGAGGTCTCGTCTAAAAATCGCACTTATTAATAGACTGTACACTAAAACCCATCGACAAAATCTAAGAAAACAGAAGAGACAAAGTTGTCAAATGAGACAGTTTTACGTAACTACGGCACTACCACGACCCTTTAAGAGTAAACAAGTACTTAGCAAGGTTGTTTGAGCGTCACTATCGTTCAGTGTAAGTCCTTTCCATACTGGTAACACTAATGAGAAGGACGAGTCACGAATTCCTGGGACTCTACTCTATAATGACCCCATCTATTTGTATGGAGTTTATTATTCGATCATCATTTAATCTTAAACCATCCTTAAGAGAAGTCAACAGTAGACTTCTCACTCTTGGTGGCCTTTCGCAAAGTTCTCCGACATTGACTCATGGAAGAAATAAAGAGAGTAAAAAATTCTTTCGTCACCTTAGTAGTTTTGTAAGGTACCACCATCTGAGTACTAACGGTTAAACGGACAAAGTATGTAAAACATTTTGACTTCAAATACTACCTGAGAACTCTAAGACCTTAACCACACCAGAAACAATAGAGACGACTTAAAATAAAACTACAAATCACTCCCGTGACTCCGGACCATATTGATCCCCCAAAAAACAGACAAAAAGATAAAGTCAGCTAAGAATATGGGACCTTTCTTGCCGTCTGAACCTCTGAAGAAACCTCTGGGTCCTTTGGGAAGAAGACTTAAATGAGGGAGTCCTTCATTTCTACCTTTTATGCTCAACAACTGTCGTCGTTTACTTCAATAGTGACTTCTCTAGTTTCTAGATTACTGGTTTTCATTAATTAAAGTCGAAAAGAAGGAGGGTAATAACGATAAACGTCTACCTCAACTTACACCTTCAGGCACTCCAAAACTCAGGTTTTCAAACTCTAAGAACTATAATAAATGAATTAAAAAAAAAAAGAGAGAGAGAAAAATTTTTAGTACGGGTGTTTTCGGACACACTACGAACGGACTGGAGACGTCGTACCTGTGACCAGTGGTCGGAGGTGAACTTTGTGAGATCACAGACTCCTATCGGACAAAACTGGGTAAAAAGGAGAAAGAGTCTGGCAAGAAAGAAGGTAAAAACTGAAAGGGAAGTAGAACAAAGAAGGGAAAAATTTTTATAATTAAAACAAGTAAATAAAAGTCGGCACGACCCAGAAACAGTGACGTGAGTCCGGAAAGAGATCAACGTCACTCGTCCGAAGAGTAACACCACCGAAGAGAACAACGCCTTGTGTCCCAGATCCCGGGCACCCGAAGTCATGAATACCGTGTGCCCGAATCAACGGGACTCCGTACACCTTAGAAGGGTCTGGTCCCTAACTTGGTCACAGGGAACGTAACCGTCCGTCTAAGGATCGTCCCTTCAGATAGTAAAATAAAGAAATTTTTGAAAAAAAAAAATTTAAGGTGTGACACAAAAAGAAGGAGACATACAAGAGCAGGTCGGAGGGGTAATTAACAGTAAACACATACTTGTGAAGGGTCAGAAACAGAGATTAGGTCGGAAAGAAAGTGTGACGTGTACAGGGGTGACTTCACAGGGAGTCGGAGTAATTATTCGGGCTCTGATCAAAGTAAAAGAAAGGGGAGTTAATGTGGTGGTGAAGTAAAAACAGTGGGGGTAGGTGGACGAAAAGGTTTTCGAAAGTAAAATTGACGAAGGAAGATTTGGTTGTAGATTAGTAGATATTTTAGGATAATGAAATCAGAGTCTTCATGGAAGTTTCAGACTGGGGAATAATGGACGGTATATCGAGTTGACACCCTGGCGACTGTAGAACCCACCCCCTTAAGAAACAACCCCCACAAAGGACACGAAACCTTCTATTCTCAATCAACGAGTCAGTACAGGGTGAGAAGCACGGAGGTAGCTGACATCGGGGGTCCAAGGAGAACAAGTACCTTAAGAGGTTTGTTCTTATGACTTCGTCTAACGGTAAGGGAAGAGGTCCCCTCGAAGGGTCGGTCCCTAACTTACGTCCAGAAGGTGTAACGTCCACCCAAGAAATGGTAGAATCGGTGGTCCTTTCGGGAAACCTCCTGTGAATGAATCGTCGTAGGGACCGGAGTTGGTTAACCTACGATTTTATAGGGGGTCGACCCCGAAGGGCCCACCGTGTCAACAATTTCTTAGACGGAACATTACGTTCTCTGCTTTCTCTGTGCCCAAGCTTTGGACCCAGTCCTTCTAGGGGACCTCTTCCTCTACCGTTGGGCGAGGTCATAAGAACGGACATCTAGCGTACCTGTCTCCTCGGCCACCCGACACCAGGTACCCCAGTGTTTCTCAACCCGCACTGACTCGTGTGAACGTCCATGTTTGGTTTACTGGGAGAAGGCCGTGTCAACGGGGCCAACCTAGTAATATTGTCGAAGAAAGAGGAAGAAAGGGGTGAGTTCAGGAAGGCGAGTCGGGAGATCTCAATAGTAAGATTTTTAGTCTTAATCATAAGGGACGGAGTTTCTGAAAACGATTAAGGCAGAACGGACGTCCGTCACCAAAATTTGACAGAGGAAACAGGTTTAGTGACCATCCCTTTTCCGTTGAGACCTCTGTCACCTGGTCACTAAAGAGAACCCTGACTCCCCCTCGTCCTTCCCTGACCCTTACCCGGATTCACTAGAAAACCTCACTACCTTTACAAGATGTCAACCTAGTACCACTACTGAAGTTGAGATCTTTAAATGACCTTTAGTAACTGAACACGTCAATTTTTCTCACTTAAAACTCTAGACATTCAATATGGGGTTATTGTACTTTATGACCTGGGGTGAAGTAGCAAAGACTAAGTCACCCAGATCCCTCCCAGGTCACGAAACCTACCACCGAGTGTGCCATTTCTTTGACAGACGGTTACGTCCTCTGGCTCTGGGTCCAAGCTAGGGACCCAGCCCTTCCAGGGGACTTCATACTTTACCGTTGAGGGAGGTCAGAAGAACGGACTTCTGAAGGCACCATCTCCTCGGACAACCCGATGTGACGTATCTCAGAGTTTCCCAGTCTGCGCTGACTCGTATCGTGTCGTGGCGTGGTCCCTCCTGGGTTCTTAAACATAAAAAGAACTCAAAGGTCCACTACAAGGAGGTCGCCCAAGATCTTAGTCTAAAACCTTTGGTGACCGGAGGTCGCATTTCCGGGTTGAAGAATCATGTCACCAGGTCTGGAAAGGGTCAGACTGGAGGAGCACCCCGTAGTCGTGAGGACCTGGTCAAAGTTCGGGACAAGGATGTCCCACAATTAGACCTGAGGGTGGAACAACTTGACCTACAAATCTTAAAACTAAAAATACTCACTAAAAAAACAACAACAACAAAAATGAGTTCAGAGGTCTATTCGACACTTGAAACAGGGATGAAGGGTGTCGGTCCCATTAAAGAGGTCAGGAGAAAAGTGACCAGGTCGAAAGGGCCCCGTCACCCTTCCTTCTCCATTATCTTTTCCGAGTCTCGGATCGGTCCCTGGAGACACGTCCGACGGGAGCCAGTGTGTGTCTGAAAACATGATGAACCTAGTAACTCTTTGGTCTTGGAAGGGGTCATTGTGATCCTATGAAAAATCATAAATAAAAATATTGTTTTAAATGGTAAAATTGGTAAAAAGTTCCATGTCCAGTCATCGTAATTCATGTAAGTGTGACAACCCGTTTGTAGTTTGATAGGTAAAGTTCTTGAAAAAGTAGTAGGGTTTGAATTTTAATTATGGGTAATTTGTTGGTGGCGAGTAAGGAGGGGTAAGTCGGGGGTTGGTGGTCCCATAAAATTTAACTCTTTTACAAATTGTCAACGAATAGACACAAATATTTGGGTCAAAACTTTTACAATAGACTAAAGGAAGTATATATACTTACGAAACCAAATTTTTACTAAAACCAAGTTCTTTCATGTATTTATAAGAGAAAAATTACGAAAAACAATAAATGTCCACTGTATCTCCCAGTTGTGTGTCTCTGAGACGACCGTCCTAGGGAACGGTTTCGAGAAACGACATAGGAACAAAAAAAAAGAAAAAATTGTACACAAACAAATAAAATGGAAACCAACACGACCCAGAAACAACGACGGACCCCCGAAAGAGATCGACACCGTTCGCCCCCGATGAGACGTGAAGCCACGAGACCGAAGAGTGACGACACCGAAGAGAGCAACACCTCGAACCCGGGATCCCACGCGTCCGAAGTCACCAACGTCGTGCACCCGAGTCGTCAGAGTCGAGTTCCCGAGGTCTCATATCCGAGTAATCGACACCGTGTGCCCGAGTCAACGGGGCGTCGTACACCCTAGAAGAGTCTGGTCCCTAGCTTGGTCACAGGGAACGTAACGTTCCACCTAAGAATTGGTGACCTGGTGATCCCTTGGGGACGACATAGGAACCACAAAATTAGTAAGTCTTCAAACAAAACACAAAAGGAAATTATTTCTATGGAATTGAACACTATAAAGAATCTTGGTACCTACGGGTGTAATGACCTTCCGTACGTATAAGATTTCGTCTTCTATTATTTTTACGAAATTGTACAAAAATCCTCTTCGACATTCTTACTCTTTTGAGATGAAAGAGGTCATACAGAATTCTCGAGTGTTACTTAATAAGAAGTCCTACAAAGAGACAAATAATAATCTGTCTAATTTTGAAAAAAAAGGAAGAGAGTTCAATCTTTGTCACAAACTAAAATTTTCGGAAAATGACTGGGACCCCGAATAATTTACTCGTCGACCAAGAGGGGTCCTCTTAATCAATAAAACGGATGGAAATATTCGTACAACTATTAGACAAACACACTGTAAAAAAAGTCAGAATACATTAAATTAAACAAAACATGTCATAGCTCACTAGGGAGGCAAGGGTCTGACACTGACCCCCACAGACTAACAGACACATACCAAATGTTTAAGCAGTAGAGTAAACCAACCGCATAACTAAATGAACACGGTCATAAGTTTAGATCCTGTACTATCTATCGGTACGTTTAGATAATTAAAATTAAAAGAACCTCTTATTAGTATAAAGCCAGTCCAACGTTTTGGGTGAACTAACGTTTCAGTCATTAACCTTCGAGGGTTAGAGAAAACACACAAATAACACTCAGTACCTCGAAAAGGAAAAAAAGTCCATCCACCTACGACTTAAATAAATTGATACTAAACTTAAATAAACAAGACAATGACAATAATAAATACTTTGTTATAAAAATTTAAGGAATTAAGATTCTTTTATTCTGTAAGTATCTTACTTGTTCCTTCAATTTCCACTCTCGGACGTTAGAAGATACTCTGACATCAAGAAAAAAAAAAACTCTCACATTAAGAATACAATGATGACATTGAAACTCCCCGACAAAATTTTAACCACTCTTTTGAAATATGTATTTTACAAGTCACTCTAAGTCAATATTAGACAAAAATAGAGAAATATCTATTAGTCCTTTACTTTAGTTCCTATAACCATTCTAATTTTCTTTAGACATGATACAAAAATATGGTCGGTCTCGGTCAATCTTTTGTCTGACTCTTTATTCTGGGTAAATATTATCTTCGTTATTTATAATTCCAAGGTCTCAATTAATTGTTCATTACACATTTCAACTAATACTACTTCTTGACTTTAAGAATCTCTGTATTTTCATAACTTATTTTTTGGTATAAAAAAAGAAAAAATTACAAAAGTCAATAAAAATAACTACATATCAACTAGATGTTATAATATATCAATGTCCATATATTACATCACTAAACGTCAAAAAATTTCCAATATAAGGTAAATATCAATATTTTTATAACTATAAAGGGTACAACACATTATATAGGAACATCGAAAAAAACAGACATTATCAAATACGGAGAGTTTAGAGATGGTGACACAACGGGCAGAGGAGAAGGGAGAAGGGGTGACCATTTGGGATCAAACACCTCTCGGTATAAAATAAGAACTTACAATCAAACAGATTCTAATTTGACATTCAAGTCACGTTAGAGTCTTATAATTAGTCTAAAAAAAAAGGACTGTCTCACCCCCCTAAAATTTTTTCAGTTCTCAAATGGATTTTCTTATTTAGTCACCCATATCGGTCCTCGAAAGACTTTCTCTTATCATTCGTCCGTGAACGAGGTCAACTGAATTTTTGTGTGTTATAATAACAACACTCAAATTCAAAATAAGTCCCGAAATACTCGAAATATCGAGTCCTCTGTCGGTGAGTCGACAGTTCTTTGACAGGGTTTCTCCATCTCCTCTCTGTCAAAAACACCCAAAAAAAAAAAAAAAATACCGATCCTTTAAATGTGTCAGTTCATATAGAGAACCATTTTCTACTGACGATTAGTGTTTCTTGTCTATAGAGTTCAATCACTAAAATAACGAAAAGATAAAAAAGTCAAGAACGGATGTTTCTCCGTTCTTAGACCCCAACAACTTTAAGAAGGACTCTATGGGTAGACTGACAGATTCCCGGACAAATAGGTTTCGTGACTCACGGAGTAGGACGGAAAGTAGGACCTGAGGAAAGTCCCACGCGCCAGCCACCCGTCGACGTCACCCAAGGGTAAATTGGGAACCTCTTGGCCCACCCCTCGTCACGAGAAACAAGAAATAAGTGTGAGGAAATCTGTAAGTCTGTGTAATATTTCGATGTCATTGTCACACCAAGACCATGTCATCATACGTTTGTCTATTCCCCATGTATCACCCCAAACTGTGTTCTATTTACTTTGTGAAGTTTACACACCCTTCCTTCACCTAATAAGTCATTTTCTATGACCTGGTAAACCAACCGGTAGTCCTCCTTGTGCTTCGATCTAGAGTGACGAATGGGGATTCGTGTAAGATCATTACTAGTTTGCACAGTCACATTTTTAAGCTCAGTATTTTCACGACCTTCCTTTATACACAAATAGTAGAAGTCAACCACTCATAGAACGATTCGTACTACATTTTGAAATTTTCCTTCGAATTCTGGAGTTTTTTTATTTTGGGGGTTTCGTTCCCTTTTTCTTTTTTAGATAATCCTTTTACACAAAAGTTGTATTGATGTACTGTCCTAATTACATTATAAAGATTTTATTTTTTCTCGAAAACATTTAATTAAAAATTTTCAGTCCCAACTGAGGTTTCCTTGTCCACCCTTTGTACTCGTCAGACGTCTTCTCCTTTACGTTTCCCGGTCCATCGCAAACCTTTGTACCGTCGGGATGATCACCAAGAAGAGAACGCAACGGGTACTCTCCTATTTAATCATGTCGAAAAGACCTTCCGTCCAGTCATTATACATAGTTTTACTTTACACGTCTGTGAAATCATTAGGGTGACCTAATGACCGAGAATCTTCGGTCAGTCAACACGTTTCCCATCTACCCGCATAAGTAGTCTCGTAACAGATTTTAACTCCAAACTTTTTTTTTGACTCTACACCTTTGACGAATTTACAGAAGACATCCATTAACCAATTTATCAGTTTTGGATCCTTGAGTCGTACTTCCTACTATATGTGAGTAACTGTATTCCAACAAAGGGGGTCTATAACCCCTGACGTTTTGGTCCAACGTCTTATGATCCCATAGCAGGACCCACACACACACAGACACAGATAACCTACACTTACATATATGTACAGGTGTACCTACGAGAAATCTTTGGTAATTGTTCCTAATAGAGAACTTACTATCCTAAACCCCCTCTAAAAATTATTGATGTTTCTATTTAATCTTTCTCCTGTAACTGACATCAAACAACATATGACACAACTGTAAACTCATTCTCATGATCGTACACCGACTTTCCATAATTGTACGTATACTAAAAATCCACTAATTCCGACGTCTTCTGTCACGTAACGTCATATACTTGAAGTACTTACAGTAGAAACGTCGTGTCTTCGTCCACTTAGCTCTCGGAAGAAAAATTTCTTATAACGAAAGTATTACTTCCTCAATTAAAATGACAAACTTACCGGACGAATTTCTTTATCAGACTGACTTATGAATGATTCCCTAACCCTTAGACCTTAGGTACAAAATATGATCAGTAAAAAGATAAAACTCAGGGTGTGGGAACTCTTAGATCACCTAGGGGTCTTCTTATACGTGAGTTTGAGTGAAAACAAATATTGATGTACATATCAATGTTGGGACAAATCGGGTAGGAATCTGAAGTCCGATTCTTAGGACTCAAAATATTGTCAAACGACGTACACACCGGAGTTAAAGAAAACAGAAAGACGAAATCCCTCCAAAATCCATCACGTCACCATTTCTTGGGAGGACGGTTACGTCTCTACGTCCAAGTTAGGGACCCAGTCCTTCTAGGGGTCCTCTTCCTTTACCGTTGGGTGAGGTCATAAGAACGGACCCTTTAGGATGTCTGTCTCCTTGGACCACCCGATGTCAGGTACCCCAGCGTTTTCTCAACCTGTGTTGAATCGTTGATTTGTTGTTGTTATTTATAAACGATAAAAATGAAACATTTATTGTGTTCACAAGTCTACTCAATAGTAATTATGTAAAAGAAGAAACTGTACAACTTTTTTTTGAAAGAATTTTGAAGTCAAATTTTTTTGTTGTGAAGTCAAAACCCTATAGGGACTACCAGGTCACCAATCCCGAGGTACGAAGATACCGTACCCTATATCCAAACCATGAACCAGTCCTCTGATTCTAGGATGTACGACACCACCATACCGGTTTTTTGAATTTTTTTTTTTTTTTTTGAAGGTAAAATTGGATTTTACGACGATATCAGTGGACATTTCAAAAGGTAGAACCTCACCGTCGTACTATATCACTTTTCCGGTACCTGAAGCCCCTGTCCGTCCAACCCCCACTGTCGTAACAAACGGGAACCGAGACACTGGTGGTGGGTCGGTTCCGGACCCACAAAGTCACATTTTAGGTGTAGTCTATAGATGAACGTCACATTGGTACGTATAATTTACTCAGCAAAATTCTTATCTCAGACCGTATATCATCCAAGAGTGATATTCCATCAGAAATAATATCATCCAAGAGTGATATTCCATCAGAAATGATAAGGACAATTATAAAAAACTTTACAGGTAAAGTCTTATAAAACTAGCTACGGACGCACAATCTGAGGCTAAGTCCTGAGGAGGTTGTCCATATAAAATTTACTTACGAACTACCACCAAGACTTTCGTATCACTCAAGACAATGGACACTATTTACGGAGAGTGGGTGGTCAGAAGTGTGTCGAAATCCCTAATAGGGAATACTATGAAATCTAATCTCGTGGTCGTAGAGAGACCAAGGAAACTTTAAGAATAAATATAAGATGTATTACTAAACTAACTGAAACATTTTCATAATATTAAGTGAGTAATCTTACTTAAGTTCGTCGTGTCTTTTCATAAAAATTTTTCTCATTTTTTTCTTTTCTTTTTAGACAAGTTTAGGAAAGTAGGGTTCCAATAACAATTACAATCCACTGGTCGTACTAGCGAGATATGTATGTCTACCTTCTCATCTAGTGATTCGTCTCTTAAAATATTTTTATCCTAGGTCTAGACACGACAGGAATTACCATCGGTATACTGACAACTCGAGAACTTTTCTCAGACTAGACTTAACTCTTCATACACTCATATGTCTGACTTAAAGTTTCTGAATCCTACTTTTTGTTACATGCTATAGAGTAATTACTAAGAATATGACCAATGTACAATTTTACTATTACGAAACTTATATAACTCAATATATTTTCTACGATGGTTTTGATAGAGAAGTAACAAGACAAAATACACCGATTTTTTAATTTTTAATACATACAACGAATATAATACAAAGAGAACCTGTCGTGACAATCTACAATGAAAATTAGTTTTGTACTTTTACTCAAAACGAAATTGACTTTTCCTTTTCCTTTTGGTCTTTTGACCTTTATTCTGACTTCTGTTATGATTTGAAAACTATTTACAAAAAACTAGTGTTCCTTGTAATAAAGGATTTTCTAGTCAATTTTCGTATTTTAATGTCTTTTGAAACTCAAGTCCAATGACGACCCCTAACTGACCCCTTCTCCCCATGTTGGTCTTTCATGTGGTCGGAGTTTTCAAGATCCTAACAGGACAAAGAATTAGAACTACCATCTACGTACCACAAATAACCTTACACTTCACCATGTCGGAGAAACCTTTTGCTAGACTTTGAGGGAGTCTTACAATTTGTATCTTAATGGTCAACTCAGACGTTAAGGTAAGAATTTATAAATAAGTTACTTTTGTACAGGTGTGTTTTATCACAGGTACTTATAAGTGTCAACACGATAAGCATTATTGGGCCTTCACGTCTGTTGAGTTTACGGATAGTCACCTACTTACCTATTTGTTTGACACCAGACAGGTACACCACGTTATAATAAACCAGTATTTTTCCTTAACTTCATGACTATGTACGATGTTCTGATGTTATACTTACATGGAACTTTGGGAATACGATCCACTTTCTTCGGTCAGTATTTTCCTGTGTCGAACAGACTAAGACAACTATGTTTCACAGGGCTTATCCGTTCAGGTACCTCTCCCTTTCGTCCAACCACCAACGGTCCCCTTTCCTCACTGACAATTACCCCTACATCCCACTATTCTACAAGACGTTGGTCTATCGCCCCTGTCAACGTGTCGACACTTATAAGATTTTTAATCATTTAGCATGTACAATTTTCCTATAGAAAATATCACACACTTAATGTAGAGTTTGACAATTGACCTTTTATATTACTCTCACTTACTCGTACCGTCCTTATTTTTAAATGGTGGTCGTTTGTTTGTCCTTTTTCCTGAACGTCACAGAATATTGACGTCCGAAGGTTCCCACTTTCCCGTACCTGGTTCCCCTTCTGTGTTCGACAAACTTGTAGACCTCTCCACCGACGTTCAAAGCTCAGGAGGGAGTGAGACCCTTCTCTGCGGGAAAATTAAACGATACAACATCTGGACTTCTCAACCATCATTCTTACTGGAGGCAGACATTTTCGATCACGTGTGCACCGTCACTCAGGAAACACACAGAATGTCCGAACACTGTAGTGTCCCCCTGACATGAACTTCCACGGGGTCTACGGAAGGGAAGACGTCATAGAGGACCATTCCTTCGCAGTTGTCACTTGGATTACGGAACTCAGTTCTCTCTGGGAACAAAGGACCCCTGACTTACCCTTGTTCTGCCTACTACGGATCATTGATCTTCTTTCCTCATCTCCCCACTGGATCCCTTAAGGTCGAAGGTCATCAGAAACCTGGCACATTCAAAATACATCTTACAACATACTGACAAATGTCGTGTCACGGACACACACCTCCACAAGTCATTAACACCTTACTTTTTATCTGTAAAGAGTTGTCTGTAAGTTCCCTTTAGGTCAAATCATAAGAGTCACAAATGACCGACTACAGATTATAGATATAGAACCGAAGACCAACAAAAGGGGACACAAAATTTATTTTTAAAGCACCAGTAAAAAACAAATAAACAAACAAAGTATATCACCCAAAAAGAAGGACTAGTTCTAGTCTCCAGAGTCAATTAGGAGGGTGGGGGTCAAGTACAACTGATGGCCCGACGAACGAAGACAGTAGCTTTAGAGTAACTTTAACCGATGCAGACAAGACACACGAACAGTTCATTCAAGCACATGACTCAAAAAGAAAAATTGCAGAAAGAAACCACCCCCGGTCCCTCGTGACACACCGCACACCTTGGAATCGATTGACTGGTCCCTAACTTATGCACGGGGGACGTCACCTTCACCTGAGAATTGAAAATCTGGTGGTCCCTTCAGGAATGACTCCTGACTCAGGTATGAGTCAAAAAGATACAACCTCCCCTCACACGTCTTCTATAGAAGTTGACACAACGAAGATTTAGTAGGACCACAAAAAAAACAAACAAAGTTACATGTCATAAGACGTTAAAGTCGGGTTAGACATGGTGTACGCTCATTCATAGAAACCCCAATACACCGACCGAGGGTGAATGGTCTCTAAATCTCGTGATTTTTCACAAAATAAAAAAAGACACATAATAAAGTCCTGTCGGAAATTCTAAAGAGACGGAGGACATGACTTCCGGTTCTTTTTCTTTGACTTTTACAGGAGTACTATTATTTTTATTAAAGGGATAGTGAATTCCGACCAATATCTTTAATATACCGTCTTAGAAACAATCCCTCCGAGACTTTTTTATCTCTACACACATTCTATTACTCGAAAGAATGTCCTTTATAACACTTTGTAGTAGGAATAGAACACGAAGACCCCCCGACTAAATAAACTCCCTCAGTAAGATACGTCATATGGGATTTCAGAAAAGACCGACCAAAAACAGGTCTTTACCCCCTTCTTTCGTGTTTAAACTCTGAAAAAAAAAAATTACTCTACTAGTAAACAGTTTCTGTCAGACAGGACTGACTACCTTCCATAGTCTTGGATGGGTTCAGACCCAGGAATGACACTTTACATGTTGTACTTTAAACCTGGGTCAAGACCTTTTTTCACTGATAAATACCTCATTACCGTAGTTAGTTCTATCTTGTAGAATGAACTCAGTTGTGAATCGAAGTTGTCATAAGTACATTTATTTCAGGAATAAAAGAGTTAACTCTAAATCGAGGTAAATACTAGTCCATAAATAAGAAAACAGACTGTCGTGTACAAACTTGTCAATGGATTTACTCTCAAACAGTGACTCATAGAGGTTTTAGACTAAAATTTGCTCATACCTTTCGCTCATGTCATCAGTCCTTCCTTGACAAAAAAGTTTTGGTCAACACACTTTTCGAATAAACACTTTCGGTTTCAGACCCTAGCGTTCCCCTCAAAGAGGCCCTCTTACCTAAGAAAGTTCGATTCACAACGGGGTGTATCTTAAGTAAGGAAAAATCTCCTCCCTTTTCCGCAATTATGACCTCTTACCAAGAAACCTTTGAAACCCGAATTATGACTTTTGAACATAGTTAAGTTTTCTTTTCAATAAACATTAAAGTTGTCATTTGTCGAATAAAAAGATACATTGGACCTTCAATGATTTTCAGGAATATTTAAGGTCGTATCACATCCTTCCCAAAAATTCTTACCACCGGTCAAACTAAACAAAAATCTTTTATGTGACTGTCTTTGGATATACACATATGTTGTAATATATATTTATTCTAAAATTAAAAGAAAACTATGGTAGAGTTTTTAATAGAGTTTATAAATTTATTAAACCATAAACCAATCTAATAAAGTCCATCCAAAATATAAGACCTAAATGTTAAAACAATTGTCTATGTATTTCTAAAACCACCAGTGAAAGGTTCATAAACAATTAGAGACTCAAATTCTTACAGAAAAATTTTATTATAAATTACAAAGTGTCGGATTCACATTACCTCTAGTGATAAAAATTCCGATCCTTTATTTCGCAGTATATAGATTTCTACTGATTTAAGTTTGTTCGAATATTCCAAAAACAATGATGAAAAAGTAAACTTTACAAAATACTTGACAGAATTAACAAATTTAAAATCGACAACACAAATACCAAATAAAATTTAAAAATATTATTTTATTAATTTTAAAAGTATAAAGGGACTCAATAAAGAAGAATAACCAATAAAGTACGAGTAAGTAGAAGTTGACACATGAAAAATTGACCCAAACAAGTGCAGTTAAAAAATAAGTTGAGACTTCTTGAAATTAAAGTTAGAACGATTTTGATATGTGTTTTTATAACAATGTTTATGATATGTTGATATCTAACCATACTTCAAAAATTATCTTCTAAAAAATGCGTGGCATGTACCTAAGACGGGCACTTAACCAAATGTCGAGTAGATTATCGATTTTTTTACTCACTTGTAAATAACTCATGAATGACATGTAGTCCGTAATCCGATTCGAATAATCCACACAACGGAGTGAAGAGTGTGTTGGGATAAACCCTCTCTGATAATGGAGGAAATTTCTACTCCCCCCGCCTTTATTTCGACTCCTTTGGATTCAAATCTATCCAATTCACTGAAAGGATTCTAGTGAGTTGTATTTCCTTCCACTTTAAGTTTGGTACGTCAGGTTGGAGTCTGGGACGTGGAAATTCAGTGACTCGATACTATTGCGAACGCTAGGAAACTCCGACGACTGCATTCTTTTTACTTAAAAAAAAAGGGGTCCGTCTTAAAACCATTAAAACGTAGACAAGATTACCACGATTTTGAAGCACACACATCAAACTCTTCTGGATGAAAGTCTCTAGACGCTCGAGATACACCACCAACAAGTCAGCGATTGAGGACAGGGTGAGACGTTGAGGCGCCTGACGTCGTGCGGTCCGAAGGGACAGGAAGTGACAGAGTGAGACACACCATCTTTGTCTGTTTTGGAGACTTTTTGCCTCTTATTATTTTTGTTATGTTGTCTTGTTAATGTCGCGACGTTGAAGTGGGGGAAAAACAGGGAGGGGGGTTTAAGAGTATTTTTTAGTTCAAATTTTCAACGAACAAATCTTGGGTCACGGACGCCGGAGCGTAAACGTAATTGAGGTCTTACTGACTTAATTGAGGTACAACCTCTTTGAGCCCCAAAATTTGATCTGCGCCTGAGGATGAAAAAGCACTATGAAATGTACCTCACTACGGCGATCTTCCTGGATTCCGGACACCGTCCGGATCCGACGACGCCTACCCAAACTCCCGCCCGAGAGAGACGAGCACTAACCAGGTTAGTGCCGAGCGGAAAGCAGTCTGGCCGCCGGCTAACCACCAACGGTATCGAGGTCCGCAAGCGAACTGTTCTACCACCGCCGGTCCGGAGGGCCCGTCACGAAGGCTCCGGGGCGCGAAGGTCAGAAGATTCCGCCCGCGTCGGGACAACACGTCCGGGCCGCTCGGGGGTCCGTACGCAAACAGCGGCGGCCAGGGAAACGAAAACCCTGAGGAGGAAGACGTTCCGCAGAACTCCGGCGACTCCCCTCTAGACCCACACATTCCGCCCCGTCCCCGGACGTTCTGCCCCTACTCCCTCTCCTGCTAAGAACTCCGGTTTAGACCCTGACGTCGGTTTCGACGCCTTCTGTGGCGTTTCTTTCGGTAGTGGGTCGCCAAGACGTTGATAATTGAGGAGGAACAGGGAAAGAAGGGAGGATCAAAAGTAAGGAAGACAGTAGGCGTACAGGCCGGGACACCAGTCGCGCAGAGACCAGCCTCCGTGGCTCCTACACTGACACAGGGACTGGGTCGACGCCCTGCTCTACCCATTTCTCGGACACCCCTCCCTCCTCCAACCTGGTCGAAGTCCGGCGCGTTCTTCGGACCGGTCCACCGTAGGAGACTCAGGGAACCGCGACAGGGGACGTTTCAGCCCTACCCCCGACGACACCTGGTCTCCTGGTTGTCTGTCCTATTCATTTTCTTTCGAACTTTAATGTTCAATCGTAAGTGACTCGATAGGGTACTTGAATTTATGTAGTGGAGTAAAAGGATTATTCTTGTCATTACAGAAAATCAAGGAAAATTGTTTACTTCTGTGACTTCAAGTCTCTCCAACAGTGTCCAGCTTTCAGTGTGTCGAACGTTTCTCAGGTCAGGATCCGAACCTTTCCACAAGGTAGGATCCTTTAGACTGAGGTCTCACGTATGGAACCACCGACCCGCTATGAGACAACGTAAGATTAGAGAGGACATCCAAATAACGGTCAGGGGTGGACACCGCTCGACTTGTTACTCTGTCCTCTGACCTCAAACTGACAGTGGGGCTGACACCATTCCGGTCTCCACCTTTGGAAGAGTCATCGTAGACACCTCAGGACGTAGACCACGAGGACGTCACAACGAAAAAAGAGAGAGAGAAAAACTGACGCGGGTCGTCGAATATCCCAGAATCAAGGGACTCGTCCCTAACTAACTTGAACCTGGTTCCGCCACTTTCGCGGCTCAGGATTGGTGACTTGGAGGTCCCTTGAAGGTGACGTCACAAGAAAATTAGTTTGTTCTATCTTGAATCACGAACCTTGGTGGCACTTTGACACCCGATAGACTAGGACATCCGTGAGTAAGTCGGGTCTCCAAGAACCTGCTCAAAGTTCTTCGAACACTCCCTTAAGGGACCACCACGGTACCAATCTTGTTGTACGACAGCGACGGTTCCCGGGTCCAAGTAAGGGTCCAACCCCTTGATTCTAGAGTGTTTGACGTACCGTGTCCGTTTTTTTTTTTTTTCGACACTTGAGAGATTTTAACACATATTTCAATACACACACACGTAAAAAAAAGACTACTCTCCGAAAGGTCGAAGACAGTCTAATAGTTTACTTGGACACTGAGTCTTCTGGAAGTACTTAACGACCAGAGTGGGTTGAGACCCGAATACACATTCGTGTGAGTTCGGACCTCTTTACTTTATAAAAGGTGAATTATCTATGAAGTATCTCACGGATCATAGACGTTTTGTAGTTGAGGCTTGTATTTTCTCTGTCTGTCTAAAACGAACGTGGGATCCTTGGTCCCGGACAAGGTACCTGAAAATAAACACACATAAATTAGAAGACGACCATCCTATTATTTCCACGGTCTGTTTATGGAATTAGTCCGGACACAAGTCGAAAGAGATTTGTCGGTTTCCCGAAAGGTCCACCGAGTCACCATTTCTTAGGTGGACGGTTACGTCCTCTGGACCCGAGTCAGGGACCCAGCCCTTCTAGGGGATCTCTTCCTTTACCGTTGGGTGAGGTCATAAGAACGGACCTCTTAGGGTACCTGTCTCTGAGGACGACCCGATGTCAGGTACCTCAGTGTTTTCAACCTGTGTTGAACCACTGGTTTGTTGTTCGTCGGTGTTGAACAAACGAACATATAAGTCGACTCCTAATCCTGAGCCCCGGATACATGACGACATCCAAATGTCCCATTTTAACTCGTCTTACTACAGTAGGAACCAGGTCAAACGGAAAATATTTTCCTTACCTCCGTCTAACTCGAATGAATTGGAATACACAAGAATATCTACGGCAAAACTCAGTGGTATATTTCATGTCACTATAAAAGGAAAGTCTTAAGTAACCTTCACTGGCACTCCAACTTCTCCCTAGACGTCAGTACAAGGAGATTACTCTGTCTAGGGAAGGACCTCCGGGGTACATAACAGGTTTGAGAAGAACAAAGTCGGAAAGTATTATGTAGGACAAATCGTGTAGACGAGTAAGTACACCTTTAAATACGGTTGAGGAGAGACCCGGTTTTACGTAGTCCGTTCATTTCAGAGGCTGATAGTTTTACAAATGACGTCTGCAAACTTACATTCACACACGGTACGTCAAACACACGAAGCGAGAACTCAGACAGAACGAAAGGATTTGAATAAAAAGAAAACAAATTAAAAGATTAAAATTGTCAAAGGTCCCTTAAGGGACCACCAGGTCACTAAATCCCGAGGAGTGAAACTTAAGTTCCCCGTACCCAAGCTAGGGACCAACCCCTTAATTCTAGGGTATTCGGTGTGTCGTACCGGTTTTTTCTTTTGATAATTCGGGTCCTCCCGAATTATCATTGACATGGTGAGTTTCGTCGTTGAAAAAAAAGAAAATTTTTTATAAGAATTTATATCAATCCATTATAAAGTCTTACAGGAACATGTTTATCGGTTTGAATCCTTTTAATCTCAGACACATATAACCATTAATACTCTACAGGTGAGACTGGGGTACTTCCATACTTTTTAAAACGTGGGTCAGTCTGTCTCTAGTCTTGTTCTTTTTTCTACCTTCCTGTCGGTCCTCCATTCACCATACGAACCATTGTTCCTTCGATCGGTTGTTACACCCTCTGTATATCTATCTAAGTGTTTATAGATAGATATATAGTGTATCATTTTGGGATAAGATTTCACGGAACGAATACAGAGTACCTAAACTAATATGACTCCCAGTTTGGGAATGGGAACACTGTACCAGAGAATACGTCTGAAAGAACAAGAACTATAGTGACCGTATGATCCCAAGATGATATAATATCGTATCTTATATATTATCAACAAGAAATCTTCGAAGTCAATAGGACAATAACTTCAACTGACTATGTATCTCAAATGTATTTATCAGTGCATGTATCGAAAGGTTGACAATCAGAGACCTAAGACTTAATCCTCCGATTTTACATTATATTGTATAAGGAAAAGGTCAGTCACACTTTTAATGATTAAAGGGGGTGGGAACTTGGTCTTAGTCCTACACTTTTAAACGTAAGTGTCACACTACCCTGAACTCCAACTCACACATCGAGTCAATTTACTCTAAAACACCAGTCTACCGAAGATCTATTTGACTTTACAGTGGTACCGAAGTCTAAAAAAAAAAAATTAACACCATATCAAGGAAATGTTCCAACATGTTGTCTCACTTAGTCGATACACATGTCTATGTTGGGGGACGAGAACCCAGAGGGAAGGGTGAGCAGATCAGCGGTGTCTCGCGGCTCGACTCGAGGGGCACGAAACATCGTCCAAGGGTGATCGATCGTCAAAACGTGCACCGTCACCCGTATGGGTGAGGGTTAAGGGGGTGGAAGGTGCAGGTGCGTAAACAAGGGAAGTAGAAGTAGAGATAAAGACGGGACTTTTATCCCAGTAGACATAGTAAAAAGATCTAAGATGTATGTACGCAAGTATATGTCATAAACAAAAAGAGAAATACTGAATCAACTGAGACATACTGTCTGAGACAGGTAGACGTAATGACGTTTACTGGGGTAAAACAAGTACAGACTCATTATAAAGTAACAGACATACATGGTGCAGAAGAAATAAGTGGACAGTTACCTGTAAATCCAGTACCGAAGTCCAAATAGACAACTTTCTCCATTACCTAAACCTCCTCACTTACGATTTTTAGTCAGACACAATACTTTCCTCAACCCGTCACATAACTTTTTAGTCACGTAACGTAGACAGAATTGAACGTTTAGAATCACTGAACTAGTAGAAGTTCTAGTTGACACTGAAGAAGTCAAACATATTGATCCTGGAAGAGAAGATAAACCCAAAAACAACCTCTTCATCTACGTCCGGAGTCATCTATATCGGGTAGAGTCCCTGTGGAACTACACCTTATGACCATTACCACTAAACATCATGTTGAGTCGAAAGAAACTCACAGATTTTACACCGGTACAGAGTAGTCACAAAGTGTCGACTTGAAGAGACAACAAACATGAAAAGTCTTTTACACTGACAGTAAGGATTGGTCCACATAGTCGGGGAACCAGGAACGGGAACATTAAACTGTCGCCTCCGGACACTGTAAGCGACGACGACACTGGTCCATACCAGAAAGACTAATAACCCACGTTTTGACACCATGGACTATCGTACACCTCCCGTGGTCGTCCAGGGGTAGTTGTCGTAAAATCGCACACCAGAAAGTTTTCGACTCTAACATACGGTACAAAAGGTTAACTCACAAAAGAATAGATCGGAAAAGTCGGATCAAACACCTGTTTCCTGAAAGGTCCACTGCCATCACCATTTCTTAGGTGGACGGCCACGTCCTCTATGTTCCCTGTGACCAAGTTAGGGACCTAGTCCTTCTAGGGGACCGTATCCTTTACCGTTGGGTGAGGTCATAAGAACGGACCTTTTAAGGTACCTGTCTCCTCGGACCACCCGATGTCAAGTACCTCGACGTCTCTCAACGTGTACTGACTCACTGATTCGTCGTTAACGTCTGTTTTTTTTATACACAGACAAACTTATTTCAGGACTAACACTACTATGACTCTCCTACTAAAATTACAGAATGGACCTTCGGAAATTTTTTTATATTTTTCCTCTCTTTTTATCTATAAAATTCACTAAAAAAAAAAAAATCATTTAAATTGGCAGCGTTATTAGATTAAACTCCTACAAAGGTCGTGGGCGCTTTTCTTCGGTACACAGGTAAACGTCAGTGAGAGTACGGGTAGTAGGGGTCTGAAAATACAAACAAACAAAAGTGATCTTTAATTCATATAAATAAATAGACCCATATCAACTAAACGTTTAATACATTTAAAGTCCACATATTATATCAATGTTAAAAATTTGCAATATGAGGTAAATATCAATAATATTTTATAACCGACATAAGGAACCCGACATGTTATCATATACGAACATCGAATAAATAAAATATGCATCAGCAAACATGGAGAAGTAGGGGATGAGGACACAACGGGGGACGGGGTGGGGAGAGCGGTGACCACTGGTGACCAAACAAGAGACATAGACACTCAGACGAAGAAAAGACAATAAAAGTGATCACACAAAAGGGTCCAGTGATAATTAGATGAAAGACACAGACACCGAAATGGAGAAAACCTGTAACGTACATTCACCTTAGGAAGTCAGACATCCTAAACACAGACCGAAGAAAAAAAAAAATTATAAATAAGGCGACACGGTCCAGAACCAACGGAGTACACCCCAGATCAAGGGACTGGTCCCTAACCGGGAGACGTGACCCTCGGACCTCAGAACCGGTGACCTGGTCGTTCCTTCAGGGACACAGACCGTAGAAAACGGGTCGTAGTACGAAAGTTCCCAGTGGACGCAACACCGTACACAATCACAAGGTAAGGAAAAATACCGGCTTAGTAGAAGACAACACATCTATATAGTGTCTCGCGAATTGGTAAATAGTTCACTCCTGCAAATCCAACAAAAGTGAAAAACCGATGATACTTCTTACGGAGACACTATGTTCTTATATTTGGACATATGTTTAAAGACAAACCTGCACACAAAGGTAAAGAGAACCAATGCAATGGATCCGCACCTTAACGAAACAGTGCACCATTGACGTACAAATTGGAAAATCCCTTGACAAAAAGAAGAAAAACCCACTCGGTGTATCGAACATCCTAGAATTAAGGGACTAACCCCTAACTTGGACACAGGAACCGTTACTTTTACTCAGGATTGGGGACCTGACGGTCCCTTAAGGGAACTCCTTGACAAAAAAGTTTCATCGATGTAATAAAGTGTAAGGGTAGTCGTCACATATTCCCAACATTAAAAGATACTACAGTGGTTGTTACCGATATTATTAGAACTAATGTCGGAAGGAACTCCCACACTACACCGTAAAGTAACAATAAAACCAGGTATAAAGAGATCACCGTTTACTACAACTGGTAGAAAAATTTCCGAATAACTTACAAATATACAGAAGAAACTTCTTTACAGACAACTCTGGGAAACCGGTCAAAAATTAATCCAACAGAAAAACAACAAATTAAAACAACAATTTAATTTAACAGAAAACAAAAATTTCAAGTGATACGTGAGACCTAAGATCAGGGAATAGTCTATATACTATACGGTTTCTGAAGAGGATGAACAGATCCTTCAGGTAAAAGGACAACCACAAGAAACTTCGGGTTTTCAAAATTAAGCTATTTCAGGTGAAATAGTTAAAAAAAGAAGGTCAAAAGTTAAGTCAAGTCAACGAGTCAACACAGACTGAGAAACGCTGGGGTAACTGACGTCGTGTGGTCCGGAGGGACAGGTAGTGGTTGAAGACCTCAAATAAGTTTGAGCACAGGCAACTCAGCCACTACGGTGGGTTGGTAGAGTAGGAGACAACAAGGGAAGACGACGGAAGTCAGAAAGGGTCGTAGTCGCAGAAAAGTTTACTCAGTCAAGAAGTGTAGTCCACCGGTTTCATAATCTCAAAGTCGAAGTAGTAGTCAGGAAGGTAACTGACAAGTCCCGACTAAAGGAAATCCTACCTGACCAACCTAGAGGAACGTCAGGTTCCCTGAGAGTTTACAAAAGGTTGTGGTGTCAAGTTTTCGTAGTTAAGAAGCCGTGAGTCGAAAGAAATATCAGGTTGAGAATGTAGGTATGTACTGATAACCTTTTGGTGTCGAAACTGATCTACCTGGAAACAACCGTCAAAAAAAAAAAAAACCGTCAAAATAACACTATATTAACTGTGTCAGTGACATGTTCAAATTCCAAATTTCATACCAATAAACTGAATGTATGTAGTACTTCACCATAGTGTCATTCAAACTACTTGTAGATAGTAGAGTATATCTGTGTTTTAATTTCTTTATCTACCTCCTCCTTACCGTTGGTTGAGGTCATAAGAGCGGCCCTTTTAGGGTATCTGTCTCCTGGGACCGTCCGATGACCGTCAGGTACCCCAGCGTTTCTCAGTCCGTACTGACTCACAGACATGTGTGTGTGTACGTAAGACTTTAGGTTATGTCTGGGTAAATCTCGACACATATATACGGACAGCCTCTTCCGTTACCGTGGGGTGAGGTCATGAGAACGGACCTTTTAGGGTACCCGCCTCCTCGGACCCCCCGACGTCAGGTACCCCAGCGCTTCTCAGCCTGTGCTGACTCGCTGAAGTGAAAGTGAAAAGTGAAAGTACGTAACCTCTTCCTTTACCGTGGGGTGAGGTCATGAGAACGGACCTTTTAGGGTACCCGTCTCCTCGGACCGTCCGACGTCAGGTACCGTAGCGTTTCTCAGTCCGTACCGACTCGCAGACATGTGCACGTGCACGTAAGACCTTAGGTTATGTCTGGGTAAATCTCGACACATATATACGGATACAACATCCACTCCTTGAAAGCAAGGACAATATCAAATGTCTTGCGTACCAAATGTTATCTAAAGATCTTAAATTTTTATAAAATTTTAGTTAAACCTCTCCTAAATCAAAAGACTTTTGATTTGCATAAAAAAAGAGAGAACTGGAACTTGATGAACTTGAGATACCAAAAGGTCAAGTGAATGGTAAAACTCCTTACACCGGATATGTGTGACGATATAAACTTTTCCTATTGGTTGTTCCTGGATGACACATCGTGTCCCTTGAGACGAGTTACAATAGACTGTCGGACCTACCCTCCCCTCAGACCTCCTCTTATCTATGTATAAATACATACCGACTCAGGGAAACGACAGGAGGATTTTGATAGTGTCGTAACAATTAGTCGATATGAGGTTATATTTTATTTTGTAAAAAAATTTTTTTCCTGTTTTTCTTTATATTTTAAAATAAACACTACTCTTGAGAATCTTAAACGAGAGAATCGTCGAACGTATATCAGATGTCGTCACAATTAATATAACAGGAACATCTAATGTAGGAATCACACATGAATATTCTCCTTTAAACATGGAAAACTGGAGAAAGTAGATTAAGAGGGAGGGAAAAAAGGTCAAAAACCAGTAACAACAACGAATACGAAAACCACAGTAAAGATTCTTAGGTAACAGATTAAGGTCTAGTTTATGTATAAAAATTAAAAATAAAAAATTTAATTAAAATTAACCTCCTATCAACGAAATGTTACAACACAATTAAAGATGACATGTCGTTTCACTTAACCAAGATACACATATGTATATAGGGGAGGAAAAACCTAAAGGAAGGGTAAATCCAGTGGTGTCTCATAACTCATTTCAAGGAACACGAGATGGATCCAAGAGCAATCAAAAGGTAAAATAGACATCAGAGTTATCACACATACAGTCACGGCTAGAGGGTCAAGTAGGACGGAGGGGAAAAGAGGTAACCACACGTATGCACACAAGAGATGGAGACACAGAGATCAAAAAGAAACGTTTATCCAAGGAGACCCAGAAAAAAGATCTAAGATGTATACACGTAATTATATACTATAAATAAAAAGAAAAAGACTGACTGAAGTGAGACGTATTGTCCGAGATCCAGGTAGGCTTATTTCACTGAAGAACTACTATGGTTAGCCCAGCAGTATATTGTTCTTACTAAGTTCCTAAGAAGACCTTAACAGGAATCTAAAGAGACCTGATCCTTAAACTTACGACGACGACGACTCATCGATTCAACACAGGCTGAGAAACGCTGGGGTACCTGACATCGGGCGGTCCGAGCAGACAGGTACCATAAAGGGTCCGTTCTTATGACCGCACTCACCACTACGGTCAACTTTTAAGAGATGGACACCAGATAAAGTATAATGGAAAAGAAAAAGAGTAGAATAAACATCCGTATAGAATCCAGGGGTCAATTCTACATTTACGACACTTCCAGACTTCAAGGACTGAACCTCGGAGCATCCCTCTACTGAACGACACTGAACGACACTCGCGTTTGTGAGAATCGGACCTCCGGTCGATAAACAAAGGACGAAGGACATGACGCAGGACGACCAGAGGTGTCGTTCACGTAGTACGACCGGTCCTCTAGGACTGTCACCCGTCTCCCCCCTAAATTAGAAGAGACTCGAGGAGATGCAGAAGAAAGGTCCTTACGAGTAGTCTAAATTGTCGTGACAAGTCCCTCAGGACAAAGGGACCACAAAAGCCTCCTCTACAATTAGGAGGGAAACTAGTCGAGACGAGGCACGTCTACCGTGTACCTCAGGGGCTGACCAAAGGTAAGGACACACACGTCGAGCGGTTGAGTGGGAAGGAGCCCATGAAGATGGTACCAAGGTACATTCACAGGCTTCCCGTGGGGCCCTCTCCCCACACATGGGTCCACCGGGACCTTATACCGGTACAGGAGGAGTCCTGGAGAGGTCTCCGAGGTACGAAGTTAGGGAGGTAAGATCTAAGTTAAGATCCAAAGTGTATAATTCAAATAAAACACAATTCATAAACTTTCTCGACCAACAACAAGTCAGTGATTCAGTACAAGTTGAGAGACACTGGGGTACTTGACATTGTACGGTCCGAAGGGACAGGACATGATAGAGGGTCTCAAACGAGTTTGAGTACAGGTAACTCAACTACTACGGTAGGTCGGTAGAGTAGTAGACAACGAGGGTAGAGGAAGACGGGAGTTAGAAAGGGTCGTAGTTCCAGAAAAGGTCACTCAACCGAGAAACGGAGTCCACCGGTTTCATGACCTCGAAGTCGAAATCGTCGTCAGGAAGGTTACTCATAAGTCCCGACCAAAGGAAATCCTAACTGACCTAACTAGAGGAACGCCAGGTTCCCTGAGAGTTCTCAGAAAAGATCTTGGTGTCAAGATTTCGTACTCAGGAAGACACGAATCGGAGGAAATACCTGGTCGAGAGTGTAGGCATGTACTGATGACTTTTTTGGTATCGAAGCTGATATTCCGGGAAACAACCGTTTCAGTACAGAGATCCAAACAGTACAGAAAAGAAGGTTCCTCGTTCGCAGAAAATTAAAGTACCGATGGCAGTGTTAGGTGTCACTAAAACCTCGGGAGTGACTTTTCTTTAACTATGGTGTTTACCAATTATCGCTAAGAGACCCAACCCCCTTTCTCACTACCCGAGTACCCCCCGAAATTGAAAGACAGAAAATGTAAAGACAGAACAACTGTAAGATTTCGTTGAAACAATAATCGCAACTTCATTCTGAGTACCTTGTATTTAATTGGTAATTGATGAAATTTTGCGTGTCAAGTCACCGTAAATCATGTTTATACTAAAACTATTAAATTTTTCGTCTCTTTTTTAAATTTTCTTAACGAAAATAGTGCAATTACCACCAAAGAGAACAACTAAACGTCAAGGAGACCTGTAGTTCAAAGGAAACTGTACATGAACGTATGACTAGATTTTCTGAAAAGTCTGAAACCAATGTTTGTTCCTCTGGGGCAATACTGTCATCTATTCCGTATAAAATGATAAGGCGTCCATTAGGAAAGTCAAAATTATACGGTCTCCGAAAAAGAGTGAAAGGGGAAGGAGAATGATTAAATTGAGTACAATAAGATTTTTTTTTAGAGAAGGAGTCGGTAAATTCCAGAGACCTAACACAAAAAAAGAAAACTATCAGTGAGAATTTAGTTAGACAGAAACGATTTAGAGTCTCACTTGAATGATTTATTTTGGTTTTCTGACAGATCTTCAAAGGTACCTTTATTGATAGTAAAGAGTGAACATAATCAAATTGTCGGTTATGAAAATTTTAAAATAAATAAAAAATAACTTCATATAAACCGAATACCATAACACAATTAATTTATAATTTATCTTAAAACTTTTTATAAAATTCTGAGCTCAAAATACACTTTAGAATTGAAATAATTCAAGTTGTAACACTCCTTTTTCATAAATACCCTTCTTCTGTACCCTCCGATTTGACAAAGAGAAATGATAGGTATACTTAGGTAAGAATGCCGAAATTGTTTTTACGTAAACATTACTCCCTCTCTTTTACTTCAACTCCCTGGGAGAGACCGTCAGGCCACCAATTCTGAGACGTCGAAGACGACGTCCCCTGCGTCCAAGGGAGGGACCGACCCCCTTGATTCTAGGACATACGACGGACCTTACCGGTTTTTCACTTTTTTGTTTTTTGTTGTCTTTTCTTTGACTTCGACTTACATTAGTACAAAGACGTTTCATTTACTACGTCTCGTCCCTTAAAAGGAATCTTTGACACGAATGACACCGGGACGTCGGTCACCGAAGGTCTCAAACTAATCGTTCAGTTCATCTATGAGACGAGTTCAGTCAATTGATCACTTACGGGATCGGAAACAACCTCGATTGGGTCGTCATCTTCGTCCGACGTCTTTCCTACGAAAAGGTTCTGTGACTAGAGAAAAAAATACTAGTCTTTCCTCTAGTATTTAGACAGACGTAAGAGGGGGGCCGGGAGTCCACAGGGACCGACCCGTCACACACGTGTTGCGAGGACACCGGAAGGACGTCTTAAAACTACAAGTCACGCAATGATTGGACCTCCTCATGGATCTTGCTCTACCTTAATGGTCACGTTTCTATTTCTTACCACGATACCCTCCATTCAATACAGGTAAACTCATACCTGGAATCTACGGTTAATCTACGGTTCTTATCACCCAACAAACTACCACAAACCCCTCACCTCCCCTCGACTCATCAACCGCATGTCCCGTCCATATCCGTGACATAAACAAACCGTTTGAAAGTAAAAGCATCCATTTACACTTGTACATTCCAAGTACATGAGGATACCTTCAAGTAAATACATACAAAAAAGTCCGTATCAATGTGGCTTTCATTAGATACTCCTTCGTTGACTGAATCTGTCTAAGTAGTGGTTATGTCCATAAAATTACAATATGAAAATATGGTAAAGATACCTTTATATATAGTAAAGAGTGTGCCTTATACATGTCATTCAGGGATATATGCTTGGAAGTTCAAAACTTGAAACGTTCTACGTTTGTGCACAAGGTGGTGGTAGTCCGGACTCACTTTAAAGTAGAACAGGAAGCAGAGGATAACGACTGCTAGGATATCGAGATGGTAGAGGGTCGAGGAGAGGGAGGAACGGTCCGGGACATACGGTCGAGACCATGACGTGAAAAGTTCCAGGACATGACTTCCTAATCTTTACAAAAGAAGTAAAAAACACAAACAAAAGTTACATAATAAACACACTTTTGATAATAATTGGATAGTGTCATGTCTCGGTTAACGTAGTCGACCCACGGATCCGATTGGCACAACCTGAATGTTTGTACGGGAACCTTACCTTGATCAAACATACGTCCTCTGAATGACATCAGGGTCTCGTCTTGTGTAAAAGTAATTCTTAAAATCCTCTAAACATCAACAATCTCTTTATAGGGCGATCGTAAAACGAACAAGGAACAAGATAGAACTGAATGACACCTCATTGTAGACACTGGAACTTGGGTTAGGAAGAGTCAGGACCTAATACACCCAAGGTCCCAGGGAGGAACAAGAGACCCACACACCCGAAAAAGAATTCACAAAAAGTCTCTCAATTTCCCAAGAAATCCTGGGTCGTAAAAGTGAAGAACGAACGAAAAGAAAAAGGTCAGTAATTTGAGACAATAACATTACGTCGGTTGATTTCATGTATCTTAAACCGGTTATAATGGTCCTGAAAACAAAAAGGTACTTTCTATGATGAACACAAAGAAAAGCTACACAATATTAAGAACCTTGAATGAGAAAGGAAGGTAATCGATAATCATGTTATATCATCACTTGATCTGTGGTCCGGGGACAAGAATTTCTCGACTGTAAGACATTAGAAAGGAAATTGTCTACATTAGAAATGGTCTATATTAGAAAGACATTAGAACGTAAATTGTCTATGAGAAGGTTCGGGTACGAGACGTAATCCGGTACTCGACCCATGGTTCCTCCGACTTTATTCTACTTTCGCTGTCCCTGAAAGGACCACCAGGTCACCAATTCTGAGGTACGAGGGTTACGTCCGCCGGGTCTAAACTAGGAACCAGTTCCCTGACACAGGGTGTACCACGTTGATTCTCAAGGGTACGGTATTGATTCTGGGTTTCGTCGGTTTATTTACTTATTTATTCTTCATTTATAAAAAAATTTTCCCTTCCCTACCTCGAGTGAGTCAAATAACCCTACCACACCTTTCTCCTCCATCGATTACGACTGAACCCACCTCTAGACTCCTGTCGAAAAACTCCTCCACTACTGGGACGACACATTTCCTTAACCCAGACGTCCCGTCCCTACCCCCACCCCCTACCGGTGGGTCCGTCTCCCTTGACGGTTATTATCCGAACTTGGGTTTCTTCCAGAAATTAAAAAAATAAAAATCCAGAAATTAAATACATTCATGAGAGAATAAAGGTCTTTGTGAAAATTCATGACCTGGTCGGGGGTCCTTGCACTTGCACCTTCTTGTAATATAAAAGTCCACCTTATTATTATGTTAGTCACTTTATTTGCAGTCTTAATAATCCCGTCTTTAATTACGGGTCGTCTTTCCATTGAAACACTTCCCGTCGTTCTTACGAAAATTAAATTTCGCAAAAAAAAGAAAGAAGTGCTAAGAGTATTAATATTGTCTATTTGATTAAGTCTGGACAAAAAGAATAAACACAAATACTAAATTAGTCTTTTGTCACTAAAAAAAAAAAAAAACGTACAACTTTACGTTAATATTCCATTTCTTTTGTTGTGACACCACCTATTAAAAGAATCATTCAACCACTGTAATATAAAAATAAAATAAAGATCCTTAGTACTGTGTCTCTAAATGTCACTTTAAAAATTCGATATTGTCACCATTACTTGTCCTTACCAGACCTTTGGGTCCACTCTCACGTATAGTTAGTGACTAGAATGTTTGTGTAAAATCAAACTGTGATGACACGATATTACTACTGACATTCATTAACAAAGGTTAAAATCAGACACTGAGACTGGAAAGAGAAAAAGAGAACACTGTGACATAAGAAAAGGACGATTGTCGAATGAAAAAAAAAAGTGTTTCACAATATATATCAGTATCAACATTTCGATTTTGTCAGAAAGAGAAATCGATGACCAGAAAAAAAATTTACTTTATTAAATAAACTAGCTACATATCAACTAAATGTCACAACACAATGAAAGTCTATATATCGTGTCACTGGGTCAATGTGTGTGCACATATATGAGGAGGGAGCATAAGGAAGGGTGACACCAGATAGTGTTCTGTGACTTATGTCTGGGGACACTATGTGTCATCCAGGGGTGACAAATAGACAAAACACATATATTAACAAACATAGAGGATTAGAGTTTGAGGATTAAGGAGGGAGGGAGGGAGAAAAAAACAAAAACCACCCCCTCCCCACTCCGACACGAGGCGGTGGAGACTCTAGGAGCAAGGGACTACTCCCTAACTTGGACCCGAAGTCGTCACTCTCACACCTCAGAATTTGAACTAGCGGTCCCTTGAGGTAATGACAAGAAGTTGTGCGTCATTAATTAGTACTTCCTTGTTGTAAAATTTTGAAAAATCATTGAAAAACGAAACGTACTAGAAGTTATAAATATATATGATTAAATTAATATGTGTTGAGAAATATATATGTAAAAAAGGAAAATTTATCCGAAAATTACAATCCCAAATAACAACCGAAAATTCTCGTCTGAGGACCAATTCAGTTCCATGACATGTCTTCAATACATTTTAGTCATACCTTCAAGTTACAACGAAAAGGATGAGCCACTAAAACTTCTTTACTTCATCAAGATCACTCTGAAAAAAAAAAGAAATAAAAGATTTGACGTACGGATACCGGTGGATTCCGTAAGGAGATACATAAATAACCGATGATGTCATAAAGCTCTCCACAAACCCTGTAAAGAAATTTGATACATGTGGGATTTACAACCACAAAACACACCTAGTGTTCACGTCGTAAGGAATTAATAACGACAATATTCAGTGTTAACAATAAATTTCTTACTGCATACATGACGTACTTCTGTAATACTGAAAAAAGAGAATCAAATATATTTGAGGTTCCATTGACTCCCCCTTCTTTTTTCTCTGGTCCGAGGACTTTAAATTCTTAAAAATACAGTAACTGAATTAAACTCTTCTAAAGACTCTTTTGGACAGTCTTATATACTCTTTACAACTACGAGAGTAGTTGTTTCTTATGTAGTCCTCGGTCTTGGTTAGTCCGTCTCTGCGCCGAACATATATCTCTCCGTCACAGAGAGATTATGAAAGACTCCGACCTACCCCAAAAAGCTCCTGATAGACTGTGCCCGGGACAGGAGTCCCTGCGAGAATAAACCTCGACTGTCGTGATTCAGTGTCCTTTGTTGTCATTTGCTGGGTTCTATTAATTATTTACTCCAGTCAATGATCCGAGTCAATGAGGTCCTAAGTCTCCTCATCTTACAACTGGTAAATGGGTCTGACGTAGTGATTCCTTGTCACAATTTACAGGTCGTGCACGATCCAAAACAAAACAAAAAATTTTTTATAACTAAATAAATAGACCCACATAACCCAACGATACACCCTAGATCAAAGGGACTCCGCACACCCTAGGGTTGGTCCCTAGTTTGGGTTCAGGGGACGCAACCTTCCGCCTAAGAATTGGTGACCCGGTGGTCCTTTTGGGCGTACGGTCCAAAACAAGGATCTGACCTCCTTTTCGTGGCTCGTTCAGTCTTGGGACGGGACCCACACAAAGGTGACACCCGACGCACCTCCTCTGACACGGAACTCTTCGTCTATTAACCTTTCCCACGACCCCTATCCTTATTGGACCCCCTTCGGTTCCTCCGTCTGTACTCGTACGTCACATGAGACCGTCCTAATCTGGGTACCGGTCTCCCCTCCGACGAACAACCCTTCCCACCCCTCATTTCGACCTTTACGTTTGTGGTACGTCCTTGGAGTCACCACAGGGTCAAATATACTTGTTTCACTTTCACCTTCAGTGAATCAGCACAAACTGAGAAACACTGGAGTACCTGATATGTCAGATACCTGAAGAGGTCCGGTCTTATGACCTCATGGTCGGAAAGGGAAGAGGTCCCCTAGAAGGGTTGAGTCCCTAACTCGGGTCCAGAAGACATAATATCTGTCTAAGGAATGGTCGACTCAGTGTTCCCTTCTGGTTCTTATGCCCTCACCCATCGGAGAGGGAAGGGATCGCCTAAAAGGGCTGGGTCCTTAGTTTGGTCCCAAAGGACGTAACGTCCGCCTAAAAAATGGTTGACTCTTGTTACGATGACATTATACGTAAGAACCTTCCCTGTATCCTTTATACGTATACTTGACCTATACTATACTAATATTCCCCAATAATAATTAAAAGAATCTTTATAACCGTAGTACTACCACATCTCTTTATAGGAATTAAAACTCTCTACAGACTACCTCGAAAGTACTACACTCACAGTACTACGGATGTTGAATAAAAGTTTATCAGGACGGGGGAGTGGGGTTTATATATATGAAAATATTATCTATTTTGTTTATAGATAATATAAAGTATAAATATATTTAATTATATAACAAACACGATAAAAATAACTTTATACACAAAACCACAATATTTCGAAGATTTTTACCCTTAATAAACTAGACAGGACTTCCTTTCTGGAAACCCCACGTGTAATCCATACAATTCTAGTCTTCTCGTCACCCGGGACTTACCGAGTGTTAGATCGTCAGTCTCCGCGAAATGTTTCCTCTCCTTGTGAGGCCATTACTTGTCCGGGTCCCAAGGGAACCTGAACTCCACAGGTTAAGATTAAAAGGGATGTCCTCGGGACCTCTTCCTCTACCGTTGGGTGAGGTCATAAGAACGGACCTCTTAAAGGACTGTGTCCTCGGACCGTTCGATGTCAGGTATCCTAGCTTTTCTCAAACTGTACTGACTTACTGACTGTGAATGAATTCTTCTTATGTCGATTTATAATTGTCAACAACTGAAATCCACCGCCGACATAATTCACTCCAAGTACCACAATGAAAATTGAAAGGACACGAACACTTGAAAAAGTGTAATTTTTCCACCTTTGGCATTCGATCTAATGATCCTTTACCTACCCTTATCCGCGATTTAGTCTGGAACCCCAACTTAATCAAATGACCTTTTTCCGATGTACCCTTTCAAGGACACCAAAATGCAAAGGAGATACTCGGGGACACTATTCGGCATGATTAGTGAGTCACTCACAAGTACTTGACCGGACGGGTCGTCGAATAAGAGGTTCCACTCTCAAGCTTCTGACTGAGGACGGATCAAAAGTGAAGAGTCTAAAGTGAAATTTTCACAGAAGTTTTTCGGTGTGATTGTAGACACAAAATCTCAGACTTTTTCTTGTACAGATATTGACTCAGTGAAACGACACGTGGACTTTGATTGTGTCGTAACATTAGTTGATATGAAGTTATTTTTTGCTTCGTTTACTTCCCTCACTACAACTACAGGAAGAGAGCTTCGAAAAGACTTTTTCTTGAAACTCGCGGATAAAGGCAACAAACACCTAACGAAGGAAGACAACAAACTTCTCGATCGCGGACAACGAAACTTTATTTGATTCTCCCCTTCTACGAGTAAGAGGACACAACACAAACAGATCCAATGGTTGAACCGTTCGGACAAGCTCGAGATTCGTGGTTACCCTGCTTATTACAGTGTTGAAATGTGGAAACCATAAGACCATTAGACTAAACTACTATACTGATTGAAAGACCACTTGATCACCTCTTCCGTTACCGTTGGGTGAGGTTATGAGAACGGACCTTTTAGGGTACCTACCTCCTCGGACCTTCCGACGTCAGGTACCCCACCGACTCCCAGCCTGGGCTGACTCGCTGAAGTGAAAGTGAAAAGTGAAAGTACGGAACCTCTTCCTTTACCGTTGGGTGAGGTCACAAGAACGGACCCCTTAGGGTCCCTGGCACCTCAGACCACCCGACGGTAGGCAGATACCCCAACGTGTCTCAGCCTGTCCTGACTTTGCTGAATCGTCGTCGTCGTCGACCACTCGATATTAACCTTTATAACGGTATAAAACTTAGACTAGCTCATTGGTTAATGAAATTTCGGACCACACAAATAAATCGGATCCCCACCACCAAAAGGTACGAAGATGTCGAAGGAAAAGAAAAAAGAAAAAAAGATATTTTTTACAATTGTAGTAAAAGTGAACTTCACGACTAAAAGTTATTCTCTCTAAATTTATACTTTCACTGACCTCTCAGGTAACAGGAACAACAGTAACTAATTGGGTTCTACCACGATTGGTCTCCGTCCTTTTATCAAAGTAAGGTTTGATACCTTTTAGAAACGTAGTCACCATTAATGGGTGTGCACGGTCTTCCGTACTTTAAAGTATAAGTCTTATTTGGGGACTAGGGGTAGGTCCATAAAACTATGTCTTTCTTCGGAAACAAGTCGAAAGTTTCCTAATCTCATTGTTACTGGAGTAAAGATCTCTTGACCTTTGATAAAGACGAATAACAAGAGACAAACAAAAAAAGAATTCTTTTTGAAACTCCATTTAGAAAATGAATTAAAACAAAACGTTTTTATCGTTCTTTTATTAGAAAGATAAAATATCGGCCTTCCTCAAACACAAGTTGTCGTTGACAGTTTGGGTAAAATAAACCTCTTTTACGTGTTAGACCCACGGAAAATCTTCAACCTTAATTACTTTTGACATGATCCGAATCCACTCACAGAGTGACTACCTAAATAGATGCAAAACTCACCAAACGAAATTAAATTAGGTGACGGGGGTGGGGGGTACTCATACATTTCTGTCGTACTTTTTGAAGGCAGACTTACTTTGAATACACTATCATTTGTCATGCTTGAAGGTCCCTGAAGGGACACCAGCTCACCAATCATTAGGTAGACGGTTATGTCCCCTTTGCCCAAGCTAGGGACCAGGTCCTTCTAGGGTATACGAAGCTTCGTCGGTTTGGGAGTCCGGTGTCGATCACTCGGACACGAGACGTCGTTCTCTTTCGGGCGTACGTCGTTGTTTCTGTGTCGGGTCGGTTTTTTATTATGTATTTAATTTTTTTGGTTTTTTGTCATGTTTGAAGGTCATGTCAAATCTCAACTAAGTTTGGAGGCATATTCACGTCTATCTGTGAGAGCCTGCAAAGTAGGCATCAATACGTTTAAAGAGACCCTTCAAACAAGTGTAGTAACCTTTGGGGTGTAAGGATCTTGTAGTCTCTTTCCCAATCTCGATTCACAGTAACCACTAATTTCTTAAAAATTCGAAACAATGTACTACATATTTCTAATAGACCCACCCTAAACCTTTTAAATACCTATAAGTATATGTAAGAAAAAAAAATTAACTACGTTTTAAGTGTGTTGTATTAGTAAAATGGTCCACTGACCGTAAATCACGCAAGTATTACAACATGTTGATGGTGGAGACAAATCAAGGTTGTGTAAAACAGAGACGTTGTACTTTGGATATGCAAAATAAAAAATTAATTTTTTTTATAAATAAACCGACATCGTCCAGAATCAACGTCGTACACCCTACATCAAGGGGCTGGTTCCTAACTTGACCTCGGGGGACACGAGCCTCGAGTCTCGGAATCGACGACTTGGTGGTTCCTGTAGGGACTTTGGACATGGAAAATCTTCAGTGAGAGATAAGGAGGGAGGGGAGTCGAGACCGTTGTTGGTCAAGTGAGAGAAAGAGACACCTAAATGGATAAGACTTATAAAGTATATTTACCAGAGGACATGAAACACTGAAAAATACAGACTGAAAAGAGTGAATCGTAAGACAACCACTCTAAGTAGGTACAAACATCGGACACAACCACGAAGTAAGAAAAAGTGCTGACTTAGTATAAGGTAACATACCTCAATATCTATATATAGATATATATACACTGTAAACAAATAAGTAAGGAATCAACTACCTATAAACTCCGTAAAGGTGTAAACACCTTACCACACAACACTTGACACGAAACTTGTCGGAACCCAGTGAAAAACAGACTCGCGGACAAGAGTCGAGAAGACCCACACACGCGTCCTCACCTTACCGACCTAGTAGCACAAGGCAAGAAACTCCTCGACGGTACAACAAAAGGTGTCTCCGACATGGTAAAACGTAAGGGTGGTTGTCGTATTTTCCCCAGGTCAAAGAGGTGTAGGAACGGTCGTGAACAAACAACAAAACCGGTACGGTAAGTCGTCCTCCCGAGAATCAAGGGACTGGTTCCTAACTTGGGAGTGGGGGATGTCACCTTCGAACATCTGAATTTGTGACCTGACGGTCCCTTAGGGGGGAGGGGTTGTGAACAATAAAAGGTCAAAAGACTTATTATCGGTTGGGTCATCTACACTTTATGGTTATAGGAGTCTATACGTCTACTGTGGTGGGAATGCCGTCTTTCACTTCTCCATGATTTTTCGGAGAACTACTTTCATTTTCTCTTCTCACTTTTTCAACCGAATTTCGAGTTGTAAGTCTTTTGATTCTAGTACCATAGACCAGGGTAGAGAAGTACCCTTTATCTACCCCTTTGTCACCTTTGTCACAGTCTGAATTAAAAAAACCCTTCTACGAATGAGGAACCTTCCTTTCAATACTGGTTGGATCTATCGTATAATTTTTCGTCTCTATAATGAAACGGTTGTTTCCAGACAGATCAGTTCCGATACCAAAAAGGTCACCAGTACATACCTACACTCTCAACCTGACACTTCTTTCGACTCACGGTTTCTTAACTACGAAAACTTGACACCACAACCACTTCTGAGAACTCTCAGGGGACCTGATGTTCCTCTAGGTTAGTCAGGTAGGATTTTCTCTGGTCAGGACCCACAAGTAACCTTCCTGACTACGACTCTGACTTTAAGGTTATGAAACCGGCGGAGTACACTTCTCAACTGAGCAACCTTTTCTGGGACTACGACCCTCCCTAACCCCCGTCCTCCTCTTCCCCTGCTGTCTCCTACTCTACCGACCTACCGTAGTGGCTGAGCTATGTGTACTCAAACCCATTTGAGACCCTCAACCACTACCTGTCCCTCCGGACCGCACGACGCTAAGTACCCCAGCGTTTCTCAGCCTGTGCTGACTCGCTGAGTTGACTTGACTCATCTACACTTCACCATAGAAGAACACCAAAACTAACGTACATAACCTCTTCCTTTATTTATGTGACCGTTGGGTGAGGTCATAAGAACGGACCTCTTAAGGTACCTGTCTTCTCGGACCGTCCGATATCAGATACCCCAGCGTTTTAAACTCGTTGTGTCTGTGCTGACTCGTTGATTGTGAAAGTGAAACCAAGAATGTGGGTAGAGTAGACTTTATATAGGGTTCACCACATGAAGAAACCTCTCGTCTTTTTTCCACCTCCACTGGAACTCTTCCCTTCTTTTTCACACCCTTATTCAATGGGTGCCACCGAGGACTACCTTCCCACGCTCCGGACTCAGTTGTCAGTTTCAGGGAGGAAACACCAAGTATTCTAAACATGGAGGTCACTCCAGTGACCTTGTTCTCTCTACGATTCAAGATCAAGAATTAGAATTTGGATAAAACTTTTTTAAACGAAAACCGGTGTGACCCAGAAACAACGACACAAACCCGAAGGAAATCGACACCACTCGTCCCCACTAAGAAGTAACGTCTCGTGCCCGTGATCCGTGTGTCCGAAGTCACCGACGTCCTGCACCCGAGTCACCAACACCGCGTGCCCGAATCAACGAAGAACCGTACATCATAGAAGGGTCTCGTCCCCAACTTGGGACAGGGGACATAATCGTCCATCTAAGAATAGGTAACCTGGTGGTCTCTTCAGGAGAAGTGGAGTAAGGTATCGAGTTTGAAGATCGATTAATAAATCCAAGGAAAATGATACCCCAATGAGACCGGGTACTTGAATAGGACCATTGAACTGTACACTAGATGGGTGGACGGTTCAAGACACTGTGAGTTTCCTCGGACGTGTACTAAGATCACATTCAATGATTACAAGATTCAGACTTCACTCTCTAACGAAGGTATGTAGGAGGGGAACGACACATTCAAGTAGAGCCCTTCTGGTAGGAACTCCCCACTCTGAGGGTCGGATCTAGGGGACCGAAAAAAAACAACAACAAATCCGTAGGTCGTTCGTGTTGGACCCGTGGGAGTCTTTCCTGAAGTCCTGTTCTGGACGACCGGTCCTCGACTCTTTACAGAAGGAGAGAACGTCCCTCTTACGACAGCTTGACGAACTAAGTAATCATGTTCACTGAGTACAACGTTACTCTCCGTTGAGGTTAATGTTGCTAGAGTCACTACCGACCGAACTTTATTATGCATTCAGTTTCGACGTGCGTACATTTTCTACATGGAGTCAGCGAGACTGATACATCACAGTCTACACCATAATTTCGGACTGAGTCGTCGGCGGAAAGAAACGACACGGGTTGTCTGTAAACAAATCTCCAATCGAGAGGTCCATCCTCCGCAAAGTACAGAAAATGGAGAATAAGTGTTACCGAACAAAAAAATTTTCTCCTTTAGATGTCCTTCAAGTTTAACGGGTCAACAAAATGTTAGATTGCCAGAAACCTTTTCCTTCAGAATTACTTTAAATTCCTAAAACTCACGCACAGTCAGACGTAAGGATAAAAACTAACGGTCGTTATACCTGTCAACTCTTGACCAAAATATTAAATGTTTTCGCTAAAACAATTGAATTTTCCACTATCTTTTGTAACACGATTCACTCTCTTCGATCTGTGTTTCCTCGTGTATGATATCCTAAGGTAAATATTACGTCACAGGTCTTTTCCGTTTGGATATCTGTGACTTTCGTCTAATTACCAACGGGTTCCGAGTCCGACAACCTTCCTTTACTTCCCACTAACGAACACTCATATCCTTAAGAAAACCTCCCCACTAATTTTACAAGATTTCAACTCAGACGACGACCACCGTATTGAGACACTTATATTAACTTAACTTAATATGTAAATTTAAACTCATCCACTTGATAAACCGTATAGTTATTTCGATAATTTTTACTTTCTTTAATTCCACATTGTCGCGATTATTATCACCTCAGTGGCTCCGGTCTATTTTTCTAAACTACAAGGTCGCAGAAACCAGTCTCCGTAAACGAGACTCACAACCCCAGTCTCCCCAAACCACACACTTCTTCTCTATACGACGTCCCTCATGCACCTTGTCTGAATCGGGGCTACTCGGGCTAAAGGTGAGGTCAATGTCTCACAGGTAGACCAGTGACTCGACACCGAGTGTCCCCACCAGACTCCAGTGTCAAACAACACTGTCTCTACCTCGATTTGGGTCCCAAGGGTCGAGAAGGAGAAGAGGGTCGGTCGTTCAGACCATCGCAACGAGACTAAAGAGTCCCTCAGACCTTACGTATTCCCCGAAGGGTCCACCGTGACCACCATTGTTTAGGTGGACGATTACGTCCTCTATATTCTCTGAGACCAAGCTAGGGAACCACCTGTACTAGGGGACCTCCTCCCGTGTCGTTGGGTGAGGTCATGAGAACGGACCTCTCAGGGTACCTGTCTCCTCGGGCCGCCCGATGTCAGGCACACACACACGATTCAACGAAGTCAGGACAAGCTGGGAAACACTGGGGTACCTGACATCGGGAGGTCGGAGGAGTCAGGTACCCCAACGTTTCTCAGTCTGTACTGACTTCGCTGACTCGTACGTACGAACTCACATATTTCCGTGAAACTTATCTCTCTCTCGCAGAAAAGAAGGAGAGGAAGGACCCTAACGGAGAACCCCGGACTTGCTCGATAGACTACGGCACCGTAGACGAAAGAATTCAGGGGAGGGTAGGGACACCTACGACGACCCTCACGTTTGGGAGGGGGGCGGGGGGCGTGGGAGCCTTCAGTGAAGTCGAGGAGTCCACCCTAAGTATGTTTCCTGGTTGGTCTGTGTACGGGGACGTGAAAGGGGTGGGGAACACTAATCCCAGACTTAGTAATGTTGGGGGAGACAGGAGAGGGGACCCCCACCGGTCCCTAGTGCATTATACATACGGACCGGCTCCATGACGACTGGTGAGAGACTGAGTCCGTCACCCCAGACCGGTCGGTGTGCCAAACGGACAGGGTGAACACGAGTTCTGGGATTCGGGTCTCAATCTAGGAGTAAACCTTTGTCTTGGGTCCCCAGCCCCGAACAGTTGAGGAACAATTGGACAGCCGGTCACTCCACCCGGCACCTCCACGGGCACCCTACGTCCCTTCCCCAGTTATTTCGTGGCCTCTTCATTTTTGGTACCCTTTAAAGTTCTGTCTTTCGGTCTCAACCCTTCAGTCTCCATTACTGTAACACAACGGGAGTACCACCTTCGACAATCGAACACAAAACACAGATTCGACGTTCAGTTGAGACCAGGAGTAATTACTCGTCTTCTTCTTGTCACGACTCGGGTACATAGTTCCTCTTTCTTGGACAACCACTGTCGGAAGGCCTAGGGACTTCTTTGTTTCTTTACGGGGGTCTCACCGGGATCCCGAAGTGTAGGACGCTGACTGGAACGACAAAGAAGAGGAGGGTGGGGGCGTCTCCGGTCAAAAGCTCTACTTACTGTTAAGTAGAGAAAAGGTCAAAATAGGAGAAGGTAAATATAATGACGATACCGTCGTGTGGTCCTTTAACGAAAACTTGTTAAATTAGACATCATTGATTTCAACAATCATACCTAAGATTCACAGAATGTGTTCGAAAATAATCTTGTCACTGATGCATCTGATTGAGAGTACCGGAAAATGGCGTTCAGTTATAAAGACAAGTTTGAGACCCATCTACAGTTACTCCTCGAACCCTTGACTTAGTACTATATACCAAAATAATCCACTCAGTTTCTAAAATTTTAAGGTTACTGACTCAATTGTATGTTCCCCTGTGAAAAGAAATTCATAAAAAAAAAAATTAATAAATAAACCGATACGACCCACAAGAGTAACACCACCGAAGAGAACAACACCTCGTGCCCGAGATCCCGTGAACCCGACGTCATCGACACCGTACACCCGAATCGTCTACGTCGAGTGCCCGAGATCTCGTGTCCGAGTCATCAACACCGCGTATCAACGAGGTATCAGACACCCTAGAAGGACCTAGGCCCTAACTTGTACGCAGAAAACGTAGCCGTCCGTCTAAGAAATGGTGACTCGGTGGTCCCTTCGGGTTCCTCTGTAAAACTTGTGTTTTTCATTTTCACTTCAACGAGTCAGCACAGACTGAGAAACGCTGGGGTACCTGACATCGGATGGTCTGAGGAGGTAGGTACCCTAAAGGGTCCGTTCTCACGACCTCACCCAACGGTAAAGGAAGAGGTCCCCTAGAAGGGTTGGGTTCCTAGCTTGGGTCCAGAGGGTGTAACGTCCGTCCCTTCGGTACCCTCCGTATATTGATCTCGGACAATCTCTAATTTCGGAGTTAGGAGACTAAGGACGGATTATTATAAAGGTTTGACCCCCCAATGTAATGTCATGACATCCTTTTGACTTTGATTTAAGAAGAAAGGTTTTACTTGCTGAATTGTAGAGAGGTCCACGCCTACGGGAACTACGTCCGTGTCTGGGTGGGCTGTCGTTGCACTCACCGTAGACGGACCTACAAGGACGCGTCGACTTGTAGGCGTAGGAGAAGAGCCTACGACCGCGGCACCTTCCCTACTGAGTCGTCCTCTATGAACCGCAGCTCTGCTCCATACTACCGTAACTCCGATTCACACGTAAGCGTCCCTTCAAAGGAGTTCTCCACCGTTTCTTCTTGTGGTCGTTGAAGTCCGAATATCGTCTAATCGTTCAGGTCACCTTTCTCCCACGGCGCAAAGGGGTAGAAAGAGTTTTTACCAGATCCTTCTGAAAGCAACCAAGTCAAAGTCAGTACACGAGGTAAGACTTGGTTAGTGATACCAGTCCTCTCATCTGTCTAGACTAACTGGTCCACATTCACTACCCGTGTAAGGATCCAAGTCCACTCAGGGGAGACCAGACGAGTTGACTCTCTCCCTCTCCCAATCAAGACCCCTTTTGACCCCGCGTTAATGATCTTCTTTCCGTTTCCCGACGACCCTATCCGTTTTTCCGTCGTTATTGTATCTTTCGGGAGTTTTTAGCAATCGATGACGACGACAACAATGATAATGTGATAACAGACTCTGTTTGTTCACTATTTCGTTTACTTGAAATTTTCGTGGTCATACTTTACTCTACTACCCCCTCTCCTCTTCTTCGTCTTGACCGTTTTACGACCATCAACAACGTCGGATACTATCCAGGTGTTCCCAAGTAATATGTCGACAGAGTCGAACACACACGTAAACTTTTAAATGTGTGATGTTTCCCCCTTTCCGTCGTGGTCCTTTTGCACTTGGCACACATCCTCTTCGGGTCGAGTGCAACAACAACACAGTCAATGGGTCACAAGAATCGTCTGGTCTTCACTCGCTCCCGAAACAGCGGACGCACTGGAAAGGGAGGGTCCAAGAGGAGGCACTGGACCGTCAAGGTCACACCTGACTGAACACTCCTGTTCCGACTGGAGAAGGGGTAGCCGCGTAGCCAGGTCAAATAATTCTATGGGCGTGTCAATGGGGCAGGGGAATGTTCCATTAGACAAACGACTGGAGTCACTGTACTAGTCCTTCGTCTTTTTATATACAAGTTTTGATTCTTCAAATCCCTGGAGGGACCGCTAGGTCACCAACTCTGAGGTACGAAGGTGACGTCCCCCGTACTCAAACTAGGGACCACCCCCCTCATTCTAGGGTGTACGGTACATCACGACGACTTATTCATCTTTTGTTTGTTTGCGAAGGGAAGAAATTAGTTCAAAATCTACTCCAAAATTTTTATCGAAAGAAATAAACGAAAACCGACACGACCCAGAAGTGACGACGGGGACCCCTGACAAAGATCAACGGCTCTCGTCCCGGATGAGACGTCAGAATCAAACGCCCGCAGAGTAACGTCACTGAAGAGAACAGTGTCTCGTGTCCGAGATCCGTGCACCCGAGTCATCGGCGCCAAGAGCCCGAGATCTCGTGTCCGAGTCCTCGACACCGTGTGCCCGAATCAACGAGGTACCGTGCACCCTGAAAGGGACCACTCTTCAACTTGGGTGCAGAGGACTGTCTACCTAAGAAATGGTGACCTCGGTGGTCCCTTCGGGAAATTACTCCAAAACTACGTTGAGTAGTTTTCGTACAAAACAATATCGATAATATTGGAAGATTTTACAAGACATCTAAGGTCTAGTTAAAATGTCTCATGCTGACATTGTCTTTACTCCAAACAACCGGTGTTGAAGACATAGGTGACTGGGTTATAATAGCTCCATCCATTTCGGGAAAAGACTTTACAAATAGTAATACAATGCAATTAATTTTTTGAAAACTTTTTTCATATTTACAGTGTCCTTTCAATTTTGCATATCGTTTCAAAATTTTTCTTTTGTACATGACTACAACGGTAAATCTTTACTAGTGAGAAATACAAAACCGAGTAAAGATGGATCAATGGGTTTTTCAATTCTTTATTGTAAGGACCTATAAGGAACCACCAGGTCCCCAATTCTGAGACACGTAAGTGACATCTCCCGTACCCAAACTAGAGACCTAGGGACTAGTCCCTTGATTCTAGGGTATCCGACATACCGAGTCGGTTCTTACGGGTGTTCTGGTTTTTTTTCAACGAATGTGACGACATAAATTTTACCTATTGGTTGTTCCAGGATGACATGTCGTGTCTCTTGCGACGAGTTACAGTACATCATCGGACCTACCCTCCCCTCAAATCCCCTCTTACCTATGTAGATATCTACATATATATGTACATACATACATATCGACTCAGGGAAACGTTAAGTAGACTTTGATAGTGTTGTAATAATTATCCGACATGGGGTTATGTTTTATTTTTCAAAATTTATTATTTTATTACTACTACTTTTACTGTTTTTTTTTTCAACGAATCAAACTAAGTAACAGAACGTCCTCTCGGAATGAGAGTCACACAACGGTTCTCGAATGATGACCATAGAAAGTAGCATAATCGACATAAGGAGTCATTGGGGACCTAGTCTTATGTGTTTCGAATCTTAAGTTGATGGCAGACTGAAGAATGTCTAGTAGTCGAAGATGCAGTCCCTAAACAACAGGAGGACACACGGAGAGACATTTTAGAATTATTTACTTTACAAAATAAAAATATCTTTTAAAATAATTCACGAGGTGTTTAATTTAAGTGTATACATCGATAGGTCTACAAGTTTCGTTAAGTCTCACCCACAAGAGTGGCTACGTGGTCTCACTCGTTTTACGTACTCTCCCAGTTGACACAGTTATTCACATTAATCCTTGGATAATGTCTATTCAAAGTAGTGTCTAATACTTTCAGTATCCTCACAACCAGGTTTACAATAAGGATGGTATCTCTCAGTCAGAAACTTAAAAAATACATAAAGACAACTTTACTATTCAAAGGTGATAAGGTTTCTTTCCTAATCTTTACGTAATTTCAGATAACGGAATTTTATATAAGTGTTGGAGTTTCAACCCTCAATACAAAATAAACCACCCTTAAAAATCCTGAAGCTCGGGCCCTCTGTGGCAGAGTTTACTAGGACTCTCTTAACGAGACTCCTCCACTCCTCTCCTCAGTGTAATATATCTTCAAAACGTTGTTTCCCGTTCATCAAACTTGTAGTTTTCTAATAACAATTAATTTTGGTCTATAGGGTTCACTTCCCTAAAACGTGAAAAGATACATACCCTTCAACGTCCTCAGACCCGGGTGACTTTAGTAAGGAAAGTTTACATGAAGTCGATTTATCTCGGTGAGAGGACATAAAAATCTGAAGGATCCACTGAGTAACCATTTCTTAGATGTACGACTACGTCCTCTGTGTCCTCTGTCCCAAACTAGGGACCCAGCCCTTCTAGGGGACCTCATCTTTCACCGTTTGGTGAGGTGATAAGAACGGACCTTTCAAAGTACCTATCTCCTCGGACCACCCGACGTCAAACGTTAGGTGACCCGACGTTCTCAACCTGTACTGACTCGTACACACGTGTCGGACACCAAAACGTGGGACTCCAACGAGAGGAGTCCCGAATGACATCCCTCACCGACATCAGACTACTGACGATCTAGCGTCCACAAGACGAGGAAAGACTTAAGGGAATCCCGAGTGGTAGAGTGAAACCTCCCGACGTTAACGAGTACCGACACTATAGGAAGAGGTCCTCCAGAAACTATACCGTCCTTTATCAGGTAAAGACTTCAGAATTCTTCACACATATTATACTTTTAGGTTTTTTTACCTACTCCGTTCTACATCCTCAATCCCCTTTCCTGGATTGCATCTCCATTCATTTTGTTTTGGTCCTAACTTGTGTTCGGGTACTTTTTTATACGGTTACTGGAACGTAAATCATTTCCATCCAGGGATTATGTCAGAAGTCAAACGTTTTTTAGGTTTTATACTGATCGATATCCTTAGTACCCCTGATAACTAATTTTTTATTAGACCGAAAGTCACTTCATGTCAAAAAGGATCAACTCAGAACTCTCTTTAAGGAGGACCCCGGAGAATGTCTGTCGTGCTACGTCTTACCCCTCCCCCCCGTCTCGTCGACAGAGGTTGGTGTCGGTGCACCGGTGCAACGGTGGAGGTCACTCCAAAGAACCACCCGATCTATTTAAATCAGTAACAAAGTCTACCTGAAACACGTGGCACCCATTTACCTTAAAAGATTTCGTTAAGAGAAGAGAGAGACTCAAGACTCGTAGAGAACTGTAGGACCACGATACATGTTGCACCACAACGTAGAAAAAAAAAAAAAACAGGTGTGGTACATCGAACACCCCAAGATAAAGGAGTTGGTCCCTAGTTTGGGTACGTGATGTTTGATGACAAAACATTATGTTACTCTTTACCTTATAAAACACGGCATAGTCATTTGTTTCCTACAGTGTCACTAGTCACTAACGTCACTGACCACTCGACAACTCGGGGTTCCCTTGAGCCCTTCCTTTCTTATGGACGGTGGATCTTCGGCAGTTCTAACATCGGTGAGGGATGCCACCTCGGAACTCCTTAGAGTCTTATACTACACTTTATCTCACAAAGGACGGTATAGTCATTTATTTCTACAGTGTCAATTATCGTTAACGTCGGGAAGCCACACTCGACAACTCGGGATTCCCTTAAGTCCTTCCTCTTATGGACGATAGATTGTCGATTCTGACATCGACGAGGGACACCACTCCGGTTCCTTCCCTTCGAGCCCTACACTTTTGTCCTATGACCGGGGTCTATCCACTCTACGTGTACTTTCCTTACCAAAGTCACTCGGGTCTGAGAATTTAGTGATTTAAGGAATTGAAGTCTATAGACAAAAAAGAATTAATTGTTATTAGAAAACTACAAGTCTGATGGAAGGGGAACAACCTTTGAAGAAATATTGGACTGAAGACGGGGACGAGGAGTCTTGGTAAGAGAGTCCTAGTGAACTCTGTGACAGAGGACCCGAACTTCAGGATTTTTAAGGGTGGTTTATTTTGTATTGAGAGGTGAAAATCCAACACTTATGAAAAAAATTTCAGGAGTTGTAGTACCTTTATGACTTAAAGAGGGGTGAGACGACGTGAGAAAGAACCTACACCTAGAGACACCCAACTCCACTAATGTGGGGGATCCTTAACTTTTAACAGAAAATAATTTCGTTTCCTTTATGGGTTGACTGACCAAGAAACGTCACTAAGTCTCAGAAAGGGACCGTCAATCGTATTGATCCAGACTCTTCAATGATACTTTGAAGGTTTACTGCCCCTTAAATCGGACTAAAACACCCGCGACAATCCCACTAAAACGTGAACTCTTCCCTTTTTGAGTGAAACTGTCATCTTCCCCTAATCCCAGGTCGTTTGGGTCCAGAGGATGTAACACCCGTCTAAGAAATGTTAAACTCGATGTCCCTTCTGGAATGACATATCTCAAATGTGCAAGTATGTATGTAAACCCTTCATAAATAACTAGCTGATGGCGGGACTTGGGACCTCTATAGTTCCGTTACAGGGAACAGACCATCTTAACAACTGACTTTTTTTTTTGAAGTTGTATTGAGACTTTCAACTCTCAATACAAAACAAACCCCTAGAATGACTCCCGATATCGAGTCCTTCCGTCGGAGAGTCTAACGACACTTTGACTTTTTCCATTCCCTCTTCGGTCCTATATGTTCTCAAAAACAACTTCCCTTTTTTGGTACATCGACATGTAGTTTTCTAATGACATTAGTGTTTCTTGTCGGTGGGGTTCAATTACTAAAAATCACGAAAACAACTGTTCAGGTTCGAGCGAGACGAACGGAGTACTGTCCGGTCATTTAACCTCTGCTCCACAACTCCGTTCCTTATACTGAAAAACCTTTCGACCGACTATCTCCTCTACCGTCTGATTACAGAGTTTTATTGGTAGAACAGACCCAGACCTACGGTCCAAGAAAATATCTGGTCTCTCTCTTCGGTGCTCCTTGCTTTCAGTTTTCTGTCTTATCTCTTCCTTTTCGTTACTCCTTCCTTTCATTTTTCTCGGTAGTCCGAACGTCATGTACAGGTCCTGCCGGTCGGAGTCCTTCCCTACACAATTAGAGAAAAAGAGTGTCGGTAAGTGTCCACGTGTCCCAGTCTCAGAGAGAAACTCGACTTGTTTCCGTGAAATCAAATTGTCCGTCTCCGCGTCGCAGGAGACTCCGTCCGGTACAACATACTAATATTATTGTCGTTACTATTCGTTCAGTTTCTTTGTCAACTTTGTACCTCAGTCTTAACCAAGAAGAGACGTTGTGAAAAGGTATACACCCTTCCACCTTCTCAGACCCAACCACCTTTAATAAGGAATCTATACGTAGAATTGATAAATCCTGGCCATTGAACAAAAAGAGGAAAGACTTAGGGGAGTCCTACTTGGGAACCCCCACCGACGTCACCGATTACCGAACTACCGACACCGTAGAAACCGAATGACTTTACCGTCCACTAAAAAAAAAACAGGTCCTTCAAAATGTAAGATGACCCCCTTTTAACCGTTATTTGTATCTGTTCTATTACAGTCTGTCACCATCCACGATACCTCTTTTATTTTGTCCTGACGGATCCGACCCCACCTCCCTGTGAAGACGATCACCAGTCCTGGTCCAAGAATCTTCGACTCTGTAAACTCGCCTCTGAACATCCTCGATTAAAACTCTTCCAGGACCTCTTCCTACAAGATCCGTCTCTCTTCCCTTCTCAATCGTTCAAGTTCACGTGGTTGGACCTTTTTCTTCCGTCCACCCACCCCACCTCTGATCCCGAACCCCTTCCGTCTCCAATCTGGTCCACCACACAGACGACCGGGACCATTCGTCAAACTTGAAATAAGTCTTGCTTCACCCTCTTCAGTCTTCTAAAATTCATTCGAGTGTAGGCTAAAAGCAGAACAATCTCTACAGACATCGACGACACACGTCCTAGGATCGTTCTCGTCGGACCGTGGTCTGGGACGAAACAGGCGTGTCCCCGGTCCTGGGGTCTTTATTTGGTGGTGTCCCCCACATTAAAGCAACTGTTCTTTACAGAACTGTCTGTCTAGATACCTCTTTTCCAACAAATCACCAACAGCCCTGGATCCCCTATTCCCCTGACTGACATCGACTCGCCCTCTTTAGAAATACCTTTGCAAGAGTTTAACTAGGGCTGTGACTTGAGACATTGAAATGATTTTTAGTGTTTTAACATTATGAGATCAGCCCACTTGAAAGATCGTACACTTTAGTTATTTTAAGGAGGATATTTCGACACTTGCCGTCTCTCTCCCCGTCAAAAACCAGTCCGACCCCGACTCAAGGACTTAGGAGGCGTATCTACGCCTCAATCGCGGTCAACCGGGGCGTCGGCGGGAGCCGGCGTTGAGGACCGCGGTAACCAGCCGGCCGCCCTCGCGCGCACGCGCGCGCACCCCCGCCTTGGCCTTGGCCGACATCGGCTCCCCCGCCCCGGAACTGCCGCCGCAACCACCGCCGACCTCGCCGCCGGCGCCACCGACCTGAGCCCTGTCGACGACATTGGGCGTCGGGGTACCAAGCCTCGGCGCCGGTCCGGCGTCCTCTTCGAGCTAGGGGACCAGTGGGGCCGACTGACGCCCGGGCGCGTCGGGCCTCGGCGGCCGCGGGCAGCCCAGGGCGGCCCCCCGCGCCCGGCCAGGCGGTACCCCAGGGACAAGGCCTCGCTCTGGTACACGGACCGCGTTGAGAAGGACGTCAGGCCGTGCCGGATGCTCACGGAGTCGCAGGACCCGCTCTTCCCGGACCAGCTCAAGGCTCTGCACTCACAGCGGGCCCTCTACGCCCGACAGCGAGGCGCGGTTCACGGGAGTAACGTGGAAAGCGAGCCCGGAGGAGGAGGCGCCCGTGGACCCGTCCCCGCGGGTAAAGGATCTGCCCCTTCGACTCCAGGTGAAAGGCCGGTCTCGAAGGCGTCTCGCCCCGGGCTCGGGTCCCAGCGGCCTACAGACCAGGCGGCGGCGGGACCGACCCAATCAATCCTTGCGAACAGAAGTAGTCGAGCCCAGCACGGCAGACTACGAAGCCTCGGTCCGTGACCCGATTAATTCGCCCTCTTGTTTAGACAATTCCGGAGAACTTCGGGAAAACCTTGAATGCCTCCTCCCCTCCTTATAATTCATTACTATGCATTTGTACTTATGCAAACGACATGACTGTTATTTTCCCTTACCACTCTACCACGGGGGCCATCCCCGCCAGTCCCTTCGGAGACACTCCTCCACAGGAACCCGACTCTGGACTCACTCCTCACTCGGTCAGGACCCTTCAAGACCCCCTGTGCCTGGGTCCACCTCCCTTGTCTTTCTCGGTCCTTGGACTTAATCCTTACTTGAACCACATTTGAGGGCCCGCCGCCCTAAAAAACAACAAGTGACAACGGAAAACTACATAACTATGTATCCTGATGGAGCATGCCTTATCCTCATTTCAGTCTTAAACAACTTTCCCTCGACAGGAGGGTTGTTCATCATTATTTATGAACAAAATATATAGACAAATAAACAAAAAACAAACCGAGGTGGTACCTGACAGTTGGGGACCCCCATTCTCAGAACAAGTAAGGACTACGGATTCATGTCGGGGACCGAAACATCCGTAATTATCCGTACTTACTTGTTCGAACATAGTTCACGAACGACTCAAACCACGACCTACGTCCTACCTGTTTCAGGGACACAAAAACAACGAGTGTTAGACCCTCTCAATTGTTTGTGTGAGACTAATACTCGACATTATTCACGGTACGTCCTTTTTTGTCACACTTTTCCTCTAATACTTCGTCCTGGACCGACTAATTCGAGCTTCAGTGAACTCACTAGTGAAATAAAGAACCCTGGGTGGAAAGTAACGGAACCAAAGGGAAGTAGAAAGACTCCTACGAAATCGAAGTTCTCCCTTGAGAAGATACGTTATAAACTATAGTCGTTAGGAACCCAACCAGGGGCTTCCGTTAACGTTCCAGTCTCTCTTTGAGGACTTACTGTCCACTCCGATGTCTCTCCCGGGTCGAACAGGACCAAGAACCTCGGTGAACCCGAAGTCGTGTACTACGGGTGAAACGACCGTCCCCAACACGACTTGACACTTATTCCTCGGGGTCTCTCTAAGTCATTTCTCAACAAACTCTTTGTCCGAGGGAAGAAATATTACCTAAAGAAGGTAGGACAATCAGGAGTCCGGTTCTCTGAAGTCAGTTCGACTTCAGAATCTCCAAACTTGTTTACGACATTAATGACACTTCTAAGTTCAAAACAACTTACGGTAATGTAATCCATCATCTCCTGGGAACGCTAAGAAGATTTGACTTTTAGTCCCTTTCTTTTTCTTTTACGACAAGTAGAAAAAGTCTTCACTTTATTTCACCTTTGCGAGTGTAACACACTACGAGCCACAAGTCTCGAGTTCCCATATACACACAGACAGAAGTCCTACTGACAGATCGTCGATCTCGTGTCTCGAGGTAGTATGGACTGAAAGACAAGAGAAGACCTCAAAGAATGACTGAAACACGAGTTGCCCACCCTAGTGACTACGGTCAGAAAAGACCGAACGCGTCCACCCTCGACAAGGGGGAAAGTCACTAGGAATATTCCCTTCTCTCCGTCCTGGTCTCAAAGACGTTACTATCGGTTTCTCTTCTGGACCTTTTCTTTCCACTAAGTTGAGTGGTCATCCTGAGTCGCTTCCCGTTCCGACAGGGTGAAAAGATTCCCAGACCTCAGACCCCTGTCACAAATGGAAGACAGACAGTCCTAGCGTCCACACCTATGACCACTTTTGTCGTGATCCGTCGGACACGTCCAAAAAGATCTAATTAATAATCAGAATTTTACTTAGACACAATTTTACATGAAGCATCGTAATCGGACCTTAATTCCACGACAATGGTGCATTTTTCTTTTGTCTTCGATTCGAAGTGTGTTCTTTGGTGTGTTATCCTTTTTGGTCAATGGTACGATACATTCGGCCGCTTCCGTCTACAGTATCGGTCAGTACACACGCAACAACGGTGTCTTTAAACGGAGAAGTACTTCTAGGATGATAAACACCTTGGGACCACAGGCTAAACTTAAGTGATCACAAACTATAACTTCTTTTTCTGTAGTTTTGACTCTTCGGTACAGTAAATATCTGTCGAAAAGTACCCACCGAAGGAGACGAGTAAGAATCAAGAGTGGCCTGTCTCCCATAGGCTTAGTGATCCTTGAGCTTTCACCACTGACCAAACGCAATCACACTGCAGGTCTTTACTCACGTGTACACTGTTTGTCTTCACTCTACTCTTAAAAACGCAAAGAAGACCAATCAAGAAATATCTTCAAACCTCTTGACTTGTTCTTGACTCCGAAATCCCATCTACAAGAGTCCAACAAGTTCGTCGACGTACGGTGCGACAAATATTAAGAGAAAAAACTCTCACGGGGTACGGTACACCCGAAGGGAACACCGAGTCGACCACTTCTTAGACGGCCGTTACACCCTATGGACCCAAACTAGAGACCCAAACTTTCTAGGGGACCTATTCCCTTTCCGATGAGTGAGGTCATAAGACCGGACGTCTTAAGGTGCCTGACATATCAGGTACCCCACCGTTTCTCAGGATGTGCTGACTCGTTGAAAGTGAAAGGTGGGGTATATTGCGACGCACCTCATTTACATTTTAAGAACGGGGTACACGGAAAGTTACATTTATTAATGACATTAAATTTTTCAGCATTACCATTATATACAGGTAACACCCTTTAAACCTTTTGGATTCTATTAAAGGTATTAGGGTAATCGATCTTTATTTGTGAAATGGTAAAACCAATTGTAACCGGTTGTAATAAAAAGATTATTATAAAATTTTACATGTACGTATCTATAAAAATATATTAACCTCGGTGTGATTATTACACACGCACACACACACGAGTAAGCATAGACTGAGACAGTGGGGTACCTGACGTCGGACGGTCCGAGGAGACAGGTACCCTAAAGGGTTCCTTCTTATGACCTCACCCAGTGGTAAAAGAGGACGTCCCCTAGAAGGGCTGGGTCCATAGTCTGGACGCAGAGGACACAACCGTCCACCTAAGAAATGGTGACATAGTGAACCCTTCGGGGCGTGACTATTATACAAATTAGAGGAGAAGGGTGTGTGTTCAACACTAATTAAAGGAGTAAAATAATTTATAAGAAAATATCATAAAAAACAACAAAATTCGAAACATACTATTCTATAATTCATCTCCCTTTGTCACTTAAACATATTTGGGTACAACCCTTAAGGGATCACCAGGTCACCAATCCTGAACCACGAAAATGATGGTCCTGGGGTCTTTCGGTATACCACGTTTTTTCTTTTATTTTCTTTTGAGGATAGTCTGTTCTAGTAAAACTTCGTTTAGGGTCTATATAATAAAGTAAGTATTTATAAAGTTATTCATGGAGATTTTCCATTCCTGTGATTTTTCTACGTTAATAGTGTGGAATTTAAAAATTATTATTAAAGAATTATATTAGTTTATGGATCAGTAAATTTTGTAGTGAAAATTGTTTACATATCATTAGTTAATATAATGATTGGGTATTAAAAATATGTTGAAATAACTACACATAGTATTTCAAGTGGACGACGTTCACATGTTAAACAACCAATCTTTTAAAAAACTCATGACACAGGCAACGGTGTTCGGTCAAAATCTTGTACTGTAGTAGGGTCATTCCAGGGAATACGAGTAAATGTCCAGTAGGGGGAGGAGTGAGATTCTGGGTCCGCCAGTGAGTAGATGAAAGACGAAGATCTAAAAGAAACGGACCTGTAAAGTATCTTTACGTCAGCGTGTTAGACACCGGGAAACACAGAAGAAAGTAAACATAGTACAAAGACCCACAGAGGAGGGACTATGACTACATAACCAACAAAAAGGGGAGAGAAAAATGACGACCAGGCTCCACACCTACATCTGCCATTAGAACCAACAAAATAGAGCGGGAGAAAAATGACGACCATAAGGTGCCACACCTACATCTACCACTAAAGGAACCAACAAAAAGGGGGGAAAAATGACGACCAGGCGCCACACCTACATCTGCCACTAGAGGAACCAACAAGGGGGGAGAAAAATGACGACCAGGCGCCACACCTACATCTGCCACTAGAGGAACCAACAAAAAGGGGGAGACAAATGACGACCAGGCGCCACACCTAGATCTGCCACTAGAGGAACCAACAAAGAGGGGGAGACAAATGACGACCAGGCGCCACACCTACATCTGCCACTAGAGGAACCGGTCAAAAGGTACCAGTCATCAAAAAAGAGATAGGAACTTCAACTAGGAGAAGTATGCAAAAACAGACATAGGTATCAAAAAAGAAACTCCAAATTAAAGAAGTACCCTAGCAAGACCTGATCTCCTATAAAAAGTCCGAAAAAAACCCCCGCCCTAGAAAAAACCGACTCGACCCAGAAATGACACCACGGGCGTGAGAGATCAACACCACTCACCCGAAGATCAAGGGGGCGGTCCCTAGCTTGGACACAGGGAACGTAACCTTCCATCTAAGAATTGGTGACCAAGTGGTCCCTTCAGGGGTCCGAAAAAACCTATTGTCAACGGTCTAACGAAAGGTCTTTTCTACACAGTCAAATATGAGGGTGAGTCATCATATGTTCCTATGCGAAAAGGGAATTTGGGACTGTCAGCATGAAATAAATATTTTAGCTTCAACAAAAATTTAAAATCTTTTAAGTCTCGTTTTAAAAGTAGGAAGAAGAGTCGAGTTGGTCTTACATTCAAGGAAGGTTTCTTTTAAACAACCACTCCACTTTGCTACACTTCTTGACCTCGCTTATAACCCATTCAAAAAAATTTGTTGAATTTATTAATAAAACATATTAACTTATATATTCGTTTGGAACAAGTGAAATCTTTTTAATCTTTTAGATCTGTGCATCTTTTCTTTTTTCTTCAGTAGACATAAGAGGGGTACATTAGTGACAATACATCCAAATATTATAGCAAGGTGTGGAAAATGACAAGTAGATATTTTAATTCCTGAATGTATATATTATTAGTCCAATAAAACAATAATCGAAACAAAGAGTAACTTACTATGAAATTGTAGAAAAGTACAGTCATTTGTCTAACTGAGTAGTAACAAAAATTATCGTCGTATCATAAAATATCATAATTATATGATACTCAATAAATCGGTTAGGGAACATCAAACAATATTGAATCTTTGTTGTATATGTACAATTATCTAATGAATTTTAACTTAGTCTCGTGTTCCCTCCATCCTTCACCATCTATCTAACCAATCATTAAAGGAAAAAGAGTCCGTAATAAAGGAAACGTATGTAGTCACAAGAGACTGACAATTGGTAATTTTGAGTCGTCGAGTTCCGATGAAGGAAATAGACATTTTGAAAATTGTAGAATCGGATTTTATTTTACAACAACAACAGGTCAGCGAGTCAGTTCAGGTTGAGAAACTCTGAGGTGCCTGACGTCGTGAGGTCGGAAGGAACAGGAAGTGACAGAGGACCTCGAACGAGTTTGAGTACAGGTAACTCAACCACTACGATAAGTTGGTAGAGTGGGAGAGAACAGGGGAAGAGGAGGACGGAAGTTAGTCCCAGAAAAGATTACTTAGGCGAGAAGTGTAGTCCACTGGTTTCATAACCTCGAAGTAGAAGTCGTAGTCAGGAAGGTCATTTATAAGCTCTGACTAGAGGAAATCCTAACTGACCAACCTAAAGGAACGTCAAGTTCCCTGAGAGTTCTCAGAAGAGGTTATGGTGTCAAGTTTTCGTAGTCAACAAACCATGAGTCGGAAGAAATACCAGGTCGACAGTGTAGGTAAGTACTGATGACCTTTTTGGTTTCGAAACTGATATGTCCGGAAACAACCGTTTCATTACAGAGACGAAAAATTACACGACAGACCCAAACAGTATCGAAAAGAAGGTTCCTCGTTCGTAGAAAATTTTATTTTATCAGAAATAGTCAAGTTTGCAACTGCAAAACTAACTTTATGTCTCTCCCCTTGTCAAGGTTTCAGTGACAGTCTTTTTGGATTCCTACTCTCTCAACTACTTCCCTCTATTTCCACTGAAAATCTTACTAAAGATTATCAATTAATAACACCTAAAATATAAAAAATTGACCCTAAAAATTCTAGTTTTCTTTGGAAACCCAGTAGTCGTCGGATCAGGAGACGTATAACAAACTCTAGGGTCAGTAAACCCACCTAGCACTTTCTGTCCCGTTGTAGTGTGAAGGAAGAAACGGTGCACATACTCAGTAACCTGTCCAACATATAAACCTTACTCAAAAGTTTCTGTGTCGTCCTAACTGTCCTGTAATCTGTACGGGTCCCGAAGGACAGTGAAACAACAACAACAATTCAGTGAAGTCAGCACAGACTGAGAAGTGCCTGGAGTACCTGACGTCGGGTAGTCCGAGGGGGCAGGGACCCTAAGAGGTCCGTTCTTGTGACCTCACCCCACGGTAACGGAAGAGGTTATGTACTTTCACTTTTCACTTTCACTTCAGCGAGTCAGTACAGGCTGAGAAGCGTTGGGGTACCTGACGTCGGATGGTCCGAGGAGGCAGGTACCCTAAACGGTCCGTTCTCATGACCTCACCCCACGGTAACGGAAGAGGACATCGAATTTGACAAAGTATTTCTTAGGTCTGAATTTTTCTTTTACTTGGTAGTTCATATAAATCCATACACGGCACAATAAGACACGAATCAACACAGGACGACAAAAGCTGTGGTACCTGACATCGGGCGGTCCGAAGAGACAGGTAACCCTAAAAGGTCCGTACTTATGACCTCACCCAACTGTACGGGAGGAGGTCCCCTAGAAGGGTTCGGTTCCTAGTTTGGGTCCAGAGGGTGTAACGTCCCGTCTAAGAAATGGTAGACTCGGTGGTCCCTTCGGGTTCTTATGACCTCACCCATCGGATAGGGAGGAGGTCCTCTAGAAGAAGTGGGTTCTTAGCTTGGCCCCAGAGGACGTAACGTCCGTCTAAGAAATGGTCGACTCGATGACCCCTTCGGGTTTAAATCCATTTTATCCAATTTTTTTAAATGTAGGTAAAGGTTTTTTGAGAATTCGGGTAACGAAGGAATAACCATTCTGTAAGACGGACAAAAAGAAGGAGAGAAAGAGGGAGAGAGGGAGGAAAGGAGGGAAAGAAAGGAAGGAAGGAAGGATCATTTTATTGATCTTTCTGAAGAGATTTTATAACACAGACCATTACTAAAAAATGGTCCATAATACCGAAAATAGGATGTCTTTTCCTACGAAGTTCCTTAACTTTTACATTTGATTTCTTAACTTCAATAAAAACCGACAAACTTATAATCAAAGTACTTAGATCACATTTAGCAGGATTCAGTTTCGTAGTGCCGATTGACCACTGAGTCCTCTCGGTCCGAGAAACGGGACTCCAACGAGAAAAACGACTCTTTCCAACAACACAAAAAGGCCTACCTACATATAAAGGACGATTACCGTAGACATTCCTCAAGTGTGACTGTAGAGACCACCGAATAAGGACCGTGAAGGCTCACACAAGAATTGAAGGACGAAGTAGATGTCCACCGTCTCCGTTCACACTGAGGTTTCAAGAAATTGATCTCAAAATCACTACTTCCCGCCCCTCAAAGTCTTTTAGACACATATCCAATGACAGTGAGACACGACGAGACAGATCCGTCTTAATCAAATGTCTAGAAGTCTTCGTTCCACTGTTTTCAGTAGACAGTCAACCCTGTCACTTCTGAAAACAGGGAAATCTACTGGACCCTTTTCACCCCTGTACTTTACAAGAGTGACTTTACAGGACCTCATTCAAAAAGTCAGATTAAACAAATTGAAAAGGTGTCGGATGAACCACGTCCTTTAGTTATCTCGACTATAAGGGGAGGGACTCCCCCTCTGGTCAGGAGGCCGTGGCGGAGACTTTGTTCACGACCTTTACGTCCATTGAACCAAGCCTTCCTCCCAAAACCCAGTGATTGGAGTCTAACCCGAACAAGTGAATGAGATATGACAGATCACGAAAAGACGGAAAGAAGAGTTCTGACACCTTACTTTCAGTTTCGTGGTGCAATACTATTTGAGAGTCATTGTCTAATAGACACTATGTAAAATTGATCTTAAGTCCACAAAAGGGGAATCACATCCTGTCCACCATAACTTGTCTCTAACTGTTCTTAATCTAGTACTCTAGACCAGTACATTGGAGACCCGAAGACGTCCAGAATCGTACGAAGACGATGACGTCCAGTAGTTCCGAAGTCCGGACACGGGAAGTGTAAGAGGGAACTAAGTAAGACTGGGAAAGGGGAGCTTAATAGTCCTCGATCACACTTTCACCAAGGGGTACCAGTCGGTCGTCCTAAGGAAGAGAACCTCAAGTCACAGCCCCTATGTGACACTCTCGTACCCCAATAAGTAAGTAATCGTAGGGGGAGTAGGGGGTACTTAATAGACAACTCTAAAACCAGAGGAGTAGACTCGCAAGTAGTGTGAGCCTTTATCTGATCTCGAAAATGTCGGGAAGATTTTGTTAAACATGACATATTGATCCTGGTAAGGTAACGGCTGATGAGACAAACAAAATGACCCTCCTTCAGTAAATCGTCAACCATATACTTGCCTGAGACCTCTGTTGATATATCAGGTTACTCTCGTCAGTCGACCAAACCGGACAAACCATACAACCAACACTACATTAATGTTTATACCACTAACGATCAACAATAGTTAAGATATTTCGTCTCGTGTTCATTATTTACATCACACAGTCCCCTAAACAAACTTATGTTCAACAGTAACTCAGTCACCCAACAAAATGTCTAAAGACGAAGATGACAAAATTATGAATTTCATAACCATTCCCACGAACCATATGTTGATTAACAATTTCTAAACAAGAGTTCATAAAAATACAGATTAATTAACTTATTCACGTTGACGTATCTTTGAGTCCGATCTCTGATCCTTATCCATACAAACCCTTTCTCACAAAAAGAAACAATGTTTATTTTCCTTTACATCAGAATTTTCTCCTTCTGAGAAACCACATACCAGTGCACATTCGTCCACTTCCCTTTGGTCTTCTTTACCATTCTGGGTTCTAATCGTGCGCCTCAGCAGTACCGTGGAGTCACGAACGGTAGTGCCATGCACCTAATTATGCTTTGTCTTTTACTACTTGAAATCTTTGGACTCGTACAAAAGTATAGGGATAGTTTGAGAGTATATGTAAAACCGAAAAATTTTGGAGAGGACCAAGACCCCACGACACTTTTCTCACAATCTCGGTCTGAACCTTCATTGGGTCGACAGCAAAGTAAAGTCCTCGTCAACGTCTTCGACCTCCAACTCGACTCTCTCCAGTGATTCTTGTTCCTCTTCGACTCCTTCTTGGACGACCTCGACTAACTCATGTGGGTGTACGACGCTCACTGGTTCTGGAAACAGTTCGCGTTACACCTCCATGACCACTACGAACCCTCCTTCGCGGAAAGAAAGAGAAAGAAAACCGGTGTGTCGTACGTCCTGAAATCAAGGGACCGATCCCTAACTTGGGTCCGGGGGACGTAACCCTCTCACCTCAGAATTGGTGACCTGGTGACTCCTTCAGGGTCCTCACACAAAGAAAACATGTTTAGAGTAAGGGTATTCCAAATGTCCAAAACAATAGTTGAGGACATCTTTATGACGAAAAATTTTCTCTATGTAGAAATTTTTTACTTTCTCTATGTAAAACTAGAAACGACATAAAAAGTCAACCTAAGGTGCAACCAAAATTGGTAAACAACAACAAATCAAACGATTCAGTACAGGTTGAGAAACACTGGGACACTAGACATCGGACGGTCCGAGGAGACGGGTACCCTAAAAGGTCCGTTCTTAGGACCTCACTTAATGGTAAAGGAAGAGGTCCCCTAGAAGGTCTAGGTTCCCAGTTTGGTCTCAGGGGACGAACCGTCCACCTAAGAAATGGTGACTCGGTGAACCCTTCGGGGCCGAAATTGGTATTGAAGGATAAACATTTTACGAAATCAAATGTTAACTTTTTTTCTGAAAAATACTAGTACTCTTTTTTAACTTGCCACTTTTAGTTTGAGGTTTTAAAGTCAAAATAAGAAAGGAAGAGTTTAAGGATTTTCATTACCTTCAAAAATTTTTTCTTTTAGATATATCCTTATTTCTTGTCGCATACGTCGTCATGACACGAGTCGACTCGTAGTCTCTTCCCGTTTCATATAAGGAAGACTTGACGCAAAGTGAAGGACACGGTCCACACTGGAGACTATGTCAATGAGACACAATCCAATTCCGCTACTGTATGCAATATTGGTCTGAAAAAAATATGCATTTACAGTAGTTCATCAAATGTTTATTCCTTACCCCTCCAATAGGAGAAACAAATAGTCTCGGCTGAGTGTACAGACTCAATGGAACCGTGGGCTCATCAAGACTACGGTACGTCTGAACAAACCTTTGCCCTGAACCCTTAATTTCACAGTGAAAGCCACTCTGTGCGAACCGAAGTACAGAGAAACATCAAGCTTGGGTGAATGCTTCTTAAGGGAGGGAACCTCTTACTCAGAAACAACCTGATGTCGACATACGTCTCCGACCCTCGCTTTGACCCCATCCACTGTGGACCGGACCGCTCGAAGTGTGATAGGAAGAACAGTCACCCTCTACTCTCATCTACTCGTCGGTGGTAGACGTTCGGACACACCTTACTTTCTTTCACTTATAAACATATTCTTTTGTGACATGAGATCATAAACAACTCAACTTAGTGAGTCGACATAACTGAAAAATTCATTTATACTACCCTTAAAGAAGAAAACCATAGTACTTGACCTTTCTTTCTTGTAAATAGGGTAAGTAGTAATGAGGTATTCGAAGTTTATCAACCAATAACTTCGTATTTCGGGACAAAACAAACCACCCTTGTATCCCCGATTTGACTTAACCCATTAAATAATTAGTATAAAATTCCCCGAGAGAGATGACAAATAAGAGAGACAAATGAACTCGATTACCATTGAACAAAGGAGTACACTAAACATTAGAGAAAAATGATACTTGAAGCCAAGGAGACGACGAATAGACATCCTTAAGGCACTACAAATCACACTCCGGCATAGGAAGTCTTTCTTGAATTAAAATGTATACAGTCCATGAACCCTCGTGAGGTGGATAAACCTTAGTAAAATGTCATTAAAGACGAACTCCAAAAAAAAAAGGACAAACAAATGAGTGGGACGTGTATTATACTCAAAGGAGGTGTTTGGACTCACGTAAGATTGGACACCAACATTTAGTAGTTCCTTATAAGAGGGGGAAGAGGAGTTTTAACTTACCTTTATTTGTTCAAACGTACATCCGAGGAAACGTTCTACCTAAGAAAAGATCGGATGGGTAAGTGAATTCCACACCAGGAAACAACTCCCCCCACTCTCAGGGTTGTAACTCCCCTAACACCCCGAAATCAAGGTTGAGGAATGGACTATATCTGGGTCCCAAAGAGACGGTACGACCGGAACTTTGAGTTCCGGAACTCTATGACCAATGCGTATCTATGACCGAGGCATATTATGTAGTCCTGTATTGATACTTCAGGACAAAATAAAAACCTAAGGTTCTTAAAGAGATTTAATACTCGAGTCGAAATGTAACTTCTCCTACAAAGTTTTTATAAAGTAGGTCGTAAAGTCTATAACAAGTCAACCTCTCGAAAGTCCCATAGAAGGGGTAAAACGGTCTTTATTTACAGAAGTAGTAGGAAAATGACGTCAAACTATTATAAGTAACGAAAATGAACTGGTGTCGGAAATAACAGGGTATCTAAACATAGACCGGATTAATTGGTTCCCTTTCAACTTCGTAAACTTTTTTACAACACCTCCCAGACGTTTCCCATATGGTAGCACTGGATACGTCTCGACCTACTCGGGGACCTTCTGGGACTTTGTCACTCATTTACAGTGGCAGAGGAAAGTCGTCACTGTCTGAACGGGATCTCGACCTCCGTGTCAGGCCTCCCTTCGTAAACTCACTCAACAACTGGCCTAGGGAAGAATAGGAACCTATGCAAACCCCCCTCAAGGACTCTTACTCCTGAAAGAGGACAAGACGACTTCACGTTGTCACCGCAATTGCAGCAGTGTGGTGACGTAAGACTCGAAGTCTAGGTCAAATCCAAAGCCGTCAACAGGGTCAACTAGGAAAATGTCGTTTCCTGGACCAATGCTTAGTGTGAAACCTAAACAAACCGTACAGAAAAAAGAACCAATGGGACGTTCCGAACGTCTTAGAATAACTTATCTAGGGGTTGGTCTCTACCTTGGGACCCGGGAGTCGACACGTTCACGTCTCAGGATTGGTGACCTGACGGCCTCTTAAGGATGAACAGTACAAAAAAACCAGAGGAAGTAAGACCCCATTAAAGAGTCAGAATGGAACTGGAAGTAACAGAACCGTAAATTTTTAATAATATCTGGCCACAAAACCCATCTTACGGGGGGCAAACCCAAACAGACTACAAAAGAGTACTGCTCTAAGTCCAATACACAGAAACAGTTCTTACAGGACCTTCACTACAACGGAAGAGTGACGAAGGGTAGTCCCCGTGTGCTAAGCAAACAGGGTAATGACCACTACAAGTGAAACTAGAGAACTAGTTCCATCACTGAGGATCAGCAGAGGCGACACTTACACATTGAGGAAAAGGAAACATAAATTATGTACAAAAACTCCTTCACGAAACTTTGAGACATTCATGAGTCAAGGAGTAGTGTAAAAGTCAGTCAATTAAATAAAGGACAAAATAAGTTACTCAATATGAGACAATGAAATTAAAAAATAAAACTATAAGTTTAAGAGAGCTAAATCGGTCGACCTCGGATAAGTCGATCTAAAATATAAGAAAAACGTACAAGGGTAGTAGAAAACTTATGAAGAAACGAAAGGACTATTGTTATACACGTCTAAGTAAAACATTAAAGGGAGTACGTCGAGACCTTAATCGGTAAAGAGATTCCTCGAATCAAGAGAAATCGCCTCTTACCATTAATCTTCGGTGCGACACCAAAGACCCACACGGGCAACACTTGCTCCACTACGACAAGGGTCGAGACAGCCACCTGTCTCCCACGTATACACGTTTACCGAGTGGGTGAGTGTTGAAATAAAGACGTGGACACACACATACACTTTCGACACCGAAATGTAGGTTAAGAGAGGTCGCGGTATCCCAACCAAGTAGGACTGAACATCTCAAGTAAACATCCCAAGTAAAGATCTAAACATTGAGGAAAGAAGTCACCCCTCTTTGAGTTGAGGGTAATAACAGTTATATGAATAAACTAGTCAGCGGAACATACACTGGTCAGACGGGAGACTAGAGGATAGAAACGACGGGACGGGAAGAGAGGTATGCCTCAAAGTTCAAGGGGTCGGGGACCTGACTCACCGAAGAACCACACCTACGGGACGAGTGGGACGGACCCACCGAGGGGACGCCGTACAACGAAGGGAAACAACCCGAGACTAAAACGGGACCCGGGAATAACGGGAAGGGGAGGGGAGAGGTCCAGGTAGGGGCTTGCGTGTAGATTCCGAAGTCCTTACTTAATAAGACCTTCCCTTCGTCTCCTCGGTCTCTCCTTTCTCGGTATTAGTGGAAAATTTTATCGACACTAAAAATTAAAAAAAACTTCTGACGTTGGTATTTTTAATGATAAAACGAGATTTACTTCTACTTGACTAGATGATTTCCATCTTTCCCTGAACCCGGAGAATTAAAACTCTCTTCACAAGTGCACAAGAAAGGACCTAAACGGAATCCTTAAGACCGATATTACAACAAGTCAACACAGACTGAGAAACACTGGGGTACCTGACATTAGGTGGTCCGAGGAGACAGGTACCCTAAGAGGTCCGTTCTTCTGACCTCACCAAACGAGACAAGAAGAGGTTCCCTAGAAGGACTGGGTCCCCAACTTGAGTCCAGAGGATATAACGTCCGTCTAAGCTCCCTTATCAAAACTGTATTTCCTAAAACCGACACTTTACTAAAAATATTCCAAATCGGACTCATTTAGTGTGTACAACCTTTTAGATTAGCCAGTTCGACAAGTAATTGGTATGTGAATATTATAAAAAACACGGAGGACTTTAACGGTCATCGTTATACAATTAAGAGGTAGTGGACACTGGAGACTCTGGAGAGGTACATTTCGACTTCTAATTTTGACAAGACTTCATCGTAAATGTATAAGAAACTCAAAAAAGAAATAACTCTTGCAATAGTAAGAGTACGTTTTGTATTTTTAAAAATTTTTATGTTAAAGATTCGAGAAACCACGACTCAAATATGGTCATCCAATTTCCCGTAATTTACATACACTTCTTTATGTCTCTGTACCTATCTCCACACACACACACATATATATACATAATTAAAAGAAAAATTTTTACTTTATAAAGACATAAAAACTAACATAAACCGACGCGACACGACGCAGAAACAACAAAACGTCCCCGAAAGACATCGACACCGTTCACCCCAGATAGGAGATCAACACCACGTACTCGAAGGGGAACGCCACCGAAGGGAACAACGTCTCGTATCAGAGATCCAGAACTCGAAGTCACGAACACCGGATCGACGGGACACCGCGAACCCTAGGAGACTTGGTCCTTAGCTTGGACGAAGGGGACATAACCGTCCGTCTAAGAATCGGTGACCTGGTGGTCCCTTTTAAAATTTTCAAAATTAAAAGAATTTTTGAAAAAAATAAAGATTACAAAACAACTTCATATTAACTATCTTTACACATAGAATTTCGGTGTTAAGGAGGGAAGGGATGCTAATACTTCCTTTACACTCGAGCAAGATCTTTTGACTCTTATTGTATCTTTTGTGTCTCTACCTTTAGTCAGTCAGTGGCCATTAGGGGGACGAGTCTGTCCCGATGACAAATGGAAAGGCATACGCAAGACAATCAGGAATGAGACCCCTCCTACACCCTAAACCAAACCATTGAAAACGAGTCTAAGATCCTAAACAAACATCACAGTACAAATCACAGAAAACCCAGATTACAGACTGGAGACTTTCAGGAATACTTGGGGTCTCACATAAAGATCGGTAAAAGAGGAAACAGTCATAGTAAAAATCTACGACTGGTCAGAGAGACAGTTTCGATCTGAGTCCGTACACCAAAGCCTAGACACAAAAAATATAATATATATATAGGGACAAGGTATAATACAGAATCCACCAACATAAGGGACTGTGTCATGATAAAAATTTGAGTAATTCCTTACAAGTTTCATTTTAAGTGATATTTACGGTAAAGAAAAGAGGAGGTCACATCAAAGAAATTATTAAATAGACCTTTATTAAAATTAAATGTCTTTTCAACGGTCTTCTCTTGTTTCTGAAGGGGACGAGGAAGGGTTGACAATGCAAAACGACGTACATGACAATGGGTGAACGACGTATAGATCAGGGTAAAAGAAAAAAAATTTTTTTTCATAGATAAAAACCGACGTGACCCAGAAACGACGACGCGTGTTCGAAAGAGATCAACATCACTCACCCCCGATGGGAAATCAACACCACACGTCCGAAGAGTAGCACCACCAAAGAGAACAACGTCTCGTGTGCGCGATCCGTGCACCCGAAGTCATCAACACCGTGTGCCCGAATCAACGAGGGCCGTGCACCCTAGAAGGGCCTGGTCCCTAGCTTGAATACAGGGGACGTAACCGTCCGACTAAGAATGGGTGACATGGTGGACCCTTCAGGGTAGGGGTAAAAGTAAGCAGAGGAACGTCTGGAAGACTCTCCTTCGGTACCTGTTCACAGGTAACGGGTAGCGTCATTACGACAAAACCTGACATTCGGTAGTCCGAGGAGACGGGTACCCTAAGAGGTCCGTTCTTAGGACCATATCCAAAAGTACGGGAGGAGGTCCCCTAGAAAGGCTTGGTCCCTACCTTGGTACAGGGAGTACAGAGGACGTAACCGTCCGTCCAAGAAATGGTGATCGTGGTGGGCCCCTTCGGGTCATTGGTGCTAGTTGGGAGGTTTACTCTTTTTAGTTGTACGTGTGTTGTGAAACCACGTCATGTGTGTACGGGACGTCTGAGGAGTGTCAAACGGAACAAAGGAACGACCAGGTGACGGGATCCCCTCTGCCACTGAACGTAAGCCCTGTCTGTCGTACAAGACACCCTACTGGGAGGAAACCCCAGGTAAGTCACGAAGGAGTGCTGGTCCAAGACTCGTGTGCAACGACTACCCTTGTACCTACGAGACCAGGAGAGTCGTGGAGGGTGGTCCCCCGTACACTACAACCGGACCAGTACAGCCACAGGTGGTCCAAGGAGGTGCAAGTACAGAGGGAAGACGGGATAAATTGACAATTCACCAACGATCCTCTATAAGGTTCCAATAACCAGAAACCCCGCAGTTAGGAGTGGTTTGAAGATGGGTGGTCGGAGCCGGAGGCACCACTGAGAGACCTTGAACAGTGGAGACAGCGAGTGTCAACGGTAGTAAAAGGGAAGACCCGAATGACCAATGGTAGGACGTCTTCCGTCACGAAAGGGACGGGAGTGTCAGTGAATAAGTAGGTGCTTGAGTCAGCCTGGAAGGAGAAACAACCTACTGAACACAAGACAACACCAGGCACCGAACCGGTGACCCTCAGGGAAACACGTGCAAAGAGACCGGAAACCGTATAAGAGTCGTAAGTCGTCCCTCAGGGAATGAAGGACAGTGTATCCTACCAGGACCAGAGGCGGACCTCAGTCGACAAGGAAGTTCCTGGCGACCATGGAAAATCATCTCCTACCTTAAATCTTTGGTCCAAGACCCACAAGCTCAAGAACAACACATGACCTCACGACAACAAAGACCCGGGAAAATCGTCAGTCTGTGTGTGTGTGTGTGTGTGTGTGTGTGTGTGTGTGTTCCCACAAGCTCAAGAGTAACACATGACCTCACGACAACAAAGACCCGGGAAAATCGTCAGTCTGTGTGCGCGCGCGCGTGTGTGTGTGTGTGTGTCTGTGTCTGTGTCTGTGTCTGTGTCTGTGTGTGTGTGTGTGTGTGTGTGTCGACATTGGTGAAGACGTCGATGGACACGTGTAAATAGTATCTGGTAAACAAGTCCCTGAAAGGACCACAAGGTCACCAATTCTGAGGCACGGTGGTCACGTCCCGTACACCCAAGCTAGGGACCAGTCCTTGGTTCTGGGAAATACGGGACACCACGTCGGTTTTCTCACTTTTTTTTTTTCTTTTTGTTGTTAGGGTTTGGGCGATAAACACGTCTGACATACGATGTCAAGACCTACAGAGAAAAAGACAGAAAAAGTGAGAGAAGACTATCACTTTTTAGACCGAGGGGAATAGCTGTTATATCAAGTGCTTGACGCATTAAATCCATAAATAAGTCACATAGGTCGGTGTAGTCGGCAGCGGAGGGGGGAGGCGGAGGGGGCTGGGACCGGTGGAACACAGGAATGGAAGTCCTAGGGTGGCGGAGACGAAACGGACTTCCAGGGGCCGGACAAAGGACAGGGTGCAATAAAGTACCGAAAACTTCGGTGGAAAATTTATGGTAGAGGGTTTACCCATATGACGGAACCTGGAGACGGGGTTTATGGTCTGAAGACAACTTGACCGAGGAGGCATTGAAACTTCAAGCGGCTTCTGCAAAGGTGTCCTACGAATTTTGACTTGAGGGAGGGTCAGAAGGGGACGGAGGATGTGGACTGGAAGGTCAAACGGACAGAGTCAGTCGCTGTTGAGTCGAGAGTAGGAAGGTCGCAGGTCCTACTAAGGACACTTTGATCAGTTTGAGGGGGGTGGTGTGGGGGTTGGATTTGGGGAGGGAACCGAAGGACAGAGTGAGCCGGTTTTCGAGCTTCGGAGGGTCACAGGGTCGGCCCGTCGGGAGACCGGGAGCCAGACCGGCAAAGAGAAGTCCGTCCGACCGGAAGAGTGAACGGGAGTAAAGCGGAGACAGACTCGAAACAGAAACCGAGCTCTCCGAAAGGGGGTCCTAGGTGCACCGAATGAGGAACGGGGAAGTGAGGAGATCTGGGTCTACAGTGGAAGACGTCCTCCGGAAGGGACTAACGGACCAAATTTTAACGTCAGGGGTCGGGAGAAGAGGGCCAGTGGGGGGAGGGGGGTCGAAATAAAAGAAAAAGTATTAATAAAAATAAAAACCGACGTGACCCAGAACCGACGACGTACCTGAAAAAAGATCAAGACCGTTCACTCCCGACGAAAGACCAACACCAAGAACCCGAAGAGTCACACCACCGACGGGAACAACGTCTCGTGCCCGAGGTCCGAGTGTCCGAGTACCAAAACCAAAGACTCGAGATCTCATGTCCGAGCCATCAACGCCACGCACCCGAATCAGCGACGTACCGTGCACCCGACCTGGTCCGTAGCTTAGGCACAGAGGACGTAACTGTCCGTCTAAGAAATGGTGACTCGGTGGTCCCTCTGTGTCGAAATAAAAGAAATAGTGGGAGTAGAGGCGACCCGTATAATGTAAGAAAGAAACACAGAGAGTGACGGTTGGACTTATGTTCGAAGGGAGGGGAGGATCCAACCCTTGAAAGCAGACAAAACAAGTGACGACATAAGGATCGTGACCCTTGTCACGGACCGTTTATCCGGTTTTTGGATAAGCAACAATCAACATCTTATGAACATTTACATCAGCCAAGAGTAATAAACGTAGCAATATAACATGTCAGAAGTACTCTTGGCTCGGTAACGAGGATCCTCTTCGTATCACAACCCAGGGAAACTCGGCGACCAGTGTCACAAAAACAGCTAACTAGTCAGGTATTGGAGCAAAATATACACAAGACAAATTTCTGTGGAATGAACTATATATGACAACTAAGTAATCGTAACTTGAGTGACGGTTGGGTGCGATCGTACGTACAGACTCGTTGAGTATACCCTGTGTGAACTCCCGTTGAGTGTCGGAAAGACACGAGTCCTTGTGATCCGTCGTGAAATCGTGGTGGGGACCCCTGACAAAGGTCATGGCTTTAATGGTTGTTTTCCGTGTCTTTACGCTTTTTGAACCTCGGTCTGTCTGGTGTTTTTCCTGTGCACAATTGTCATACTTGATCACCAGTGGAACAAACTGGAGTTGACCTTATACGTGCAACTTCTTGAGTCTTAAAAACAGTGAGACGTACAGACGTCTACTCACTTTTTGACGACGTTCAAAACCACAACCCCCAATATGGACCTCACTTAAACGTTAACACCTTAGACGTCTATTACTCCTACCTGTCACAAACGACTTACTTACTTGTGTAATTACTTGATTGAGACTGTCTCATACTCGACGGTCCCAAAAGTTTCAAGATGGACGTCTTCATTGTCAGTAGAAATAGGAAACATCCCTCTTCAGTATTTTACCATACACAAAAACTATAGGAAAACCCCTCTCGTCTAACCGGTGTTCCAATTCTTCTATACACTAACCATTCTTTTTCTTTATCAAATAAAGGAAATAAAGAAGTAAGAGTCATTGGAGATCAAAAGGAATTTATCCAGAGACTTTTCATTGTGTCACCAACGTCTCCGACGACCCGAAACAATGCACTAAAGAAACGAGATTACGGTACAAAAGTCTGTAAATTAAACAGTAGACGGAACGGTCACATTATAAATTCTATTAAACTTTCATTTGTGGTACAAAAATTGTAAGGGTCTAAACTAAAGAAAGAACCCTTAATTCCGAGTTCTAGTTAGGCCCTTCCTTAGGTCCAAATGATAAATGACGGAAAGACAACGAAACTCGGTGCGTAGTCACATAGACAGGAGGACCTCGCCTACCGAGTAGGAAACAGGTCGGGAGGTGTCAATCGAGGAAACGGGACCCCTTCCCCCGGACCGTTCACCACCTCTCCCACCCGAGTCTCTCCGGGCGGACGGTTTACTCCACCATGTTCTGGTGCACTTGGAAACTCTTTGCGTCTCGTCACAGGGTCGTTCTCAGTCAGACACTGACTCAAAACAGTGATCACCCCTTTATTCCGGTGTGGTTTTGAGTTTTCTTACCGGAAAACAAAGGAATATGAGACCCTTTAAAGTCGACCGGAACGAAGAACGACCCCATTCCCACCCTGAACCAATAAAGGAAACCTAGTCACAAGTGGTCTCAAACTATGTCAGTGACCACAATACTTTTCATTAAAATCCACAATGTACCCGTTCGAACAAGAATGAATTATTACGATTCAGCGAAGTCAGCACAGGCTGAGACACCCTGGGGTATCTGCCGTCGGGTGGTCCGAGGGGGCAGGGACCCTAAGAGGTCCGTTCTTGTGACCTCACCCAACGGTAGAGGAAGAGGTTACGTACTTTCACTTTTCACTTTCAGTTCAGCGAGTCAACACAGGCTGAGAATCGCTGGGGTACCTGACGTCGGATGGTCCGAGGAGGTAGGTACCCCAAAAGGTCCGTTCTCCTGACCTCACCCCACGGTAACACATATAAATAAAAATACATCTACTGTTTTTGATATCGGTTGTGTATTTGGGGACTGAAGTGTTTATAGTAACGAATTCTATTTCGATCTCATTCTTAAATTAAAACTACCAGTCTCGCATCTCTCTTTATCTTTCGTACCGTAAGTTTATGACTCCGTCGTACCCTCTAGAACGTCGAACCCTCCACACCGGGACGGAGGAAAGACTGGACCACAGTGTATAGGGGTCCCCTACAAATGACACTTTCACTTTCTTTCACTTTTACTTCAGTCAGTACAACTTAAGAAACGTTGGGGTACCTGAGATCGGATGCTCAGAGGAGTTAGGTACCTTAAAAGGTCCGTTCTCATGACCTCACCCAACGGTAAAGGAAGAGGTCCCTTAGAAGGGCTGGGTCCCTAACTTGGGTCCGGAGGGCGAAACGTTCGTGAAAATGACAGACTCGGTGACATCGTGCACAGTTCCCGTTCACGGTTCTTAGGTCTTGAAAAAAGAGCGAACTAAAAGAAAAAAATAAAGTTCAAAAAACAAAAAATTTTTTTACGTAATATTAATCAACGAAATGTTATAATTAAAGTCGACATTTGGGACGTTCAGTCGGTATACATACGCATATAGAGGAGGGAGACCTGGGAAGGAGCGTGACGGAGTAGAGTGGGGAGAACCAGTAGTGTCTCGGGACCCGACTCGGGGGACACGACGTGTCGTCGAAGGGTGATCGGTCGACAAAGTGTGTACCCTCACGCATACAGTCGCGACGAGAGAGTTGAACAGGACAGAAGAGGAAGGGACGGTCTCTTCCGTTACCGTTGGGTGAGGTCATGAGAACGGACCTTTTAGGGTGTCTGCCTCCTCGGACCATCCGACGTCAGGTACCCCAGTGTTTCTCAGTCTGTGCTGACTCGCTGAAGTGAAAGTGAAAAGTGAAAGTACGTAACCTCTTCCTCTACCGTTGGGTGAGGTCACAAGAACGGACCTCTTAGGGTCCCTGCCCCCTCGGACCACCCGACGGCAGATACCCCAGCGTGTCTCAACCTGTGCTGACTTCACTGAATCGTCGTCGTCGTCGTCGAAGAAGGAACGACACAGGTGTTCGGCAGAGATGTAGACACAGAGAATAAAGAGACAGGAAAACAAATTCCATTAATGACACACAAGAAACTGAATATGTGAGGGTCGAATTCCCAGTACCACTTAAATCCTGTAACTTTAACCCTTACTCGAAAATCCTTAGTCACTCTCGTCTTTACCTTAAACCTCGGTTCTCTCTCAACCGATTTAGGCACCTTAAGTCACCTGTAGACAGGTCACAGGCAGACGTTCCGGAATCGTGCCGGTCCACGGACAGACGTGGAAAAAGGGGGTCTCCCGACGAAAATAAGACCAAACCTCCTTTACACGGATCTGCCACATAAGTCAAATCGAGATCAAAAGATATGGCGAAGGACATCAAGACTGCCGACGCCGCGACAGAGCTTAGGACAGAAGATCAATGGTGACGGTGCAAATGGGGATGGGTTTGTGTCGGCTCCTCGCGTCTCTCTAGGTCCTCCCTGACTTATGGGCCTAAGTTCTAGAAATGTGACACTCACTTGGTCTTTGAATGGAGGAATAGACTCCCGAACACTTTGTAAATGTTTAGGCAAATCAAAAAAAAATTATACCTTTTAAAACCAACACCTGTTTAGTTCTGCAAAATCCCTCTGACCTTACAGTGGAGGAAAGAGAAGTACCCTCAAAGTAAAATCGTTGGACAATCTTTGGATCTACCAAAGATTTACTACCCCGAAATTTTTTTTTTTTTTCCTCAGACTAATAGAAACTAGACGACTTCACATTAAGAAGTAGTCTATCCTACTCACTCGGGGTACATTTCACGACCGACATTAAAATGGTCGTGACAAAATTCAGTAGAAAGACGAATCTTCAAGTGAGACTGGGTAAACTCGTTTTCTCCCAAAGAACCGTCTTACCCTACCCTTAACCACCGAGGACCCCAACTGTCCTTCACCCCACTCCGACCTCACCCATTCTTGATCCCTGGATCCAGAGACCCGGGTCGATCCGGTAGGACGACGGGACCCCTGGTGTTGTGGAGTGACAAGGACACGGGACCCGAGGACAAGCCCTCTCCGTCGAGGTCCGGACCTCCTCTTCCTGACTTGAAGGAAGGAAGGACCCCCCTCTCTCCAGGGGGGGAGGGGGGGTCGCCTCCAGTCCACGGGCTGTCTACGAGGCGACTCTAGGACACACAAACAGAAGTGGGTCCACGAAGTGTTTTGACTTCTGATAAATTCCGTTCACGACACATTTCGGCGGCTCAGCCAGATGTCGGCACACTAGGTCCACTTCTTCTACTTTCGGTAAATGGTGTACGAATTGTACACGTCGAAGCTGCACTGGTTGTTCACGGAGTAGCGGCTCCAGACCACAGGACTCCGACTAAACGTGCTCGACGCTTCCCGTGACCTCCTCCCGAGCCACTCCACCGAGAGGGTAGGGGAAGGGAGAGAGGGGATGGGAGAGAGGGGAGGGGAGGGGAAGGGAGAGAGGGGATGGGAGAGAGGGGAGGGGAGGGGAAGG